>PCFQ01000058.1:3246414-3278092 GCA_003063905.1 Chlorella sp. A99
CCCCCCCCTGCAACTCCTCTCCCTCGGCGCCTCCAGCCCCTCCGCCCGCCGCCCTCGGCGCCTCCAGCCCCTCCGCCCACCGCCCGCCCCGCGCAGGGCCGCTCCGCCCTGATATGCGCCGCATCGGGAGGCACCGCCTGCTACTCCCAGATCGTCAAGCTGCTGCTGGAGGCGGGGGCCAAGGCGCGCCGCCGGCGCCTGGCGCCGGCGCTTTCCGCTCGCGCGGCGCCGCGTGCTTGGCGGCAGCGCCCCTCGCCCCCGCGCCGCACCTCGCAAGCTCCGCCGCGGGCGTTGCCTCAGCGCCGACGCACACTCCTGCGACTCATGACCCTGGACACTGTTGCTGCGCCGCAGGTCGACCTCCAAAACGAGGACGGCTGGACGGCGCTGATGCAGGCGAGCAAACGACGCATTGCTGTGTGGTGTGCTGTGTGGTATGCTGTGTGGCATGCTGTGTGGCGAGCGAACGACAGCGATGCTGTGTGGCGGCGGCCGCCGTCCTGCCTCGTGGGCAGGGGAGGGACGGCTCCCGTATCGCCGGACTGCGGTCGAGCCCCGGGATGGATCGTGCCGCCGCTGCCGTCGCGCCGCCGCTCGATGCGCCCACGCTCTTCACGCCCGCTCCGCGCGCGCCTCTTGACGCGCGTCGCAGGCCTCGGAGCAGGGCCTGGTCGAGAGCGTGCGCCTGCTGCTGGACGCCGGAGCCTCGGTGGGCGGGCGACGCCTGCTGCTGCGGGCGACGCCGCCGCGCGCCTGCTAGCGCTGCGCGCTTGCCCAGCCCGCCGCTCCGCTGCCCCTGCGGGGGCCCGGCGCCCGACGCCTGCGGGCTGCGACGCGCTGCGCAGGTGGACCTGGCAGACTCCCAGGGCACGACCGCCCTCATGATGGCGGCCTCGGAAGGCCAGGCCACGGTGGTCGGGCAGCTGGTCCGCGCCGGCGCGCAGGTGTGCGGGCGCTGCTGCGTTTGGGGTGCGCTGGCGGACGGCGCCAGCGCGCGGGTGCTGTGGCTGGGAGGACGCGGCTCGCAGCGTTTGCACCTCATGGAGGGCTGGCCTGATCGCTAGCCTGCCCGCGGGCCTGATCGCTGCCCCACTCCCACCCCAACTCACCCCCGCCCCCAGGTGGACAAGCGGGACGCCAACGGGCGGAGCGCGCTGCTGATGGCCGCCCTGGAGGGGCACGACGAGGTGGTGCAGGCCTTGGTGGATGCGGGGGCCAGCGTCGAGAATGGGGACAACGCAGAGGTGCGCGGGAGGGGCCGCGCAGGAGGGAGGACGGTGGGGTGGGCTCGTCTGCTGCGTCCGGGGGCGTGCCTAGTCAGCGCTGCGCGCCCAAGCTGCGTCCCTTGCCCCCGCGCGCCCCGTCCCCCCCCCCCCCCCCCCCCCCCCCCCCCCCCCCCCCCCCCCCCCCCCCCCGCCCCCAGGCGGGTCGCCGGGTGCGCGCGGCCCAGGCCAAGCTGGCGGCCAAGCGCTTTTTGGCGGCGGCAGAGGCCGGGGACGCGGCGGCGGTGGCGGCGCTGCTCAAGGCGGGCGTCGACGTCAACGTGCGCGATGAAGACATCGTGCAGGTGCGCCGCGCTGTCCAAAAGCTCTCAGAGCTATCACACAGACAGATCACACGGTCGTCTGGCTGTTGCGTCGTAGCTGCCCCAAGCCACGCCCCCCGCCCCGCCCCCACGCGCGCGCCCCGCCCCGTCCCGCGCTGCCTCCACCCCACCCCCACCCCACCCCCTCCCCCGCCTCCCCCGCCCCCGCACAGGAGGACGGCGCGCTCGAGGCGGGCGGCGTGTGCACCGCTCTCCTCAAGGCCGCGCAGCGCGGGCACAGCGAGGTGGTGGGCGTGCTGCTGGAGGGCGGCGCCGCGGTGAGAGCGTGAGGGAGGGAAGGGACGGCGGCCGCTGCTGTCGGCGGGCGGCGCCGTGCCCTCCCGCCGCCCGGCTCCCCACTTGCGCCGCAGTGCCCACCCCCCAAACCCTCTCTCCGCCGTCCAATCCCTCTCCCCTCCTCACCACCACTCCCAACCAACCTCCCCTCCCTCCTGCTCTCCATAGGTGGACCTGCGCGACGAGGACGGCTGGACCCCCCTCATCTGGGCCAGCTCCAACGGCCACGGCGAGGTGCGGGAGGCGGGCGGGCCCCGCTCCCGTGCCCCCAGGCCAGCACAGCCCCGCCGCGCGCTGCCGCCCCTCGCCCCTCCCTGGCCCGCGACGCGCCCCCCCGCCGCGCCCGCCGCCTCCCCCTCCTCGCCCCCCTCCTGCCGCCCAGGTGGTGCGCCTGCTCCTTGCCTACGGGGCCCAGATCGACAAGGCCGACCGCAACGGCAGGTGGGCGACTTTTGGTGATGAAGAGGGGCAGGGAGGGGGCAGGGAGGCAGGGAAGCTGGTGCGGTGGGGGACGGGGCGGCGCTCTGTCCACCGACTGGCGTCGATTCATGGACAGCCACGCCACCTGGTCTCCAGTGCCCCATGGCCCTGGACTGATTGGTTGCTCCCCTCCCTCTTGTGCCTGGTGCAGGAGCCCGCTGATGTCTGCCATCACACGCGCGCACAGCGAGGTGAGGGGGGCCGGGAGCAGCGTGGGCGCCGGCAGCCGGCGGCAGCGCCCGGCGCGGGCGCCGTGCCCCTGCGGCATGCGGCTTGCGCCGGCGCCGCTCAGCGCTGCAGCCCTCGTCTCTCCCGCGTCTCCGTCTCGCCACCCCCGCCCCCTCCACCACTCACACAGGTCGTGCGCGTGCTTCTAGCGGCGGGGGCAAACACCGAGTTGGTGGACTCGAACGGCAAGATGGCCATGGGCCTGGCCACCAAGCTGGGCCTGGCCGACATCCAGGCGAGCGGCCATTTGGGTGGTGCAGGGCTGCCAGCCACGCTGTGCGGGGAGGCGGCGGCCCGGCGCGGCGAGCACAGGGCCCTCGCGCCCTGCCCCTCGGCACCTGCTGCGCCCCGCGCCGTGCCCCGCGCCGCGCCGCCGGCTGACGCCCCTGACGCCCCCGAGGCCTTGCCGCCCGCCCCGCTCCGGCCCGCAGGCGCAGCTGGCAGAGTCGGCGGCGCGCGTCAAAGCAAGGGAGACCGGCGAGGATGTGGAGGTCCCCCTGCCGCGCCTGCCGTCCGACCTCGTGCGTGACTTGAGGGAGGGAGGGAGCGAGACCCTTGAGTGTTGCATCGCAGCGGGATGGAAAGGGCGCACGGCCGCGCTCCTGTCTGCGGATGCCTTGGGCGGCAGCGCGATCTGCGCCCTCCGCTCCCTCCCTTCTGCCACGCATCTGAGAGCCGTCCGTCCTGCTCCTTTCCCCACACCCCTCGCAGGCCAGCTCCATGCCCGAAGGCACAGACGTCATTCGTGCGCAGGCGGTGGCGCTGGGACACCAGGCACGCCCGGCCCCCTTGCTCGCCATTGCTCGCTTGGGGGAGCCCGGGCCTGCAGCTGTGGCGCGCGCTGCGCGCGAACCAGGCTGGGTGAGGGGCGGCCGGGAGCTCTAGGCCGGCGGCTGCCGAGGCGGCCCAGGGCGAGTCGGGAGCCAGATGCCCCGGCCGCTCTCACTGTTCCTCCCTCCTCGCCCTGTCTTTCTTCCTTGCCTCCAGGTCGCGGAGCTGAAGAAAGAGCTCAAGGAGGCCAAGGCGGCGGCCGCGGCGCTCGAGGCAGAGCGCAACGCGCTGCGTGCGCAGCTGGCTGGCCTGCAGGCCGGACTGCCCTAGGGGCGACGCGCGACGCGAGCGCCGTGCCAGGCTGTCGGCGATCGCCGGCGCGGCTCGGCGCCTGCTCCGTCCCACTCGCGCGGCCTACCGGCGCCCGCTCGAACAACGAATGCAAGCGCCCCTTTCCTCTCATGACGACTCGATACGCTCCCCGAGGTCTTGCCCTCCAGCATTGCAACGTACCCACCCGCCCTGCTACCTTTCCGCGCAATTTGCGCGAGCGACGCGGGGCCGGGGCTGCCCCGCGTCGCACATTGTCACTTGCACCACCGTCACTTGCAGCATTGATGTTTTCGCCAGCGTAGCCCTCCTAATCAATCTAGCGCTGTAATGCCTGAGTATTGATTCAGATGATGGGGCAATGGCGCAGCGGCCTGACTTTTGGGAGGCGGGCGGGGGATGTCGGGATAGGGGAGAGGCGGCCCAACGCTCAGGCTCTGCCAAAACCAGCATCGCTTCTGCAATCATTGCTGTTTCCCCAAGTTTTTCCTCTGCCGCCTGCAAGAGCCTGAGAAGACTCGTGTGGACTTCTCTTCTTCTTGTCCTGTCTCTTCTCTTCTCAGACCTGCTCCCAGACCTCCTCGCGACGTCAAACCGCGCGTTTTAAGCCCAGAGCAATGTCGGCATTGCCCATCGGGCTGGAGCCAGGGAGAAGACGAAGCAACAGCTGGTTCTAACCATCAGACTGTGGCCTGGCACCATCTGTGGCTGCGGAGACACGAAGAGACAAGACAAGACGACACGAAGTCGACAAGAAGTTCGTCTTTCACGCACGCGGGGGCGAAGGAAAAACTTCTGCAAGGCGCCACAACAGCATTCGGCAGCCGATCGAAGGAGTGGGAGAGGAGAACAGCAGGCAGCAGGCAGCTTGACCTCCTCATCAAAGCCCAACCCTGGTTCAGATCGCTGCTCGTCTCAACCAGGCTGCGAACCCACGCCTTGGCGCCATCAGCCGCTCTCCTGTCAACTCACACTTCCGCACTGCTTTGCGACCTTCAGCGCACACACACCCAGCCACATCAGGAGCCCCGAAAGCGCGCGAGCGCGCCAGCAGAGAGGCAGCACCACACCCGGTGACTGCGCAGGCGGGCGGCGGGCGGCGCGTTCACACCGGCGCCGAGCGCAGCCGAGCGCGCAACGCGATGGTGTCTGCCCTGTTCAAGGCGCGCTTGTCGTCGTTCCTGGCGGGCGCCGCGCTCGTTGGCGCCTATGCCATGTTTCAGCTGAGGGTGGACGTGCAGGAGGTGGGTGCACGCCTCCGCGCGCGCTGTACCGGAAGCGGCCGATGGGTCGCGAGGAGAGCAGATGCGTGCAATTTGATTGACCGTCTGAGGAAGGGGGATGCGGCCCGGGCTCGGGCAACGCCGGAAGTTGTGAGCGCTGCGTGCGCCGTGTCGGAAGCGCTCACGCGCTGCCGTGTGTCCACCCTCCCCATCCCTGCAGATGGGCAGGGCTTTCAAGCCCCTGGAGCGGCGGGTGGCCGAGCTGGAGGCCGCACTGGCAAAGGTGGGTTGAGTGGGGTGGTGTGAGCGTGTGGGGTGTGAAGGCAAAGGGGACGCTGGCGGAGCGAGCAGATCACCTGGCCTGCACGTGGGCTGCTGGTGCGTCAGGCGGCTGCCATCAAACATCAGACTCTGCTCTTTGCTCTGCCAGTGGGTGGCGCTGTGTTGTAGCCTAACCGTGCACTTGCATTGCGTGTCTGTCGCAGAACTCGGAGGCACAGTAGGCTTGCGGAGCGGCAGGCTGCAGCGCCGCTGCCGGCATGATGGGCAGCACCTGGCGCCAGCGCCCTGGTGGGGGTACAGCAGATCAGCTGTGGGGCGCGGCTGCTCGGGCGAGCGCAGCTGGCAGTGGTCTCGCTGGCCTGGCTGCGGCAACTGCCCCCAGACTGCAGCTCTTGTCGGCCGAGTTCTTGTTTGGCTGATTCCTGCCTCTCCCCTGTCTCTCTTTCGCTCGAGCTCCTTTTGTTGTGCGCTGATGTTGTTGCTGTAGCACTGTGTCTATCTGCGTTGCGTGTGAGGTGGGAAGAAAGAAAGCGATCCGGCACGGCGACTTGATGCCATGATGGGCTCTGTGGGAGGACCTTGGTGAGGCGTCTGAGGCGATGGCAACTGAACCGAGCTCCCTCGTGCCACGCCGCGGCTTGGCACAAGCCCCCTCTGGCAGGTGCTGCCCAACTGCCTGCTATATGCATTGAGCCGCTGGGCTGCCTGCACGAAGCGGCTTCCTAGCAGGTGCGTGCGAGCCGCGCCCATTGCTAGCGTACTTTTCCCCACCATCGACTTCACCAGCTGCTCCAACCACCTGGGCTGCAAGTCACCCGTGTGCTGGGCTGGGCTGCCTCGCAGCCCTTAATCACAGGCATTCCTAGCGCTGCCCTGCTGCTCAGGAGGGCTGCCCCAGGCTCGAGGAGCGACTGGGAGGCGGGTCCAAGGCAGGAGGACGAGCTCAGTTTGAACCAACCAACTTTTCGGGGCTGCTGGCAATGGCCCGCACCAAGCGGCCCTGCGAGGAGGCGCCCGCGGCGCCAGCAGTGGAGCAAGCAGCTGGCGGCGCGCCCGCCGCGCCCACCGCCCCAGCTGTCAAGCGTGCGCGGCCCGCGCCGCTGGCTCTGGCCTGCGTGCGCTCGGCACACCTGCGGCGCGAGCACGAGCAGCTGTTTGCAGCGGTGGTCAAGGCAGGTGATGGCTGGCCTGCTGCCGCCTGCTCATGCTCGGCGTGCCGATCGACTCGGAGCTCAAAAGCGAGGGCGGCGGCCGCTGGACCGCGCTCGCTCTTGCGGCGGCAGGCGGGCACTGTAGCTTAGTGCAGGTGCTGCTTGCGGCAGGGGCTGTAGTCGATGCTCCCTCGGAGGGAGGTGCGCACGGGCTCAGGGGCGTGCCATCTCGTTGCTGTTGCAGAGTGCTGCTCATGCAGGGGCCGCCGTTCGACGTGTATCTGACACGTGTCTGCAGGTGTCACGCCGCTGATGTGGGCCGCTGCGGCGGGTGCGGCCGACGTGGTGAGCCTCCTGCTCGGCGTCGGCGCGAAGCCGAACGCCATTTGCGGCGAGAGCCGCACCGCGCTCATGCACTGCGCTGCCGGCGCGGGGGCGGCGGGCGCTCGACTGGAGGCGGCGAAGCTGCTCATCGCGGGCGGCGCTTTGCTCAGCATGGGGGACAGGTGGGTGCTAGTGGCTCCGCGCAGCAGTGCTGCTGCCGCGCCGCAGTCGGCGCTGCGCCGTGCTTGTGCACATGATGTCACATTCAAAAAAAAGTCCTTGGGCGGTAAGAGCTGGCGCTGCGCCTTTGCGGGTCGCCTCACTGCTGCCTCCCCTGACCATGGCCGTCCCCTGGGCAGGGAGGGCAAGACTGCGCGGATGATGGCAGAAGAGCAGGGGGCACCGGCGCAAGAGCTGTTTCACCTGCTGGAGAAAGCAGAGGTGGGAGGAGGAAGAGGCGTGCCGGGAGCAGAGCAGTTGTGGGAGTGACCCCACCCTGTCGCCACTGACGCTCACTGCCCCGCCCCGCCTGCACAGCTCAAAGAGGTGCGGCATGCCCTGGCTGCCACGGTCAAGCGGGTGGAAGAGGCGGAGCGCGAGCGCGACGATGCGCGGTGCCAGGCGTCGGCCGCGCGGCAGGAGCTGGCGGCGCTGCGCCTGCACGTGAAGGCGGCGCAGCAGGCGGCCGCCTCGTTTGCTTCGCAGCTGCCGGGGCCGCTGGGGCTGCTGGCTCCTCCACCCCAGCCAGCAGGGCGGCCCGCAGCTGCACCGCAGCCAGCCCGCCGCCGGAACAGAGCGCTCCGGTCAAAGGCGGCAGCTGCACCCGGTGCCGGTGCCGGTGCAGTTGCCGGTGCCGGTGCCGGTGCCGGTGCGGGTGCGGGTGCCGGTGCCGGTGCCGGTGCCGGTGCCGGTGCCGGTGCGGGCGGTCCGCAGTCCCTCGCAGGACGCCCCGGCCAGCAGCCGGGCAAGCAGCAGCTGCAGTCAGGCGCACCAGCGGTGACGCGGGCGCCTGTGGCCAAGGGCGGCGGCCCCGATGGCCCTCTGGCGGCGGAGGGGTCCGGGCTTAGCGTTGAAGCGTTGGAGGCCGGAACCCACGTGAACGCGCCTGGCCCATGACCAATTCACCTTTCCTCTTGGCACCCCGTCATTAATTAACCAAGTACAGAGGATGCGGCGATGCAGTGACGCATTGCCTTGCACAGCGGCACGCAGGGGCCGACACCAACAAACTTATGCCTTCCTCACTGACGAGGCGAGCAAGTGGAGGCGTTTCAGGGCATTGGAGCGTCAGCGGGCGCTGAGTACTGAGTACCAAGTGCCCGCTTGACACCCGCCGGACACCTCCCCCAGACCTCTACCGCCGTCGAAGCTCTGCGTAGCACAGGCGGGGGCATGCTGCAACCAGCGCCATCCGCGCCACCCGTCTCTCTCCATCCACCCCGCCGCCGCCCCCGCCGCCGCCCGCCAGCATGGCCGTCGACCCCGCTGCCCATGCGGTACGCGCGGTCTGATGACCTCGCCGCACTGTGGATCGCCTCCTCCACCCTCTCCCTCTACTTTGCCAGCCTGGCGCTGTGGTACTGGCGGGTGCGCCGCACGCCGCCTGGGTGGCGTGGGTGGTGGCCTGGGTCGCGTTCCGGGGAAGCTGCCAGCTGCGCCTGCTGGTGGTGGCCCACAAGTGCGCCCACCTCTCCTTCTTCAGCAGGCAAGCCCGAGGAGATGGGTGCTGCTGTTTGGCGCCAGGGTCAGCGCTGGCGCGGGAGGGGCGCAGCACTGCCCCCGCCCCCCCCCCCCCCCCCGCGCACAGCTGTAGGCGCAGGCGGGCTGGGCCAGTGCACCCCGGGTCGACTCGGCGGGTGAGCAGACTTGGCCCTGCCTCTGGGTCCGGCGCACGGACAAAAGAGCAGCCGCCCGCGTGCGTGGCCGCCGTCTCAGGCAGAATGGCCCGCCTTGGCTTTGCTGTTGTGTTGTTCCATTCCAGTTGCGGCCTCGACTGCAGCGCCCGTCGGCGTCTGGTTACATTTCACCTTCAGGTTTCGTTTCAGCTGCAGAATGAACTGGGCCATTGTACAATCAGAAACCCCAATAATACAACTCTACCGGCTTTTCAGCCCGGCCATGAATCGCGTGGCGCCCCGGGCCGCGGCCGGAGCTACGCCCGCCACCACTGCTGCGGGCGCAGCAGGTGGCGCAGCCCCCGCCCCTTCTGCTCCTCCACAGGCACAGCAGCCCGGATGTCAAGGGGCACACTCTGTGGGAGAGAGCAACAGCAGCAATGGCGTGGCGGGAGGGAGTGACGCATGTGGCGCTCAAGGGGAGCACGACTGGCCACGCGCGCCACGGAGAGGCTGAAGCCAAGGCGCCGGCCCGCAGCGCTGGCTGCAACCGCGGCAGCGCAGACTGCGGAGCGGCGGGCACCCAGGAGAGTGGCCAGGGCGGTGAGCGACACGCCCTCCCAGCCCCTTAAACGGTCCCCACCTGAACGGTAAAGTCTGCATGCAGCCGCAGCGAGAGCCGCGGCGCCAGCCGCAGCGCGGGCAGCGCCGACTCCCCCACTGCCAAGTGAACTGGGCTCCCGGCTGCGCGTCGCGACGCACACGCGCGAGGGGAAGTAGAGGCGCGTCAGGAACACCCATACACGGCACGCTGCGCATTGCAAGCGGCCCCGGAGCCAGAGAGAGCAGCAGCGGGGTTCTCCGCGCTGCGCACGCGTGCGCCTCACCCGCGTCGCGCACCGCGGCGGCAGGCAGCCGCACGCGCGCCAAGAGGTAGTCGTCGCGCCCGGGCGGCTGCAGCTGGCGCAGGAGCGCCACCCAGCCGAGGTTCACCGCCACCCTGAGGGCAGCAGACAAGACGCAGGTGTGACATCAGTCGGCCAGGAGGGGCAGCGCTCGCAGAGTCCGCAGAGGCCACCAGGCGGGAGGGGCGCCGGCAACCCAAGGACAGAGGCCGCAGTACGCAGGGGTGCAAGGCCCGGCGGCTGCCCCCCGCTGCCCGCCCACCAGCTGAGGAAGGCAGACACCGGGGCCAGCATCGGGATGGGCGCGCGGGGGCGCTGGGCCCGCGCCGCCACCGCGGGCAGTGGCGGCGACGGCCGGTGGACAATCTCGGCAACTGCGGCTGCAGCCGGCGGCGGTGAGGGCGCCGCGCCGCCCGCATTGCCGCTGCCGTTGGAGGGCCTGCCGCCGCCGCTGGGAGGCATGCCATCCACGTAGCAGTGGGTCACGTTGGCCAGGCCCCGGCCCTCCACGCGGATGAAGAGCTCCACAGGCCCCTCCCGCCCCCCGCCCCGCTGCTGCCAGGGCCAGCGCCGCCAGGGCCAGCGAGCCTCGCCAGCTGGCGGAGCGACGACGCCCGCGCCGTCGGCCGCCGCAGCCGGCGGCGCGCCGGCGCCGTTTCCACCCGCGGCGCGCTTGCCGCCGGCAGCTGGGAGGGGGGACGCCACCGACGCCACGGCCGACAGCGGGAAGACGCCAGGGCCCAACAGCTCCGTTGGCATGATGTCGCCCGCGGAGGGCAGGTGGTGGTGGAGGAGAGGCCAGGCGGGGGAGGCCGCCAGCCCGTCGACTGCGCCTGGCGCAGGGCGAGCAGGGGGGGGTGCGCCGTTGAGGCGAGGGGAGTGCTGAAATGCCGAGGCACGTGATCCGAGGCGCTGCTGTAGGCAGTAGCAGACGTGTGCGGCGGTGCGCCCGTGCGCTCACCCTTGCAGATGCTCGTCAGCCGCCCCCGATACGTGGCCATGCGGTGGGCGTGGAAGGGCGAGCGCCGCCCGCGGGTCTCGTCGCCAGCGACCGCCTGCGCCGCCTGTGCCTCGCCGGCTGCGGGGCTCGCGCCCGCCGCCTCTGCCGCCGCTGTAGCCGCCGCTGCGTCTGCCGCCGCTGCGATATCTACATTGTCTTCCTCCTCAAAGCTGCCGCTCCCAGCAGCCACCGCAGTCGCTGTCGCTGCTGCGGTCTCGGCCAGCGCGCCCTCGCCGGCCCCACCCCTGCCGCCCAAGAGCTGCCTGCGGGGCCAGCGCAGGAGGCTCGCCAGCCCGCCGCCGCCGCCGGACGCAGGGTCAGTGGCCGCGGCGACGGGCGCCGCGGCGCCACAGCTGGGCTGGACGGCAGGCGCCTCGGCGGCGGCGGGGCCAGCGGGGGCGCTGCTCACGCGGCCGTCTGGAGTCAGCCACAGCACCTGGCCGATGGGCAGGTAGGCGGGGGCCAAGCGCGAGGGGGCGGCGGCCGCGGCGGCCAGCGGGCCGGCCACCATGCGTGCCGCCACGCCCGCGCGCTCGGCCACCGCGCGCATGGGCGGCGCGGCGGCCGCCAGCATGGTGGACAGCGAGCGCGCGCTGCGCACGCGGCTGGTGGCGGCGGCCCCTCCAGAGGCGTCCAGCTCAAACTCCAGGCTCTGCTCGCCGCCCTGGGGAGATGCAGGCGCCGCATAGGCGCCATCCAACACGGCCAGGGCCGCGACCGTCGCGGCCACGGGCGCCGACGCGCTGCGGGGTGAAGCGACCGGCAGGCCCTCTCCGCTTGCTGCCGACGCTGGCAGGGACGCAGTAGCCGCGGGCGTGCGGGGGCCGCTCCCCTGGGTGCGAGGCCTCCTGCCCCCCTCGGACACTGCAGTGGCGCTAGAAGAGATGCCGGCGGCCTCTTCCCCGCTCTCCTCGGCTGCGTCCCGAGCCTGGCTGCGCGGCTGGCCTGGCTGCGAGGCCATGTGGCTGGCAATCCGCCGCAGGCGCTGCAGGCCAAAGAGCCGCAGCTGGGAGGTGACAACGCTGATGTTGTTGGCCTGGCCCCCCGGCGCCTCCAATGGTAGGTTCGGGCTGGGAGACTGCAGCTGGGCAGGGGCCGAGCGTGCGGTGGCAATGCCACCAGCGTCGCCGCTGCCTGCTGCGGCTTGCTCTGCCGCTCCGTCGCTTGGGCAGGCGCCGGACCCGGCCGCGTCGTCTGGCCGCCGCAGCGACAGCAGCCCGGGAATGGGGTCGTTGCTGCGGTGGGAGGCGGCAGAGTGCACACGTTGGCCGACCGTGAACGCCGCGATGACCACTCCAATCAACCGGGGCGCTATCCCGCCGCGCGGCCGCCGCATCTCAGCGCAACCGCGACTCGATGCCCCACAGTGCTCAGAAAGTCGCCACCGCTCCAATCAACAATTCAAGTAATCAACAATTCAGAACAACGCGCCGTGCCTCCTCGCCTGTTGACGAAGTTGTGGATGCGCCGGCCCCAGCCCGCGCCCTGCACGAGCTCCGCGAGCGCGGTGTTGCCCAGCGCGGGGGTGGCGAACGAGAAGCAGGCCACCGAGGCGTGGCGGTCGGGCGGCAGCGCCTGCAGCAGGCGCAGTGTGCAAAGCTGTGCCACCGCGCCGCCCAGCGAGTGCCCGCACAGCACCCTGCGCGGCGGCACGGGGGCGGGGGGCAGAGGTCGGCAACGCTTGCGCGCGTCGCTGGCGGTTTGGAACGAGCGAAAGGGAGCGAGAGGACCAGCGCAAGGCGAGGGCGGGCGGCGAGCAGTGGGCAGCAGGCGGCGCTCTCTGCAGCGTGGAGCTCACAGGCGCTTGCCGCGCCGGCAGGCTTCGGCATACAGGCTCTCGATGGGGATGATCCGCGCCCGCTGCACGAAGCCGCGGTGCGCGGCGGGCGCCCTGCCGCCGGGGCTGGCGGCCCCCGCGCCGGGCGCGTCGTCCCCGCTGCCGCCCGCCGCGCCGGCGCCGCCACCCGTAATGGAGGCGGTGGCGCCGCTGCTCAGCATCGCAGCGTCGAGACGCACCTCCTCCTCCCTGCACTCCGACAGCGGGGCGGCGCGCGCACAAGCGGTGCTCGCGGGCGCAGCGCACGACGCGCAGGCGCTGGGGGGCAGCTGGGGAGCGGCTGGTCGCTGCCGGTGCGGGCGGCCGATAACTGCGCATCGATTGCGGCCAGACCCACCACACGTTGGCGTTGGTGGCCAGGTCCCGCGCCAGCTTGGTACCCATAAAGGCAACATAGAGCGCATCGCCCCCCTCGGACACCAGGAACCTGCGCAAGCAGAGGCACGTGCGTGCGCTGTTCACACGTGCGTGCCGCGTCGCGCGCGCGTGGTGCGACGTCTGCCCCCAGCCGCGTGCTCGTCTGGAGACTGCTGCTCCTGCCATCTTCGCCCACTCTCGCTCCACTGCACCTCGCTCCGCCGGCGCAGGGTGAGTGCGGCGGCGCGGCCCCTCCCGTCCGCGGCGCGCAGCAGCGCGCGCCTGCTCGCCTGTGGCGGACGTGCGGCTGCGCCCACTGCACGGTGCGCAGCGACACGAGGCGGGGCGGGCACTGCGCTGCCACCTCGTTCAGCAGCTCCACGGCCTGCAAAAACAGGCGGCAGAGGCGGCGCCCGGCGAGCGTCGAGTGGTGCGGCGGCCCCGACGCCCCGCGCAGCGCCTGGCACCGCTCCGCCCGGCGGCGGCGGCCCCCTCTCGCTGCGCGCGCCGTGCTTCCAGCGCGCCCATCCCCATCCCTCCCGCATCGCACGCCAGCGACACACAGCGACGCACCCGCTCGGTGGGGTGGTCCACAATCTTGTACACGCATTCCGAGAGCACGGCCGCGTTCCAGAGGTCGCGCAGCTGGGTTCCATCCTCCACGCCAAGCCGGCGGCAGGCCTCCCGCAGGCGCTGGCCGCCGCGTCCCCGCCGCCCCTCCCAGGGGGCCCCCGCGCCCGCCGGGCCGTAGAGCTCGGCAAGCCGGGCGGCCAGGTTGGCAGAGTGGATGGCCAGAAGGCGGAGGAACGTGCCCCAGCTCTGGGGCGGCGGCGGCGGCGGGGGCTGGGGGGAGGGGCCGCCGGCGCCGCCGGCGCTGCCCGCTCCGCGATCCCCGCTCGCGCTGGGCTCGACGGGCGGCGGTGTGGAGGCTGCGGCGCCGGTCGCGCCCGCCGATGCCGGCGGCGCAGAGGGCTTGGCCGCCGGCCGGCCCGACCGCCGCCGCGGGTCGCGGCCCCCGCCTGTTGCGCCGGTGGCGCTCCCGCTGCCCCACCACGCCAGCACGCGGGCGGCCATGGCGTCCTACACCTCACGCCCTTGCCGCGTTCCCGCTCTGGCCGATTGCAGCACGCGGGCACACGTGGCCGATGGGACGGGAGCAAGGGGTGGCGGGCGGGAGCGAGGCGCCGACGGGTGCGCCAGTCCTCAGTCAGCCTTTAGTTGCGCCGAATATTCCCGTTCACGCTCCCTTACAGCTGCGCCTGCGACCATGCGCAGGGAAAGGCCGACCAGGCGATCAGGGCTGCCTCTTGTTGCACCATCGCCATTTGCACCAACAACGGAGGCAGCAATACGCCGATCCCAGCCTGCACTGTGCTTGCACAGCGGTCTGAGATTGCTGCGCCATCCAAAGCAGCGCGCTTTTGGCGGGCCCACCTTCGAGACGTTCATTGAAGCCCTCCCCAGGGCCGGCGACCAGTCTGCATCGTACTCAAGGCACTGCTGGTGGCGATAAAGAGCAGAAGGGCACGAGTTTTGAGGACCTGGCCAGGTGGAAGGCAGCGCTGCTCAAGAGCGACTCCTAGCCTGATCGCCTGTCCTCTGCAAACCCTCCATCAGGGGAGGCCCCAGGGCCAGTCTGATCCCAATCTGGCGTGCTGACAGATGGCTGCCCCCCAGGCGCTCTTCACGCTCGCAGAGCGCACGGGCCGCATCGTGGACCTGGCCTACAGCGCGCTCGTGCACCAGCTGGGCCTGACGCAAGCCTTCTTCCAAAAGGTGCGGCGGGCGGGCGGGCGGAGATGCCGGGCTGGCGCCTCTCGAAGCTCGCGTGGCCAATGCCCCTGCCACCTGTTCCTCCCATCTGTCGAAACGCAGGGCTTTGGCGAGCTGGGCGCCATCGACATGCACCGGGAGGTCAGTCGGCGCCGCCAGAGGCTGTGACGTGCCCATCCTTCTGCTCCACGCTCTGCTCCGACCGTCTCACTGCGCCGCTGTGCTGCTGCGAGCGCAGGTGGAGACTTTCCGGTCGTGGCCGCCGCCGCACTTCCAGGGTTTCCGCCCCGGCTGGCAGCGGGTCAAGCGGGGGGAGGTGCGCGGGCGCTGCGCGCCAACCGCCGCCGTCGGCGGTTGGGCAGCGCGACACTGTTGCCGCGCGGGGCTCGAGCGACGGCGCGCTGCCGTCGCCCGCCTACCGCCGCCGCCGGCGTTTGGCAGCGCTGTGAGGGCGCCCTGCCGTCTGTGCCGTCCGCTCGAGGCCGCTCCCGCCCCTCGGTGCCTGTGCGTGACGCTAGCTCCCCCCTGCACCTGCGCCACCCTCGCAGGTGGGCGGCGCGGCCTACTCCATCTACCGAGGCAGCTTCCAGACCCCCTGCACGGGCCGTGTGTATGATGCGCTGCCCCTTGAGAGCCGCTTCGCCCATGCCATGTGGCTGGTGAGCGAGAGGAGCGAGGGGAGGCTTTGAGCAGGATGGGGCACGGGGATGCTGGCGAGCGAAAAGGGGCAAGGGGTGAGGGGAGGGAGGGGAGGGAGCATCACCGCAGGCGCGCTGCGGCGCTCTGCGGCGCCGCTGCGAGGCGGCGCGCCGCCCAACCCGGGAGCGCCCGCCCGCTCGCGCGCAGGTGCCCGAGCGGCCGGCGGAGGGCGCGCCCTGCGTGATCCACCTGGCGGCCACCGGCGACCACGGCTTCATCCGCCGCATGCACCTGGGCCTGCCTCTGGTGCCGCAGGTTCGGGCGGGCGAGCAGCGCTGGGACCAGATGCGGAAGCATGTGGCGGCTCTGCGCGCAGGCCGACGGCAGAGGGGGCGCAGGGGGAGGTGTTTCGCCAGCGTTCGGCCGCTCGCTCCCGCCTGCTCCCCATGCCGGCTGCCACCCCTCTGACCGCAAGTCCTCGCCTCCTTCCCCTCTCCCGCTCCCCCCGCGCAGGGCGTGGCCACGCTGGCGCTCGAGTCGCCATTTTACGGGCTGCGCAAGCCGGCGTACCAGCAGGGTGCCAAGCTGCACCACGTGTCGGACCTGCTGCTGCTGGTGAGGGAAGACTGGAAACGAGGTGGCGGGGGTGAGGCGGCGGCGCACAGCCGCGGCGGGGCGGCAAGCACGGCGGCGGCGGCGGCGGCGGGCGGGGGGTCCTTGCCAGGCCCGCCCGGTGCGCGGGCCCGTGGGTGTCTTGCCAACAGCGCCCGAGCGCGCAGCGCCAAGCTCCACCCAGCTCACGCGCCCTTGGCGTGGTGTGGTGTCGTGCGTGGACCTCAGGGCCGCGCTACAATCGAGGAGTCGCTGCTGCTGCTCAATTGGCTGGCCGACAGCGGCGGCGCGGGCCGGCTGGGCATGGCCGGGCTGTCGATGGGCGGCGTGCACGCCTCAATGGTCGCCTCGCTCTACCCAGGTGCGTGTGGTGGTTGCTGGGTGGGCGTTGGCTGGAGGGGGCACGCCAGGGCACTAGGGGCGCTGGGTGGGCGGCGTCGACTAGGGGAGGCGAGCAACAGGGTTGGAGAGGAGAGCGGTGCGAGGGTGCAGGCAGTGGGCGGAGGATTGATTAGCCCCATGGCCGCCAATCCCCCAATCTGTCTGACTCACAAGCGCTGCACCCCCCGTGCCCCCTCCCGCCCCCGCCTCCGGCGCCGCCGCGCAGGCGCCGTGTCGCTGACCCCGCTGCTGGCGCCGCGCAGCGCGGCCACCGCCTACTGCGGCGGCGCGCTCTACCATGCCACCTGCTGGCAGCAGCTGCGCCAGGACGCGGAGCGGCGGGAGCGGGAGATCGTGGCTGTCGTGCAAGAGATGGCGCGTGAGAAGGCGGGCGGCCTCGCAGCCGCGCGCGTGCGCGCCGCCGCCGGCAGCGCGGCGCAGGGCGAAGGCAGCGCGGCGGCGGCGGCGGCGGTGCAGACGGCGCGGCAGGCGGCCGACACGGCGGCGGCGGTCGAGGCGGCCGCGGGCGCGGCGCCGCGGTCGACCGACGGGGATGGTGGTGTGGCTGGCGGCGGCGGCGACGGCAGCGCCAAGGGGCTCAGCTCGCAGTGGCAGGCCACGGGGGGCTGGGTCAGCTCCTGGGTCAGCTCCTTCTCGCGACAGATGGGGCAGGTGGTGCAGCTGGAGCGGGAGCGCAACCACGAGGTGCGCAACGGGCGCGGCGTGCCTCCCCTGCGCGCGGCTGCCTGCCTGCCTGGGCACACGCGCTGAGTGCGCCGGCGCCCGCCTGCGCAGGGCGCGGTGCTGCTGCTGCGGGAAGTGCTGGAGACGTGGACGGACGTCACCCGGTTCCCCAGGTTGGTGGGCAGCATTGAAGCAGGAACGGAGTGGGGTGGGCGTGGGGCGCGAGAGCGTGCACGTGGGCGACGCCTCGCAGAGTCCGAGCCGCCGTGCCGCGCGCCCCCTCCCGCGCCCCACAGGCCGCAGCGCCCGGACGCGGCGGTGCTGGTGGGCGCCACCGAAGACGCCTACGTCAGCAGGTGGGCGGCGGCCGGCGCCGAGCTTCCCGCTCGCGCCTCGCCGCCTGCGCAGCCGCCGGGAGATTCCCCGGGCGACGCCCGCTCGTGCGCGCCGATCCCCAAGTGCTCGCCTGTGCTGCAGGGAGAGCATCCTGGAGCTGCACCGGCACCTGACTGGATCGGAGGTGAAGAGCTGGTCGAGGGGACACGTGCTCGCCGCCCAGCAGCATGCACGCGCCTGCCCCCGCGCGGCGCGCGCGGCCGATGGCTGCTGCCGCCGGCGGCGCTCAGTGCAGTGCGTGGGCTCTGGCTGCCAGCCAGAGTTCATTACCAATGCGTGAACTCAGGCTGATGTCTGCTGCGCCGTGCAGGTGCGGTGGGTCCCCGGCGGCCACGTGTCGTCCTTCCTGCTTCACCACAGCGCTTTCAGGTGCGCCCAGGGCGCGCAGCGCATCGCCCGCAGACGGGCGGGAGCGCTGGCCCCGCCCCTGCCCAGCAGTCGCAGTGCACGTGCTGATTCGCCTGCGCGATGCCACCGCCGCCGCCCGCAGGCAAGCCATCCTCGATTCCCTGGCGCGGCTGGACCAGCCGCTGTCGCTGGGTGCTGCGCCCGAGGCAGCGACAGAGGAGGCGGAAGCGGGCAGCTGCGGCGAGCAGCACATGGCAATCTGATGGCACTTGGGAACAGCGCATTGGAAATGAATCTGTTCAACAGGACCGCGACTCTGACACTCAATGGTGTGACGCCCGTGGGCAACCCTGCTGCCTGCCTGCTGTGAGCAGCCGGCAGCGCATGCGGCGATCGAGCCGCCAATTTTGTAGTTGTGCTTTGCTTTGCATTTGCCTCGCCTGCTCTTGCTGCTTTCGCCCTGCGCCTCCGCTCTTGCTTGTTTCGTTGTGGTGCCAGCAGTTGTCCTGCCTCCTTTGATGCCTCTTTTATGTCCTGCCCTCTGTGAGCCCCAGGCGCTCGAGATGTGTTGGAGCAGCGGCGCGCATGCAGAGAGGGGCGGAGACTGGCTGAGCACGAGCTGGTGTGGCAGGGTGGCGTCTAGAAAGGCGGGGGCGGTCGGTTGGGTATTGTCCTCTCCTATCTGATGCTCGTTGTCGTCCTGCGGACCCAATTCACCGTTTTCTGCGTCTTAAACGAGCATCCAGAGAGCAAGCGCGGGTTCCAACCGCAACCCTGCATATAAGCATAACTCGCCCCCAGGGGTTCACAGGCTGTGAGACAGCCGACCAGAAGGAGGGGTGTGGCGTGCAGGAGGCGGCTGGACGACCATAGGCGGCGGCCACCCAAGCCGCCAGCGCAATGACGTCGGTCACCTCCTCCTCTGTGATTGCCCCGCCAGAGCGGTTCCTGCACGTGGCAGACGACACGCTGCTGCAGTTCTTCCAGAGTGGGCGGGCGGGCGAGGGCGCCGCAGCGCTGTAGCATGTACAGCCCATGCCCCCTTCGAAGCGTGCGCCCCCGGTGCGCACCCATGTGGCGGCGCGCTGCCAGCACGTCCGGTAAACCGGCGCCCCGCGCGCTCCCCCGCCGCAGGTGGCTGTACCACGGACGAGGAGGCGGGGCAAATGGCAATGCTACACGCGATGCTAGAGGGCTTGTCGCAGCACGACTTTGCACAGCGGAGGAAGCGCCTGCAGGCGCGTTGGGAGGGGGCTGCAGCCAGCGCTGGCGTGCCCCCGCTGGCAGCGGCGAGTTGGCCCACCCTGCTGCTGCTACCGTGCAGGGTGATTTTGCGCACTTCGCAGGCGGCAGCGGCGGCATGCCCGCAGCACAGCCGGCGCAGCGCTACGGCGCGGAGAGCAGCCGGCCGGGGGCTGCGCCCCACCGCCAGACCTCCGGCTCTCTGCTGGTCCGCGGCCTTGCTGGGTGCTGGGCTGGGCGTGTGCAGGGCGCGATTGCACGAGCCCCAAACTTTTGCGGGCCAGGAGCAGGGCGCGGCGCGGGCAGGCCAGCTGCGGCCGCAGGCGCTGCTGCCGGACCATCGCCTCTCCTGCTGCTCCTTCCTTCCGTCATCAAGGGAATCATGCCTGCACTTGCTGCACTGGTCCCTCCTTTCTGCAGGCCAAGGAGCAGCGCTTTCTTTCTGACTTCCAGGATTTGATGGGCTCCGCGCACTACCGCCTCCTTAGGTGGGTGCCCACGGGTGGGGCGGAGCGGTGGGCCGCGGCTCCCTCCCGCCGCGCGCAGCGCTGCGAGCACCGCGCCCTCTCCGCCGCGCTTGCCACGAGGTGCCGCCCCTGTTCCGACGCCGCAGCCTGGAAGAGTGGGAGGCCGCCAGCTCGGGTGCGCTGCCTCTGCGAACGGGAGCTTCCAGTGTGCCCTGCCAGTTGCGCACCTTCCTGTTTGGCCCGGCCCTCAAGGCGCCGCCTCTCGCTGGTCCCTCCCTGCAGAGGAGTTCCTGTTCTCTCTGCCCGTGGCCGTCAACTGGCAGGCCATGGACGACCAGCTGCTGCGACGCCACTGGCTGACCCGCCCCCGGGAGCGCGAGGTGGGCGGCCTTCGCCCCACGCCCCGCGCCCGCGCGGCTGCCGCCAGCGCGGCGCTCCCCGGCGCGCGCAACAAGCTGCCGCCCGTTGCCGGTTGAAGGAGGGCCCTGCGTGGCCGCCGCCCTGCGCCCACCGCCCTCGTCTGCCTGCCTGCAGGAGCTGCCCCCCCTGGCGGACCGCGTCCTCATCTGGCACCGCGGGGTGACGCGCGCGCGCATGAGCGGCCGCTACTGGGGCACAAAGGCGAGCGGCTGCGTGGGGCGGGGCCAGCGACAAGGGCTCGACAGGCGTAGGGCGCTGGGCGCGGGCGGCTGACGCCGCGCGCCACCGAGCCCGCACCCCGCTGGCGTCGGCCCGGCCCCCTGCCGACCGCTGCCGCGCCTTGCACCCTCCCGCACCCCCCAGGTGGAGCTGCTTGCCAGCTTCCTGCTGCTCCAGCCACTGTACAACCTGCTCGTCTTTGGGCTGCGCACGCTGGGCATCAGCGCGCCGCCGCCGCCGCCGCTGCCACACGCCGGACCCGGCACGCCGCGCAGCTTCAAGGGCGTGGGCCTGGCGGCGGGTGCGCCGGGCTGCTGGGGGGCCGGCGCAGGGGCCCAGCCTGTCGCGAGGGCGTGCAGACGAGGTGCCCGCCCACAACAGCCCCTGACAACGGGAACGCCAGCGGGCCGACTGCTCTGCATCACCCACCGCCTGCGCGCCCCTCCCTCCTTGCCTCCCCCTGCAGGCGCCGCCATGAGGTTCAAGAAGGCGGCCAGCGCGAAGCGGGGACAGCAGCAGCAGCTGGGCGAGGCAGGGCTGCAGCACGAGGCACGCGTGCTGGTGGAGCGCAGGACGCTCAACAGGTGGGGGTGTGGGGGGGCAGAACGGCTGGCAGACGGAGGGATGCTCGCCGGATGGGCAGGCGGGCGTGATGCCCTGCAGTGTAGGCGCGGCTGGCAGTGGGAGGGGCAGGGCCAGCTCCTGCACCCCGCCTGGAGCTCCGCCCCGTGCTCCCCCGCCCTGCGCTCCCCGCGCGCCGGCCGATCGGGGGGCGCGAATGCCCCAATCAACTGCAGGTGCTTCCCCAACGCCCGCGCCGTGCTTCGCCAGTTCTTCCGGCGTGTGGAGCTGCAGGAGGCGTGCTTCTCCGATGTGGTGGTCCTGTACAGGTGTGCGCTGGCGGGGAGCAGGGTTGGCGGCTGGCATTGGACACATGGGGCTCCCATCCGTTCTTCCATGCATGGCGTGCGCCTGGGTTGCCGGGCAGGCTTGACCACTGGTGCTGAGGTCACAACACGATCGACGCTGCCCGGCCGCGCGGTGCAGGCGTGCAGCCGGGACCGAGGGCGGGCTGCTGCAGACGGGGGAGGAGGGGGACGTCCCCAGCCGGCACAACATTGCTCTGCGACACTTCAGAGGCGGGCGCTGGGCGGGAGAGGGCGCTCTCGCTGGGGGCGCCAAGCGTCAGCAGCGTCGAGCAGCGCATGCACGCCGTCGTGGGCGTGGCCTGGGGGTGCCGCGGCAGCTCTCAAGCAGCACTGTGGCCCCCCATGCAGGCATCCCCCTGGCCGATCTCGAGCTGATCATGCCCGGCGAGCCGCCGCCGCCGCCGCCGCCGCTGGCACCTGCACGCCTGCCGGCGGCTGGGCCGCGCCGCCGCTGGCGCGGCAGCCGCGCTCGCCTGCCTCGCAACGCGCGGTCCTGCCCCCCCGCTCTGAAGCCAGGCCTCCATCGCCTCCCCTTTCTGCCTGTGCCCCTCCAGAGAAGACCATCTACGTGCCTCCGTCGGTGCTCATCCAGCTGCTGGCTGCCGTGGCGGTCGCGCTGGTGGGCCTGGTGGCCACCGCCTTCCAGGTGCGGCCGGCCCCCCTCCCGGCCTGCGGCGCGCGGCAGGGTGCGCGCACGGCCGCCCGCCCCGCCGGCGAGCGGTCGGAGCCTGCGCCGCCCGACAACGCCCTCTCGAGCCGCCCTTTCTCTGTTCAGGCCGAGCTCAACCTCAAGGTCTGGGGCTCCGCCTTCCTGCTGCTCGCCTCGCGCGCCAGCGGTGTCTACTTCCAGGCGCGCAGCAGGGGGCAGCAGCGCCCGGCCAGCCAGCCAGCCAGCCAGCGCCGCTGGCTGGAGGGCCGCCTCGGCGCTCCCTGTCCACCAGGAGCCTCCCTCCCCTCCCTCCCCGCTCGCCATTCCTGCCTCCTCTGATGCTGCCACACCGCGCCGCCGGCCCCAGGCCCAGTCCGAGCGCAGCGAGATCGAGCGGGAGATGAACCGCCTGCTGCTGGAGGTGCGTGGGGGCGGCGCGCGTGATGCTGACCTCGCTGCAACAGCCAGCTGTGCCCGCATGCGCCAGGTGCCACTGAGAGGGACGCCCTCCCTCTGCGGTGCCCCTGCGCGCGCTCCACCGCGCCCGCAGCGCCTGGCGGCCAGCCAGGAGGCCGTGCTGCACACGCTGACCGAGGAGGTGTGCCGCCAGCGCATCCGCGAGCTGCTGGTGTGCTACTGCGTGCTGCGCGCCGCGGGCGGCCCGCTGGGCGACGACGCGCTCGACGCCAAGTGCGAGCGGCTGCTGCGCCGCGAGTTCGGGCTGGCCCTGGACTTTACCGCCGAGGCGGCGATCCCCAAGCTCCTGGCCTGGGGTGCGTGGGGCCCGCTGGTGATGGGGGTGGGCCGGTGTGGGATGGGGGGGCGGGCATGCTGCTGGCCAAGCGCTTACGGAGTGCTGCTGGGGTGCGCGAGGCCAGGGCACGGCTGCAGGGCGCGGCGCAGTGCCGGAGGCCCGCGCACCTGGCGCCCTCCCTGCGCGCACACACGTGGCCCGCCCCCCTCCGCTGCAGGCCTGCTGGAGCGCGACGGCGCCGGCGCGCTGGTAGCGCGGCCGCTGGGCGAGGGGCTGCGGGCGCTGGACGCGCGCTGGGACGCGCTCTTCTGCCCCGCGCAGGTGTGGGGTGCTGGGAGGGGCTCGCGGCCGGCAGCTGGGTATCGCGTGGCGCTGCTGCAACGCCGCTGACTCGTCCTCTGTGCTCTGTGCAGTTTGGCGGTGACATCGACATCGACGGGCCAGCTGGCCAACACGCGGCGCGCCGCCCGCCTCGGCCGCACCAGCTGCAGCAAGCCAGCGGCGCTGAGCAGGGACGGGAGGCTGCCGAGGGCGAGGAGGGCAAGAAGGGCAAGGGGCGCCGCGAGGCGGCGTCTGTGGAGCGCGCGGCACAGGAGCGCGAGTGCATTGCGTCGGCGTGGCTGGCAGAGGTGGGGCGCGGTGCAGCCGGCGCAGGCAGCGCAAGCAGCAGCACGAGCCGCGAGGAGTATGTGGTGCTGCGCACGCCAATTGTGCCGACGCTGGCCAAGCCGCCCCCGTGCGCGGCAGCGACGTGCGTCGCCTCGGCCTCGACCTCGCCCACCAGGAAGCTGTGTGCGGCGGGCGCGGCGCCGCCCCGACCGTCGCCTGGCAAGGCGGCCCAGCTGCTGCGCGCGAGTAGTCTCAAGCGCCGCATGCTGCTGGGCGACCGCTGACGTAAAAGGGGAGGGGAAGGCTCTCCGCGTGTGTGTGCAACCCCACCTTGGTGCCCGATCGCTCAGCAGTCACAGTGGACGCCTGAGCCATGGCGGTTCAAGGTCGTGAGCCGATCGGGCAGGGTGCTGAGCTGGTATGCCTGGCACTTGACCGCTGCGTCGGACATGCGATCTGCGCAGCACGGGAGGTTCAGCAAGGACTACGTAGTAAAAGTAAAAGTAAACGCGTATGACGCAAATACCCGCGGACCTGACCAGGTCGCGTCAGGTCCACCAATCCGGATCGATCAGTCCTTTCAAGCCACTTTGACCAAAGACGTCGGCTTCCCGATCCGCTCGCTTTGTTTCTCATATGATGACGATCAAAAGCGACCGCTGCCATCCTTTGCCCGCCCCGGACGAGGGGGAGTGCCTCCACCTCAGCACACGGGCGAGCGTCAGCATGGTGCTAGAGCGCAGCTTATCGTTGGGAGACGGAGGGAGCAGCTTGAACAGGCGAGCGTGCCTCTGCAGCTGCTCCTTTTGCACAACAATTCCCTGGCGGCTCGCGGCTCGCGGCGTTGATGGACCCGCCACTTGGGATGATCAATGGGCACCCTCAGCTGCGACCAGCCGGGCGGCAGTTGGAGCCGGCGCGGAAGCTGCGCCGCTGCTGCGGCCGCACCCCTCCGCCACCCTGTGTGCTTCTTCCCCCGGCCGGGCCTGCAACTGCGCCGTTCAGCCTGGGGCCTGCCGGCTGCGCCGTTCAGCCGGGATGACCGACGGCTGCGCTGCGCCTGCTGCCACCCTCCCTGCCGCCCCCCCTGCAGGCTGCGGCGGTTTGCACAGGGGGAGCTGAGGGAAGAGTATTACAATGTGGGTGGTTGGGCCTGGATCGCTATTGATAGAACGAATGCGTTTGCAGCGAGCATCGATTGGCGCGCGGGCGCTGCCGCCCGCCCGGCCACGCACGACTCGCATGCCTGGCCCGCCCGCCCGCCGCAGGCGCCCCTGGTGCACCACCAGTTTGAGGCGGCGGCGCTCTCCCGCCCCGATGCCGTCTGCCTCTGTACGGACGACGCCAGCATGACGTTCAGACAAGGTGCGGTGTGGGAGGGAGTGGGGGCTGCTGCGCCCCGCGCGCGCCTGCCCGCGCCGCCAGCCCGCCTGCACGCACACACCCACCCCTGCGGCCCCCCGCCCCCCACCCCACGCCACCGCCGTCCCTTTCGCGCGCAGTGAACGAGGCGGCCAACGGCCTTGCGCGGGAGCTGCGCGCCGCGGGCGTGGGGCGCGACGTGGCGGTGGGCGTCATGCTGGACCGGGGGTTTGGGGTGGTGGTCGCGATGCTGGCGGCGCTCAAGGCGGGCGGCTGCTACGTGCCGCTGGACCCCTCCTTTCCGGCAGACAGGTGCGGTGTGTGCGTGCACGTGCCAGTTGGCATTGGCATTTGGCATTGACACCAGTGGGGTGGGGCGGGGTGGGGTGGGTGGGCGGGGAGTTGAGGGGGATGGCCGAGGGCTGCTGGTGGTGCTGGCGGCCGCGGCGCGGGCCCCGGTGCGGCGCGGGTGGAGGCGGCGGATCGCCCTCACCTCCGCCGCGCGTGCACGCGCACGCATGCGCAGCCCCCGTTGCATGATAGTAGTCAGGTGGTCTCCCCCTGCTTCCCTCCCCCTGCTTCCCTCCCCCAGGCTGGCCATCTACGTCGAGGACTCTGGCGTGGCGGCAGTGGTGACCGAGCGCGCGCACGCGGCCACCGCGGCCGCCATGGCGGCCGCCGCCGCTGCGCAGCAGCAGCGGGCGCAGCAGGGCGGCCGCGCGGCGGCGACAATCCTGTGGGAGGATTTTTGCGGGGGGCTGGAGGCGGGGGGCGCGGACGTCAGCAACCTGCCCGCCGACCTGGCAGACGAGGACGCGCTAGGTGGGTGCATGTCTTGGGGGTGCGCCTGGGGGCATGGAGGTGGCGGCGCGCGCGAACCTTTGGCGCTGTGTGGGCGGGCCTGGTGCATGGGCGGGGGCATGGCCGCTTGGAGGAGGGTGCATGTCTGGCCGGGGCGCGCGCGCACGCGCGCCGCAACGCGCACGCCGCAGCGCGCCGGCCGCCGCCGCCCCCGACACTGCCCCCCGCCCGCCCCCCGCCCCCACCCCACACACACACACACCCACACACACACCCACACACACCCACACACCCACACACACCCACCCACCCCCACACACCCTCTTCCCGCACTCCCCAGCCTACATCATGTTCACCAGCGGCTCAACCGGCAGGCCCAAGGGCGTCATGACCCACCAGTGAGCCCGCCCGCGTGGGGCGGCAGCGCGCGCGCACGCCCGGCGCCGCCCGGCGCCTGCGCACGTACGCGGGCTGCCCCGCACGGCACGCGCACGCCGCGCGCGCGCACCCCTGGGGGCCTCCCCACCGCAGGCGCGGCCTGCGGGACATGATCTGCTTCTTCTTGGAACGCATGGAGCTGGGTGAGTGGTGCCCGCAGCGGCGCGCCCTGTCGCGCCGCTTGTGCGCCGGCCGCGGCTGGCCGCCTGCCCCGCGCGCGCGGCACCGCGGGGCGCCCCCACCCGCCCGCCCGCCCGCGCGCGTGCACCTCCCCCCAGGCCCCGAGGACGTGTTCTGCCTCAACACCACCATCTGCTTTGACCCGTGCGTGCTCGTTCCCCGGGCTGAGGGTTGGTGGGCGCGGGCGCTTCGCGGGCTGCCCTGCCCTGCCACTGCCACTGCCCTGCCACTGCCCCGCCGCGGCTCGCGGCGCCGCGGCCGACGCGGCGTGCGCCCCTGCCGCCGCCGCCGCGCAGATACGTGCTCTACCTCTACTCGTCGCTCGCCGGCGGCGGCCGCCTGTACATCCCCCGGCCCGACGGCCACCTCGGTGGGCGGGCGGCGCAGGGCGGGCGCGCGGGCTGTGCTCGGGCAGGCGGCCCGGCGTCGCCCGCAGCCGCCCCGCGACCGGCGCGCCCCCTCGCGCCCCTCCCGCCGCCGCCACAGACCCGACCTACATGGCCGAGGCGGTGGCGACCCAGGGGGTGACGATAATGGAGGCGGTGCCCTCCCTGGCGGTCGAGTACCTCTGCGCCTTCAAGGGTGGGGGAGGCGGGGCGGGGCGGGGGAAGGCAGGGCGGGGGGCGGCGGGGCGGGTGCTCGTCATGTGCTTGCTGAGGGGGGGGGNGTCCGCCGCCCCCCCCCCCCCCCTGCACGCGCTCGCTTTCTGGGGGCTGCCGGCTCACTCTCTGGCTGGCCCTCCCGTCCCCCTCCCCCCTTCCCTCCCCCCCCGGCGCTGCAGGCTGTGCACCGTGGGCGAGCCAGGGGAGCTGCTTCTGAGCGGGCCGCGCCTGGCGCGCGGCTACTGCGGCCGCCCCGACCTCTCGGCCGACAAGTGAGCGGGAGGCGGCGCGGCCGGCCGCCCCTTCGGCTCGCCTCCGGCTGTTTTTTTCGCCGCCGGCACGGGCGTCGCCCGCCGCCCACCCGCCCGCGCCCGCCGCAGGTTCATCCCCAACCCCTTTTTCGAAACCATGACGTCCAACCTGCCCGAGCACCTGCACCGCCACTACGAGAATGCATACAGGTCGGAGATGTGTTGGCTGCATTCCGGCGCAGTGACAACCCTGCACGCCGCCGCCGCCTGCCGCGGCCCGCCGTGAGCCTGCGAGGCGCGGCGGCGGCGCACTCGCCCGCGCCGCGGCTGGTGCCGCCGCGCCGCGGCTGCTGCGCTGGGGCCCGCCCCGCCCGGCCTGTCGAACGCCGACTGGGCGCCGCCCCTCGTCCCTCTGGCGCGCACGCGCGTCTGCCGCAGGACGGGCGACCTGGTGCGGTGGGACCGGCACGGGCACATCGAGTTCCTGGGCAGGCAAGCCCGATCCCTGGGCACACATTAATTAATTAATTAATTCATTCATTCATTCATTCATTCATTCATTCAAGAAGATGCGCATGTGTTCGGATCCATGTGTTGCCGTCGTGGGTTGCCGTCGTGGGATGCACGGCGCGCCGGCGGGCGCGCCGTGCGGGCGCGCGCGCGCAGACCCCGATCCGCAGACGCGTGAGGTACCGCGCGCGCGCGCGCGCATGCAGGATCGATGCGCAGATCAAGATCAACGGCGTGCGCATGGAGCTGACCGAGGTGGAGGCGGTGCTGGACCAGGCGCCGGGTGGGTGGGGTGGGGGCGGTTGGTGGGACGAGTGCGGTTAGTGGGAGGGGAGTGGTGCGCATGTGGCATGAGGCGGGGCGGGCGAGTGGCTGACGGGCGCAGCCCGCCCTGCCCCCCATCTGGCGCCGCTCGCCCCCGCCACCGCCGCAGGCATCACCCGCGCCGCCGTGCGCGCCTGCAAGGACCCCAAGCTGCAGTATCGCCTGGTCGGGTAGGCGTTTGGGTTGGCAACTGGTACCGGCATGCGCGCGGCGGCCTCGCGCGCGAGGGCGCGGGCGCACATGTGCCCTCCCGCCAGCGGGGCAGGACCGAAGCGGGCGCCCGCGCACAGCCGCCGGCGCCAGGCGCCGTGGGCGAGCAACCGGCGCCGGAGGAGCGACTCCCTCACGCCCTGCCCTGCCCTGCCCTCCACCGCAGCTACGTGTGCCCCGCCGACGCCGACACCGCCGCGGTCATGGAGCACTGCCGCGCCAGCCTGCTGCCCGGTGGGGCCCTGGAGCTCGGCGGCAGCTCTGACGCCGACGCCGGCGCTGCCACTTTGCCGCCGCGCCGCGTGATCCGCCCCCCTCCCGCGCCCCCGCCCCCGCCCCCGCGCCCCTCCTCCCAGCCATGGTGCCCTCCCTCATCCTCGCCGTGGGGCAGATGAAGAGACTGCCCAACGGCAAGACCGACGTCAAGAGCCTGCCGGAGCCCGGTGCGCCGCAGCCGCTCTGCAGCTGCGGCGGGGCGGGCGGCTGCGGGCGTGCTGGCCGTGTAGCTGCGGGGGGGGCGAGCGGCGCAGGCGATCGGCCGCGCCACGCTGCGCTGGCGAGCGCCGCTTGTCGGCCGACTCGTGCGGCGCCCGCCCAATGCCGATGCCCGCGCCGATGCCGATGCCCGCGCCGGTGCCGGTGCCCCGCGCAGACTTTGAGGCGCTAGCTGCCGGGGCGGAGTTTGTGGAGCCGGAGGGGGAGGTGGAGGAGGCACTGGTGGCGATCTGGGGCGCGGCGCTGCAGCTGGAGCGCGTGAGCGCGATGGCAGACTTCTTCGAGGCGAGGCTGCTGCTGCGATCTGCGGGGGGGAGTGCGTGGGTGGGCGCGGGTGCGGGTGTGGGTGCAAGCAGGTGGGCGGGCGGGGGTGGGGGCGGGGGCTGCCGCCACTGCCGGTGCGGGACCGCCCCCCCCTTGCCCGCCCCCCTGCGCAGGCGGGCGGCACCTCCCTGCGCGCGGGCATGATCAACAGTCAAGTCCGACGCGCTTTCGACGTCGACCTCAGCGGTGGGCGGAGGGGAGGCCGTTTGCCGCGCGAGAGGAGCGGCGAGGTGTGGGGGGGTGGGGCGGGGCGGCGGGGCCGCGGCCGCCCGCCGCCCGCCTCGGCTGCCACCAGCCTCGCCCCGCCTGCCCAATCGACGATTCGAATCGGTCGCAGGCCTGGCCATCTACGAGCTCCGCACGATCCGGGGCCTTGCGGGGGCGATCCAGGAGGCGCAGCGGGCCAAGGCGGCGCGCGAGGCGGCCGCCGCCAAGGCCGCCGCCGCCGCCGCCGGGGACAAGGGCGTCGGCGCGGACGACGTCGGCGGGGGCGAGATGCAGGCGCCCAAGGTGTGTTTGCGTGCAGCTGTGGCTGTGGCAGCGGCTGTGGGTAGGTGGGGTGGGGTGGGGGCAGGGGGAGGGGCGGGGGCGGGGGGTGCCAGTCATGCGCAGGACCAGGCGGAGGCAGGCGGAAACCCTAAACCCTATACCCTAAACCCTAGGCTGTGTCTGGGGTGGGGGCCACCACGCCGCCGACCCGCTGCCGCTCTTGCGCTGCTCCACACCGGCCGCAGGGCTGCGCCTATCCCCACTGGCTCGTGGTGGTCATCCAGGTGGGAATATTCATCGGGGGAACACCTGCCCTGGATTCGCAGCCGGCTGCGTCCGCCGCTCGCCGCGCCGGCGGCTGCCGCGCGCCGCGCCCCGCCACGCGGGCCCCCCCACCCCCTGCCCCGCCCGCCCCCGCCCCCCGCAGCTGCTCGGCTTTTCGGCGGCCCAGGGCTTCTCATTCGCCTTCTGGTTCTGGCCCATACTCTTCTACATGGTGGGGTCGCCGATCCGCAATGGCACTGGCTGCCAACTGCAGCTGCCAACTGGGTGAACGCACGTCTGGGGGGGGGTCTCAGCGAGCCGACGCGAGCGGGCGCCTAGCTGCAGCGCCCGCCCGGCCCGCGCCCGCGTCGCGCCCCCCCCCTCCCACCCCCCCCTCCCTCTGCGGCGCCCGAAGTGCAGCTGGTGGTCTATTATCGAGACGACTGGAGGTGAGGCAGGGCCGTGTCCAGTCAACCTCCCTGCCGACTGCCAGCCGCCCGCCGCGCGCGTCGCATCGGCGCCCGCCGCTCCGCCGCCCCGCCGCGCCCACGTCCCCACGCGAGCGTGCGCCCCGCACCACCCCACCCCTCCCTGCCCTCCTCGCCGCAGCACCTGGGTGCCCATCACCTTCATGCCGCTGTTCATGGCCATCGCTCTGCCCGGCATGGCGCTCGTCGCTGTTATCGCCAAGTGGATCCTGCTCTGGCGCCAGCGCGAGTGCACCGCCCCCATCTGGGGCTCCCTCTATCTCCGCTGGTGTGCACCGGCCTCGAAACCGGGAGTGGCGCTTGTGTCTGCCGCGCTCCTCAGTCCTGGCGGCGGAGGAGCCCTGCACCCTGTGGGGCGCGGCAGCAGCAGTCGGCGCCGGCGCCAGCCCCCCTGCGGCGGGGCGGGAGCCGGCGCGTCGCGCGCCGGGGCGCCGGCGCCGGCGCCCGCCGCCGGGGGGCGCGCACCGCCGCGACGCGCGACGTGCCGCGACGCGCGTGCGCCCCCCGGCCCCGCAGGTGGACGGTGCGCGCGATCAACACTGTGGTCTGCACGACTGTGATGCCCTTCTTCCGAGGCACGGAAATCCAAAACTGGTACTTCCGGTGAGCTAGGGCTGCGAGCCAGCAGCTGCGAGCCGGCAGCTGCAAGCCGGCAGCTGCGCGCCAGGGAAGCAGGGGTCGCGCGCCGCCGCGCGCGCCACGCGCCACTGCGGCCATCCCCGCGTGCCTGCGGCCACCGCCCGCCACCTGCTGCCCCTCCCTGCCCCTCCGTGCAGCCTCATGGGCATGAAGATCGGCAAGAACGTGTATCTGGACACCACGGGTGAGCGCGCCGCGCTCACCAGCTGCTGCGCCTTGTTAGGTCGTGTCGCGGCTGCGCCGCGGCCGCCGCTGCTGCCGCACGCGCCCCGGCGGCACGTGCGCGGGGCCGTCGCTGCACCCCTCCGCTTCCAGCAAGCCCATCTGTGCTCGTCGATGTGTTCCCTTTCCGCCCGTCGTCCTGCAGACATCAGCGACTGGGATCTGATCGAGATCGGGGACAATGTCGGTGGGTGTGGTAGGGTTTAGGGTTTAGGGTTTAGGGTTTTGTGGTCTCGCCTCCTGGCCAGAGCTGGGGGAGGCTGGGGGGGGGACGAACCGGCCAACGCGCCGCCTCGCAAGCTGCGCCGCATCAGGCTGCGGGCCGCCCCGCCCGCCGGGCTAGTAGGCGCCACCGGCCGACAGGAGGGGCCCTCGCCCCCGCCTCCCCCGCGCGCGCAGTGGTGGAGAACGGTGCCCTGCTCTCCGCCTCGACCGTCGCCGCGTCGCCGCAGCCGGGCGGCTGCGGCACCATCACCTTCCGGCAAGGCTGCAGCAGCGCTCTAGCAGCTCTATATCGTTGATACCGCCTAGCGCTTATGCCGTTGGTGGGGAAGGGCCTGACCGACACGGCACCCTGCCGCGTGCGCCCCCGGCATGCGCGAGCGCCGCCCTGCGCCCTTGGCCTCGCGCTCGTGCCCGCGCAGGCGCGTGCGCATCGGCAACAACGCGACCATCGGCACGCTGGCGTGCGTGGCGGCCGGTGAGCCTGGGCCTGGGCCTGCCGTGCTGGGCGACCGCTGGTTTCCAGCTGGATGGGCGGTTTCAGACCCCCTCGCTCCGCGCTGGCTTGGCGGGCCGGCGTGGCGCGGGCGCGCGCGGGACGCGCCGCCCTGCGCGGCGGTGCGCTGGCGGCGGCGGTGCTGCCCCCTTGCAGCGCACTCACAGAGCGCTGGTCCGACGCGCCCGCGCCGCAGGCGCCGTGCTTGCCGACGGAGCCGTGGTCAAGCCCGTGACCGCCACCAGCAACCCCCCCACCGGCGATGCAAAGGTCCCGGCCGCGGAGCTGCGCACAGGCGAGCGCACTGCCGGCCCGAGCTGCCAGCCTCCAGCCTCTGGCCTGGCGGCACCAGTCCGGGGTCCTGCGCCGTCCCGACCCGCCCCAGAGGCTGGGCTTCTGCGCTCGCCTCTGCGCCCCAGAGTCTGGGCTTCTGCGCTCGGCTCTGATCCGCGCCGCGGCCCTGCCGCCGCCGCCGCGCGCGCGCAGAGTCGGCCCCCCTGCCCATCCCGTTGGCGCTGGTCGCCGCCGCCTTCCTCTTCACCCTCCACTCCCTGTTCTTCATCGCCAGCCTTGCGCTGCCCACCTACGTGCGCGGGGGGCTGCAGTGGGGTGTGGGGGGGGGGGGTGGGGTGGG
>PCFQ01000058.1:3281052-3294684 GCA_003063905.1 Chlorella sp. A99
GCGGGACGCGCGCGGCGGGCGCGCGCAGCGTCGCTCGCTCTCCCGCGGCGGAACGCGTGGGCGCCCAGCCTGCCCCGCGGCTCCCTGCCCCTTTGGCCTCAGATGGCAAACATGCTTGAGGGGGGCGGCAAGACGCCCATCCTGGACACCCCGCAGCTCGAAGCCATGGGGTTCAAGCTCTGCGCATGTGAGCTGCGCGCCTGCCGGCCGGCCGGCGGGCGCGCCTGCCCAGTTGCTGCTGGGCCAGCGCCGCGAGATGCACAGGCCCAGTCTGGTCTGCAGGCGCCGTCTGGGCTGCTGTTGCGACGACGGCGTCAGCCCACAGCCGCACCCCTCGCCCCTGCGCAAGCGGCCAAGCACTTCCTGCCCCCCCCCCCCCCCCCCGCCCCGCAGACTTTCTCAAGCCCCTGATGGGCAGCCCCTGGTTCAACTGGTACATCTGCGTCCAGGTGAGGGTTGGCGGGGTTTGGGGGAGTGGGGGGGCCGCGAGGAGCGGGGGCGACGGCGGCCGGCGCCCGGAGCGAGCAGGGGTGCGCGTCCGCGCGCGAGCACCCGCGCCCGCGCCCGCCGCTGCCCCTCCCCCTCCGATTCCAGGGGGCCAAGATCGGCAGGAGGGTGTGCATGCTGGTGCGCGGTGGGGGGCGCCGCGGCAGTGGCGGAGGTCGATCAGGGATGGTCCGCTGCGGCAGTGGCGGAGGTGGATATGAGGGGTGGCCCGCTGCAGCAGGGCAGCGGGGCCTGCGTGCCTGGCGCCCCTCCCCGCTCGCCTGCGCCCCCCCAGGGCGTCCACTCACGTGCGCCCGCTCACGCGTGCGCCTCTCACCCCCGCCCACCACCTACCACCACCTGCCGCCACCAAATCTCCCCCCCCCCCCCCCGCGCCCCAGGGCTGCTACATGGCCGAGGTTGACATCCTCACCATCGGCGACCACACGGTGGTGGGGGAGCAGGCCTTCTTCATGGTGGGTGCTGCCGCCGGGCGCTGTTGCCGGGCGCAGCGCGGGGGGGGACGTCGGTGGGCGGGCGGCCGGGCGGGGAACGGGGACGCCGCCGCTGCGACGCCTGCGCCTGCGCGCGCGCACCTTGACGCCCGCCGCGCGGCCGCCGCAGGGTCACACGGTGGAGAACCGCAGGGTGAAGCTGCGCCCCGTCAGGCGAGGGGCGAGCGCCGAGGGGGGGCCGGCCACGGCGGCCGGCGCCGCGCTGCCCCCGGCCTGCCAGCAAGGGCCCCGCCCGACCGCTGCAGCGGGCCCCAGTCCCCGTACCCCCGCCCCACCACGCCACGCCATGCCACACACGCATGCCAGCCCCTTGACCCCCCCCCACCCCACCCCCCCACCCCACCCCCACCCCATACACACACACACGCAGGGTGGGCGCCCACGTGACGGTCGGCTCGATGAGCGCCATCCTGCCGGAGACGCAGCTGGAGGACTTTTGCGGTGGGGCGGGGGGCGGTCGATGCGTCTCTCTTCCGACGGCTGGACGAGGGACGGGATCCAGCGGCGAGAGCGCAGAGGACTGGCCCGGCACGTCGCCGCCACGGCCGCGCGCCGCGGCCGCTCCCCCCCTCCGCCCGACCGCGCCGCCCCCCCTCCCGCCGCGCTTTCCTCCCTCCACCCAGTGGTGGGCGACCTGTCACTCGTGATGAAGGGGGAGACGGTGCCCTCGCGCAGCAGGTGGTGCGGCGTGCCGGCGGTGCCGGTGGCGTGAGCGCCGGTCCGTGCCGGTCGCCGCTGGTGCGGCCGAGCGCCGGCCGCCGCTGGTGCGTCCGAGCGGCGCCCAGCCCCGCCGGCCGCAAGGCGCGCAGGAGGCGGCGCGGCCACGCAAGCGGCCACACATGTATACTCAGCTGGCGAGCGCGGGAGTGACAGAAAACACTTCAAAGAACTTCCGTTTTGACTGCAAATGAGAGCTTTACAACTCAACTTTGACCGTGCGCGCTATATCACCTTCCCGGCACTATTTTGGCTGCACTTTTTGGCTGCACACTTGCCCCGATTCCCTGATCGTACTTCCCTGTGATTCTTTGCAGCCTACCCTGAGAGAATCACGGAGAGGAGGGGCAGGGACGGTGCAGGAATGACTGGGGATGTGGAGGGCGCAGGCGGCCGCTGGCGAAGAAAGAAGGAGCGGGCGGGCGGTGCCCTCGAGCGCGTCTCCTCTCCCGTTCTCACACGCTCTCTACTGCTTTCAGTGGCTTGTGGAAGTTAAACACAGCAGATTCGCATCGCTTTTGGCCCGTTAACCCCTGACAACGCACAGCATGGCCGCGGTTGCCCCTCTGCCCGCTCTGCCCATCGTAACGGACCAAGCCTATCGCGCCAACGCACAGGTGCGCGGACAGTGCAACCGGCGCTCTACGTTTGGGGCGCGCCCCCCGCCTGCGAGGGGCGCCGGCGCCGCTCTCCGCCCTTGAAGCTGCCACCTGGACGCCCGCCCCACACGCGTTCGTGCCTGGCAGCGTGCTGCACAGCAGCCATAGAAATTAAGGAAGAAGGGGGGGCAGAGAGAGAGAGAGAGAGAGAGAGAGAGAGAACCGTCGTTCCCTTACCCCAGTCTGAGCCGACGCCCTCGACACCCACCTGCGACCGCCGCTGCTACAGGTGACGCTTAAGGTAAAGGAGGCCCACCTTTCCTTCTCGGGCGACGACTTCACCGTGGTCGACGTCCAGAACGGCTATCAGCTCTTCAGGCGCGCCACGGGCGCGGTCGGGCAGGCGGCGCGGCGGGCAGCGCGCCGCGTGCCAGCGCCGCGCGCGCACCCTGCCCCGGCCGCCCTTGGCCCCCACGCGCTCCCCCCCGGGCGGGGACTGCCGTCGACTCCCCCGCTCACTCTCCCACTCACCCCCCCTCGCGCATCTCCCTGCAGGCTGGACGCCAAGCTGGCCAGCCTGCGCGAGAGGCGCGTGCTGCTCGACGCGGCCGGCCGCCCCGCCGCCGGCCTCCGGCGCAAGCTCGTCTCCATGAGCGGCGCCTGGGAGCTGTTTAGAGGCGGCGACTTTGCCGAGGGCCAAAAGGTGCGAGGGGGCAGCAAGCGGGGAATGGGTGTGTAGGGCAGCAGCTCGTGGGGCGGGGAATGGGCGGGGAATGGGTGTGTAGGGCGGGCGGCGGGCGGGCGCAGATGGCGGCGGTGGGCGCTGGGGCCGGCCCGCCGCTCCCCCGGCCAGCGGAGGAGCGCAGTCGCCGCCTGCGCCTCCCTGCCGCTGCCCAGCCCACCTCCCTTCCTCCACCCTGCCACTCTGTGCACCCGCTCACCCCCCCCCCCCCCTTTCTCTTCCCCCGGCCATCGCAGCTCGCCACCATCAAGAAGAAGCTGCTCACCCTCAAGCCCCAGGTCCACGTCTACCTCTGCCGCAACGGCGTCGACGACGAGGCGCCGACATTCGTGGCCAAGGGTGGGCGCCGCAGGGTGGGGGCGCCGGGGCGCTGGCTGGGGGGCCGGCGCGGAGCGCGCGAGCGGCGCGCGCGAGCGGCGGCCGCACAACCCCAGCCCTCCGTCCTCTCACGTGGCGCCCGCCCGCCCGCCGCCCCCCCCCCCCCCCCCCNCCCCCCCCCCCCCCCCCCCCCCCCCAGGCAACTTTCTGGCCAAGAGCTTCGAGGTGAGCGCCCGCGCGCCCGACGGCCGCGAGGCGCCGGTGGCGCTGATCAAGAAGGAGAGCCGCTTCAGCAGCGCCGCTGCTTTCCTCAAGGCCGCCGTCTCCGATGCGGACGCCTACTTCCTCACCGCCCAGCCGGGCGCGGACCTCGCGCTGCTGGTGGCGCTGGTGAGGGGGTGGGGGAGAGGGTGGGGGAGAGGTGGGGGAGAGGGGGCGAGGAAGAGGGGGGGCGGGCGGGCCGGCCCAGGGAGGGGCGGCACGCTGCGCCGCGCCCAAGCGCTCGGGTGCCGAGGCGTCGCCGCCGACCCTGCCCCTCCCCTCCCCCGCGCTCCGCAGTGCATCACCATCGACGAGCTGTTTCAGGAGCAGAAGAAGTGATTCAGGGCCTGCGCCAACACTCCGGCGCAACGGCTGTGGGCGGCCTATCGCCGCCACCGTGGAAGTAGTCAGACAGGCCCCCGTTGGTTGCATATAGTTCAGGCAGCGCAGAACTGCATGTAAGCTTCAGTCAGCATTGCACGCACCCTCGCTTTCTTCGCCGGCCCTCCCTCGGACCCTTCGCCCCTCGGACCACCCCCCTAGCGGAAAGCAATCCTTTGGCTACCTCGGCACTCCTCTGCCGCCATGAAGGCGCCCAGCGCCCTGCTGCTCATATCCGTGGCGGCCGCGCTCTTTGCCGCCCTGCCACGCCTCCTCTCCCCAAACGCGCCCGACGACGACTGGCGCGCATCCGACTGGCTGCCGCCCGCCTGGGCGTTCCGCGCTTTTGCGGGCGCGGTCGGCCGCCTGCCCCTGCTGACGGTGCGGCGGCGCGGGTGGCCGAGGCGCCCGGGCCGAGGGCTGCCGCCCCGTCAGCGACGAACGCCGCTTGACTAGGCTGGCCCAGTCCCAGCAGTGCTGCGTGCCGCAGCACCGCAGCGGCGGATGCCTTGTGCGCTGCGTCGTGTGCAGTCAGGGGCGGCTGCTCCATTCGAACACTGCCCGCCTGCTGTTGACCGTGCAGAGCCGGCTGGTGCCGCCGCACATATACGCGGTTATGGTTGCGGGCGCTTTCGTCCACTCCAAGGCACTCTACGTGCTCACCCAGGCGAGCCAGCGCGGGGGGGTGGGGGGGTGGGGTGGGGGGTGGGGGACGGCGCCCGGCGCCCAGCGCCCGGCGCACGCTGAGCCGCTGCACATCTGCCGGTTCGCCGCCCCCCGGCCCTGGCCCCACCACTCCCGCCGGACCTCAGCCAGGCATCCATCCACCCCCTCCCCTCCCTTGCCCTCCTCCCCTGCCCTCCATCCTCCTTCTCCCCCCGCCCCCCCCCCCCTCCTCCGGCAGCTGGGAGTGGCCGACGAGCTCCACGCGGCGGGGCCGCTGCCTGTGGAGCTGCTGGCGGGCCGCGTGGGCGCCGACCCCGACGCAGTGCGCCGCCTGCTGCGCGCGGCGCAGTCTGTGGGCTTCTTCCGTCAGCCAGAGCCAGGTGCGGCGGCGCAGCGCCGGCCGCGCACCCGCTCCGCCCGCTCCGCCCGCTCCGCCTTGCGCGACCTAAGGGCCGACCGGCCGGCTGGCTGCGGTGGCGCGCCGGCCCCGGCCGGGACGCGGGCGCCCCGTGCGCCGCGCCGCCGCGCGCAACCAACGAAACCAAAAACCAAAACCCAACAGAACCAATCGCGCGTCGCACGTCGCAGGCGTGGTGGCCAACAACCGGGCGTCGGGGGTCCTGCGGAGGGACCACCCCTCCTCCGTGCGGGACATGGTCCTGGTGTTTGGGGGGCCCAGCTACGACTGCCACTCCAAGGCGGGCGAGGAGGGGGCGGCAGAGGCGCTGGGAGCGCTGGAAGAGCCCCGGGGTCGCTGCTGTAGCAGGGGCCAGCGCGCCGCTCCCCCCCGGGCAGCGGCCGAGCGGTCGGCCGGGCAGTTCGCTGCCGGCCCGGGGCCGCTCGCCGCCCGCTGCCAGGGTGCCGGCGCGCCTCGGTCGGGCCTCGCGCGCCGGGGCCGGTCGCAACGAGAGAGTTCCTCCCATTGCGATGGCCACGCTCTGCAGATGCTCGAGGCGGCGCGAGGGGGGCCGAGCCGCACGGCCTTTCAGCGCTGGAGCGGGGGCCCAGGCTTTTGGGAGTGGCTAGCGGCGCCCGGGCAGGAGGAGCAGCAGGCCAGCTTCAACAGGTGCGCCGCGGGGGGAGGGCGGCGCCTGCCTTTGCGCACGCCGCCGCAGCGCGTGGCGGGGCCGAGGGCCGGCGAGGGGGCCTGCGCCCCGCTCGCGCGCCGCATCTTGGCCGCGCCGCGGCCGTGCGCCGACCCTGCAGGCGACTGACCGCCGCTGCACCAGGCCGTGCACTCCTTGCGCTGGGCGTTTCGTTCAGTCAATCAATCGGAACACTTACTTGCCACCAGCGCCGCGCATCAATCGCCGCCGCAGGGCCATGGAGAGCTTTGGCGTGATTGCCGACCGCGCGATACTGGAGGGCTACCCCTGGGGGCGGCACGCGTCCGCGCGCGTCGCCGACGTCGGCGGCGGCACCGGCGGCTTCCTCGCGGCGCTGCTGGCGCGGCACCCCAACATGACGGGTGGGCGGGAGGTGGGGTGTGGGTGGGTGGGGGGTGGGGGGCAGGGGGACCTTTCAGGCGCCGAGGGCTGGAGGGCTCGCCCTGGCCAGCCGCCTACAGCCGTGCACTTGGCGGCCTCACACCACTGCACGCTTCCCTGGCCCTCCTGTCTGCCCTCGTGCCAACGCGTGCCCCCAATCCCTTCCAGCCGTGCTCACCGACCGGCCAGAGGTGGTCGCCGAGGCGGAGCGGCTGTGGGCCGCGCGCCGCGCCGGCCTGGCGCGCCGCGCGACTTTCCTCCCCGCCGACTTCTTTCGGGAGGCGCCCGCGGCAGACGTCTACTTCCTCAGGTGACTAAATATTCGAGTGCATGCATCATGGTGCCAAGCTGCAAGACCAGACCAGACCCAGGTGGCTGTTCGAGGGTCGTGGAAGAGGGCGGGTGCCTGCGGTCCGCGCGTGAGGCTGCAGCCCCGTCGCCCGCGCCGCCGCCGGCTCTGCTCCCCCGCCGCCCGCCCGCCGCCCCGCGCGCGCGCAGGGCCATCCTGCACGACTGGGACGACGAGGCGGCCGCCACCATCCTGCGCACGCTGCGGCGCGCTGCGGCGCGCGGCGCCGAGGGCGGGGTGACGCTGCTGGCGGTGGACATGGTGCTGCCTGAGCGGGGGGCCGGCTGGATCGAGACTGCGGAGGACCTGCAGGCACGTGACGTGGCTGCAGGTCCTTGCCTGCAGCAGGCCCTGCTTCTGTTTGGGCCTGCTTCTGTTTTTGGGCACAGCGGACGAGGGCCGCGGGTGGGCGCAGTGGGCTGCTCGAAATGCATGGGTCTGCATGCCGACGAGAGCGCGGGCGTCGAGCGACAGCTCAAGCCCGCGTCTGGCCACCTGCCGCTCTGCATGCGGCACCCAGCCCCGCAGGCCGACGGGCGCGGCCGATCGCTGCTGCGGTCAATCGTCGCCGTGCTGTGCTGAGCTGCGCCGCTGCCCCGCGCAGATGCTTGCCATGGTTGGCGGGAGGGAGCGGACCGAGGCCGAGTGGCGCGCGCTGCTGGCGGCGGGCGGCTGGCGACTGCGCCGCGTCGCGCCGCTGCGCACGCTGGCCAGCCTGGTGGAGGCGGTGCCGGAGCCGGGGGCCGGCGGGGGGAGCGGTGATGGAGGCGGAGGAAGGCGGAAGGAGGCCGGCGGGGGGAGCGCAGGCCAGGAGGTCCCAGTTTGAAGCCTATTGGACTGCAGTGGCAGCGCCTTGCCTGCACAGGAGGCCCCAGTTGCAACGAAGACGGAGGTGCGGTCGTGCATGAAAGGCAGCGTGGCAGTGCATCGGTCAGCAGTGCTCCATGGGAGGCCTGCAAAGAAGAGCTGTGCAGCGAGGCAAAGTGTAGCGAGAGAAGTAGCGAGAGAGCAATCGAGTGGCGGACAACGCGAACGGTGTCTGGGCCTTGGGCAGCCGTCGCAGGCAAGGCCTCTGGCGCTGCACCGCGGGTCACCCGCCCAGCGCGGCGGCCACCACCTCGCGCGCATTTGCCGACAGGCGCGGCGCGGCCGCCAGGCGCGCCAGCGCGCCGCGCATCGCCGCGCGCCGCGCCGGCTCCAGGCAGCACCAGTCTGCCAGGCAGGCCGCGACGCCGGCCGCCTGCTGGGGGTTGACTGGATCCAGCTGCAGCACCGCGTCGGCGATGAATGCGTAGCCGCTGCCGTCGGCCGCGTGAAACCCGCTGTTGGTGTCTGCGGCGGCGTTTTGGAGTGGGGTGGGGGAGAGCGGCGACGCAAGAAAGCCCTGCCGCTACCGACTCCACACTGGAACCAGTCAAGTTGACAAGCGGTGTGTGTATCTGGGCGTCCCTTCGCCCACCTGCAAACGCGTGGAACACCGCTTCGCAGGCGGCGGGGCTCCCCAGCCGGAAGCGCGGGTGCGCAAGCAGCTCGGCGGCCGCCGCCGCGCCCCTGCCCCGCTCGCTGCCCGCCACCAGCTCCATCCACTTGTGCAGCCCCGCCTGGGTCGCGCCCCAGCGCTCGGCAAACAGGTCCTGCGCCGCGGCCGCGGCGGCGGCGCCGGCGCGCTCCAGCGCCTGGGCTGCGCCCCAGGCGTCCGACAGGTTAGCCGCGGCGGCCAGGCGGGCCTCCAGGTCGGAGAGCGCCTGCGCAGGCGGGCAGCCAAGGGGGCGGCAGGGCAGGGCGAGGGCGAGGACTGAGAGGGAGCGAAGGGCGTCCTGTCCTGTGCGGGGGGATGCGGCGTCAGAGGGCGGCGCGCGGCGCGGGGCTGGTTCGTTGGGGCGCTGGGACGGAGACGCAGAGCACCCTAGAGCAAGCCTTCCCCCCACCCTCGCCCGCAAAAAGTGTCCCCACCCCACCCCACCCCACCCCCCACACACCCCACCCTTGCCTTCTCCTCGCCCAGCGCCGCCAGCAGATAGAGGCATGCCTGCTGCATCGCGCGCAGCGCCGCACCCTCGGCGTTGTATGCGTACGCCGTGCCCTGCTCCCCCGGTCGCGCCTGCCCATCGGTGCCGCCGTCTGCCGCTGCGGCGGGCCCCTGCCGTGAGGCGCCATCCTGCTGCCGCTCGCGGCCGCCGCCGCTGTGCGCACCCATTGTTGCCAGGGCGGCGTCCAGAGCGCGCACCGCTGGCGCCAGGTCAGCGACCAGGTCGGCAGCCAGGGCGCGCTCCAGCGCCTCCCGCGCCAGCTGGAGCGCCCCTGGATCCACGCTTTCCACCTTCTCATACACCCCTCCATCGTCTGGCAGCGCGAGGGCCCAGGCCCCAAACTCCGCCCCAGCGACCGCCGCGCCCGGCGGCGCCAGCAGCGGGCGCAGCACGGCGGCCAGCGGCGGCGCCGCACGCGCCGCCGCGTGCGCCGCCGCCTCGGCGGCCGCAGCAGCGCCGCCGGCGCCGGCGCCGCCCTTGCCGCCCTTGCCCCTTTTTGCGACAGCCGCATGATAGACCTTCAGCAGTGCACGGGTGGCCAGCTCCTGCCCGGCGGCCCAGCGGGCGTAGGGGTCGGGGTCGGCGGACGCAAGCAGCGCCAGGTCGGCGTCCCGCTGCCCACGCACGCCCAGGACCACGGGCGCGGAGCACCCCCGCAGCAGGCTGGGGAGAGGCTCCTCCTCCACGCCCCCAAACACCCAGCTCTGCCGCGCCTCTGACAGCAGCAGCACCAGCGACGTGGGCGGGGCGCCGCCGGCGCCGCCGCCCCGCCGCGCGTCGACGGGCGCCAGCGCCCCGGACGCCAGGCGCAGCGGCAGCGGCCGCCCGCTGCTGCGGGCCAGCAGGCCGCAGGCCACTGGGATGGGCAGCGGCGCGCCGCGCGGCTGGCCGGGGGCGGGCGGCACCCGCTGATGCAGGTGCAGCGTGAAGGTCTGTGCAACGGGGTTGTACTCGCCGGCAGCCTCCACCTGCAGCGTCATGTGGTGTGTCGTAGGGCAGCACGCGCTGCCCTCGCGGGGCGCAGCACGCAGGGCGGGCGGCTCGCCAAGTCCCGTCCTGTGCGGCATTCGCAGCGCATCCCCTCACCTGTGGCGTGCCGACCTGGTCGTACCATCGCAGCATCTGCTGGGGGTCCCAGCCCAGCGCCGCCGCCCGCTCGCCGCCTGGCAGGCGCGCGCCGCTCCCAAGACCGCCCCCTCGCTCGCCGCCGGCGCTCCCGCCTCGCTCGCCGCCCCTGCTTCCCTCGCTCGCGCCGTCGCCACCGCCCCCGCTGCTTTCGGCGCCGCCGCCGCCCGCAGACGCGTCCGCCATCGCCGCCAGCAGGTCCTCGCAGGTCGCGGTGCTGCCGCGGTGGCGGGCGAGGAAGGTGGCCAGGCCGGCGCGGAAGGCGGGCCGCCCCAGCAGGGCGTCGAGCGTGCGCACGATCTCCGCGCCTGCGCTCCGCAGCCGAGCAGCCGAGCAGGCAGCGGGTAGGCGTCGGCAACGCTCCGAGCCAGGCAAGGCGGGGGGCGCTTGCTCGCCCGGCGATGCTCCGACGCCCGCGCGGCCACCTCCTCCGCTGCCGCATGCCCCACTGCTCGTCGGGCATCGGCGCCGCGCCGCCCCTCACCCTCGTCTCACCCTTGTCATAGGTCGTGGCTGTGTAGAAGTTCTCCACGCAGGCGACGGCCGCGGGGCGTGGCGCGTGCGCGCGGGGCCCCGCGTCTTCGTCAAACGCGCCGCCCCGCAGCGCGGCCGCCGCCTCGATGCGCGAGGTGCCGCCGCGGTGCTGGCGCGCCGCGGCGAATTCCTGCGGCGCTGGCATTGGTGGGCAAGGCGTATATGAGCAGGGCGGCGCCGTTTGGGGAGGGGCGCTCTCGCGCCTGCCTTGGAGTGCCGCCAGCCGGCCCCTCGCGCAAGGCCGCAGGCGCTCGGCATGGTGCGGTGATGCAGCAGCACACTTCAGTCGCTGTTCCGCTCCTGCTCCCGAAGCGCCTCCACCCCCCACCCTCCTGCCAGAGAGCAGGCTCAGCCCAGTCAAACAGGCGCGGGAGGAGGAGCTGCCCATGCATGGCCTGCAGACACAGACCTGCCCCATGCCATGCGCTCGACCTCCTTCCCCTGCAAACTCACGCCCTCGGCAAACAAGAAAGAAAGGAAGAATACGCCCACAGTAGACCAGAAAGAAAGAAAGAAAGAAAGAATAGCCCCCGGCAGACGCACCTGCTCCCGGAACACCGTCAGCCCCTCCTTGAGCGCCAGCTGGAACCAGTCGCGCACGCCCACGCGGTTGCCGCTCCAGTGGTGCAAGTACTCGTGGGCCACGGTGCCTGCAGCGCAGGGCCGCGCGCGCGGGAGGGGGCGCGCAGACGTCGGCGGCGTGGCGCGCGCGCCGGCGCGCCGCGCCGCCCGGGCCGCTCGACCCTCGCGCGCCCTTGCCCCGCGCTCTCGCCGGCCGCCACAGCACCCAGCGACGTGCGATGTCAGCGAAACGCAGCGCTCACGTTCGACCGCCGCGTAGTCGTCGTCGGTTGCGGTGGCGGGGCAGGCCAGCACGAGCGACGCGTCGAAGACGTTGAGCCCCAGGTTCTCCATCGCGCCACCGTTGAGCTCGGGCACAGCCACCATCTGCGCGGCGGACTCAGAGTGCGTTGCAGCGGAGCGGCGGAACGGGCAGGCAGCCGGGCAGTCGGACGCGCGGCCGCGCGCCGCGGCGCACGGGCGGACGAGACGCGTGCAGGCGGCAGGGTGCGGCGCGGCCCCGCCGCCCGGCAAAGGGCGCCCAGGCTGGCAGCTACTGCTGCCTCGCTTTCTTCCTTGCCGCTTTCTTCCTTGCCGCTTTCTCCCTTGCCTGATACAGGTCCAAGTCGCACTCCAGGCCCCACTCCTCCTCGTCCCACCTGGCAGGCAGGGGCGCCAACGCACTGAGCCGCCCACCACCCAACATGCCAGGCGCCGCAACGCACGCCGGCAGGCCGATTGACGCCCCACCTGCCGCCCACAACGAGTGACGCGCAAGCACCTGGCAGCCGCAGGCGCAGCGGCAGTGCGCACACCCCCCCTGCCTCACCGCATTGCGGCCTGAAGCGAGCGCAGCGCAAAGTCAGCCCTCCCCGCTTCCACCTCCTCCGGCGCGGCCCAAACGCGCAGCGCGATGGTGCGCCCTGACCCCGCGCAGTGGCTGCCCTGCAGGCCGGGGAGAGGGTGGCGGGGGAGGGAAGGGCCAATGGGAGGGGCCCGCATCGAGGCGCCCAGCGCAGCAGGGCGCACAGCCAGCGCCCGCGGCACGGGGGCCGGCCGCAGCAGAGGGATGGCCCGGCGCGGCTGAGCCTGCGAAAGGCTGTCGTGGGAAAGCACCGACCTCCACACAGGCCAGCTGGCCGGCAACCAGGGCAAACAGGTAGCACGGCTTGGGCTGGGCATCCTCCCACACCGCATAGTGTCTGCGGCACATGCGGGGGCGCATAGCTTCGGCCCTCGCAGGTCTGGTCCGTCTCTTCATCTGGAGATGGACCCAGCCCTGCGCATCTCCCCTTATGGCGCCTGTGAGACTGCCACCCTGCGCCGATGGCCCTTGCCGCGGCGCCCTGCACCCGCCTGCCGCCCGCCCCGGCGCGCTCGTCCTGCCCGGCCCCCGCCTCGCCTGCCGTTGGGCAGCTCCCCCGCCGCCGCCAGCCTGCCGTTGCTCAGCAGCACGGGGCAGCGCCGGCGGTCAGCCTCGAGCCGGGTGGTGAAGGCGGCGCGGACGTCGGGGCGGTCGGGAAAGAAAGTGATGGCCCTGTGGGCGGAGGGTCGAGCGACTCAGTCAACCCTTTCACTGGCCACTGCGGTGTGCATGGGGTGGGGCCGAGGAGGTGGCCCGCCAGCCACTGCCGCAACAGCTAGCCAGCCCCGCATTGCTCAGTAGCTGACATGGCCGGGGCGCCTGGGGCTGTACGCATGCACGTCTTGCGCCGGGGGTCTGCGGCTTTAGGCCAAATGGCGCCACAAAAAGCGGCGGGCCCCCTGCCCCAGAGCCTAGGCGCCGCACCTGAACCCCTCTGCCTCGCAGTCGGTGCAGAAGCAGCCGCCCGTGAGGAACAGGCCCTGAGGCAGCATGGAAGATGCGCCTCAGCAGGGGGTGCACAGCGTGGGCCAAACGGCACAGAATGTGCTGGGGGAAGCTGGCGCGGCTGAGGGAGGCTGCAAGAGCGCACCTGCAGGCTGGTGTTGCCCCGGGGGCAGATGGCCACGCGCGTGGCGACCTCAAAGCAGGCGGCATAGGTGGCGCCAGACTTTGGTGGGAGCGCAGAGGGGAGGATGGTCAGCGCATCGGCCGTGCGCTCGTACTCGCAGGCCTGCAAGGCCCGGCCATCGACTGCCACCGACAGGAGCCGCACGTTATCTCTGCCTGTGAGGTGTGGGGGGAGCAGGGCGGCGGCGCGTGGAGACACAGGTGGGGGGGAGCCGCGGGCGGAGTGGCAGGCAGGCGGGCTGAGTGAGCAAGCTCCACCCACTCCACGAACCCTCCTTTTCGCTCTCTCACCATCCAGGACCAGAGGCAGGGGTTCGCCGCCCTGGTAGGAAGGGCAGACCTCGAGCACGGCCTCCACCACGGTCTCCTCTTCATCCAGCGCCACTGTCAATTGCGCTGATCGGACGGCATATGTCGGGGGCCGATAATCGGAACGCTGCCGCAGCGCTGGAGGAGAAGCACGCATTTGGGCAGGCGCACAGGAGCACGCGATGGCTAAGTTGACAACATCGGAGGCTGCAGCAGCGCTCTAGACAGAGCCGGCAAGGCAGAGTTGCGGAATGCATGGAATCCCGCCGCCCGCCAGCTGGCATCTACTTGAATGCCATGCTGTGCCGCGCCATCAGCCGGGAGTCAGCCTTCCTTCCAAGCTGTCCCTCCCTTCACACGGGCCGCGCCTCGATGAGCTGTGCCAGCGCCCGCACCGGGTGCACCGCCGTTAGCGCAAAGCCCGCCCTGCCCAGCAGCGCCTCCCACTCGCCGTGCGTGCGTTCCTTGCCACCGATGATAGAGAGCATCTGGAGGTGGTGGTGGTGGTGGGGTGGTGGGGTGGTGGGGTGGTGTGTGTGTGTGTGTGTGGGGGGGGGGG
>PCFQ01000058.1:3294874-3312349 GCA_003063905.1 Chlorella sp. A99
GGGGGGGGGCGCGCAGCGCCGTCCCGGGTCGCGCGTTCTGCACGCCCCGTTCTTTCCACACAACAACGGTCACACCTGGAGCAGCGCGCTCATCATCCACTCGCTGCCGCTGATCATGGCCATGTCAAAGCGGTCGTGCTCCATCTTGCGCTCGGGCTGCGCCAGCCTGCAGCGCGCGCGGCGGCAGCGGCGAGCGCTCGCTGCTGCGCCCCCGCCCGGCTGCGGCGCGCGGCGGCCGGCCCCTCCCTGGCTCGCTCGCTCGCGTGCGCGCGCTGCCTCCTCCTGCCTCGCCCTCCTCCCCCTCCTGCGCCCCCTCCTCCTCCCTCTGCCTCCCTCAAGCCTGCGTCCATCCCTCAGCGCCTCACCAGTCCCAGTAGCCCACCCCGCCGTGCGCCTGCTTCCAGCTGATCTCGGCACCCTCCGCCAGCGCCTCGTACATCCTCTCGTGCCCTCGGTAGCTCTCGTCGCCCCTGCAGCGCAGGCGTGGCAGCGCGGGCCGCAGGCCCTGTGACGGCCGCTGTGCGCGCGGACGCTGCGCAACGCCTGGGGCGTGCCTGGGGAGCGCCTGGGGGCGCGCCTGGGGCAAGAGAGTTGCTGCGCTGCTGCGGCCGGGCGCGCGCGCGCGCGGCACGCACCAGTGCAGCACAAAGGGCACCACGGAGGAGGGGTGATCGGAGCGCAGGACGCTGGACCCCCGGTTGTTGGCCCACACGCCTGAGGCAAACAAGGAGGGAGTGTGCAGGGCATCAGAGGAGGGGTCTCGCCTGGGGCAACGCGCCGCCCCGAGCGTCACACCCCCCGCCCGCTTGCCCACAGCCCCTCCTCTGTAGAGCTCCTTCCCTGCTCCATGCCTGCTCCATGCCTGCTCCATGCCTGCCTCCCCAGCTCCCCTGCTCCCCATCTGCCTCCGCTTCACGCCCGTGCCTGCCTCTGAGGCAGGAGTCCCCAGCCCTCCCTCACCCGGCCGCGCCTCCTCCTCGAAGCCCCCTCTCACAGTGTGTCACATTCCCCTGCTCTCACCCGGCTGCACCTCCTTGAAGATCCCCTGAGCAGTCAGCGCGCGCAGCAGGCGGTGCACGCTGTCGGCCTTGACGCCCTTGGCGGCGGCCAGCATGCATTCATGTTCAGGCGCTGTGCCGGCAGGTTGTGAGACAGTTGGCCTGCTGGCATGGGCGCCAGCCAGAGGCAGGGTGCAGCACGGCGGCTGGGGAATGGAGCCCGCCCACTGCGGATCAGGACGCTGTACCCCTTAGTGCACCCCAGGCTGCACCCAAGCTGCATCAGGCAGGCGCAAGGCGCGGCCGCAAGGCGCGGGCGCTCCCAACCACACAGCAGGAGCCAGTTCGACTGGCCACCTGTGTCTCGCTGGGCTGCAAGTGAGTGTCGTGGGAGGTCAGGGCACAGGTTTGCTGGATCAGCGTGGCGATCGAGCGGTCCATTGGCCGCGATGGGAGGAAAGTAACGAGCGCTCGCGCGCTGGCGCTCGACTCTCGGCGCTCCTCGGACTTCATTGCACGCTCCTCCTCGCCTCTGAGGCATCCTCGGCAGCCCTGCCTCGCACCTCTGCGCTCCTTTCCAGCTGCCATTCAAACCGCCATGCTGCGCCCAGCCCTCGTTTGCCTTCTGGCGCTCCTGGGTCTAGGCCTGACTGCCCCTGCTGCCTGCAGGCGAGCTGTTGGGCCTCTGCTGCGCGCGCGGGGTCCAACTGCCTCTTGCTGCCCCTTTCAGCGCCTCTCTGCGCCCTCATCGCCCTCCCTTCCATGCAGGCGCCTGGCGGGCGCCGCCATGGCCAGCGCCGGCGCGACAGCCAGTGCCATGGGCAGCGGCACTGCCAGCGCCACCGCCACCGCCACTGCCTCCTCGAGCCTGCCCACGCTCGTGGCGCCCTCTGTCACGGCCGGACTCCCCGCTGCCGATGCTCAGGGCTTCCCTCTCCTCGCGCCGCTGACCACCCCCGCCGTGGCCAAGCCTGTGTTTGGGGGCGTCCTGGGCATTCCCGCCAGCTTGCCTGCTGTCCCAACACGCGCTGCCACCGTTCCCGCAACTGCCAACGCGGGCACCTCCGCCAGCGCCTCCACCTCTGCACCCACCTCTGTCCCTGCCACTGGCGGCCCGGCCACCGGCGGCTCCTGCCCCGACCCCAACGCTGCACTGCAGGTGCGTTGCGTGAGGGGCGGCCGGCCGGGGCGGGCAGCAGGGGTCAACAACTGCTCTGCTGGGTGCACAGCGCCGGCTGCTCTGCGCAGTGCCACCACTTACCCCCAGTCCTCCTACCTTCCGACCCTCTCTCGCGCAGGCCCACAACGCCGCGCGCGCGGCGCGCGGCGCCCCCGCGCTGGCCTGGTCGCCCTCCCTCGCCGCCTCTGCACAGGCCTGGGCTTCGCGCTGCGCCTTCCAGCACTCGTACAGCGGCGTGGGCGAGAACCTGTTCCTCTCTTCGGGCGGCGCCACCTGCGCCGATGCCGTGCACCTCTGGGTGTCTGAGGGCGCCTCTGGGGGCCACTACACGCAGGCATGCTCACGCGCGCCGCGCCGCTGGCCCGCCACCCCACGCCCCGGGCGCGGCCTGCTCGCCTTCCTGCACCCACTTGCCTGCCGCCCCGCGCCCTGCATGCCGCCGCCCAGCTCTCGGGCGCCCCGCGTGGCACTGCGCATCCTGTGCCCGCCCTGCGGCCGAGGCCTTGTTGGTCGACGCCCCCTGTCTAGTTGCAGCGCACCTCGCTCGTGTCCTGCGCCCGCTGCCGTGCAGGTGGTGTGGAGGAGCACCACGCAAGTTGGTTGCGGCCTGGCCTCCTGCCCCATCGGCACCGAAGTGGTGAGAGGGGGCGGGAGTTGGGTGCTGCACAGGCAGGAGTTGTGAGCGGGCGAGCACGCCCTACTGCGCTGGTGCGGAGCGGTGCCAGCGGAAATTCTGCTCGGGGCCCGCCCCTGCCCTCCAGCTGCCGCGCCCCGTGCCCGTGCCTCCCTGCGCGCCTGCGACAGGTCTGCCAGTACAGCCCGCCCGGCAACGTGATCGGGCAGGAGGCAGCCAACCTGTAGGCTGGGCGGCACACCACGCCCCGCGTGGCACAGCGCGCGCAGCGCGCGCTACCCTCCACCAGCCCAGCCGCACGATCCAACAGCTGCAAATGCCCGAGCTGCCAACTTCCAATTTACCCCCATGCTCCCCCCCCCCTCCTCTGTGCTTTTCTGCTGAAATGATGCTTGCCGCTGAAATCGCTGCGCTGTAATGCCGCCTGTCCTTTGGGGTGACTGCCTCGCTGCGCCGCATCAAGAGGCGGCGTGCGCTGCTGTCGTGCTTGCGGCCGCCGCGCCTGCCTCCTGCAGTAACTCTGCTTGACCCACTGGTAGAGGCTGTCTCGAGGCTTTGCCGAGCTGACACTGCGCCCGGCGGTCCTGCGGGCGCCGGCGCCCTCGGCGGAGGTGTGCCATTCCCGTCCCATACCACGTATCTCCATTACTCACCTACTCAGCACCACGATATGCTCAACAGAGCCAGGGGCCGCCCAAAGCGGCCCATCTCGGGAAGAAGGAAGCGCCCCATTACAGTTACACTTGTACAGAGCTGTATTTCGTGCTCTTCGACGATTGCGATCAGAGCCCCGCGCCAGGAGCTTGCTGCAGGTGCGGGTATTGGCTTTACCAGGAATGTGTGGCGTTTGAGATTGCCGTGCAGCAGGCCTCGAACATGCGTTTAAGCCTGCCGCCACACGGCCCGAGGCATGCCGTGCGTCGAATGGAAGCGCAGGACAGGGCACCTGTCAGTGCGCATGTCGCGTCCGGAACGGCCGGCGCTCGCCGCCGCCGCCGCCGGCTGCGGTGTGCTGCTGTCTGGTCCTGCGCCATCTACACTGGCCATTGCCGCCACGCCTGCCACCCACCCCCCATCTGCAGGAGCTCATTCGGGAGGCGTCCGAGCGCTTTGCCCACCGCCCGCCCCTCCCAACGCGCAGCACACCCCCCGCCGCACTGACCATGGCGCCACGTGCCAGCACGCGAGCCGCCGCCGTCCTTGCGCTCGCCCTTGCCTGCGGCGCGCAGCTGGCGGCGGCGCGCTACTGCGGGGGCGGCAAGGTGGGGAACGGCCTGTGCAAGGGCCCCAAGAACTGCTGCGCCAGCTGGGGCTACTGCAGTACCGCCTACTGCGCCGACCCCATCAACTGCGTGGGCGGGCCCTGCAAATACCCCCGCCCTGTGGCGACGCCCTTGCTGTCGCCCTCGCCGCCGCCGCCGGCGCCTCCATCCCCGCCGCCGCCCAGCCCGCCGGCGCCGGCCGACCCGCCCTCGGGCGCGCCGATCGGCGCCCCCAGCCCCGCCCCGACGCCGCTGCAAAGCGGCGCGCCCGCCTCCAGCCCCCAGCCCTCCCCCCGCGCTTTCCTGTCCCCGCCTCCCCCCCGCGCCTCTCCGTCCCCGTCCCCCCCGCCTGGGCCCGAAGGAATCGGGCTGGGCGTGGAGCTGACTCCCGACCAGGTGTGCAGGCGCTGGCGTGGCAGTGGCGCAGGCGCATCTGCATATATGTGCTGCAGGTCCGGCGGCGCTCATCCTGGCTCCTCTGCCATCCCCCGTGCTTCTGCCGCAGAAGCGCCGGGCGGAGCAGCTGACCAGCATCTTTGAGAATGCGGTGAGAATGAGTGCTTGCTCCAGCGGGGGCGCATGTGGCAGGTCATGTCAGCCCTCGCCGGCGGCCCCCCGCCGCCACCCGGCTCTCTCATTGCCCCGCCCGCCCGCTCGCGCGCAGAATATCGAGCTGGCATACGGGTTTGCCAAGAACATCGGGGACGGGCGGGGCATCACCTTTGGCCGCGCAGGTGCGGGCGCTCCAGGGCCGACGGCAGGGCTGGCTGCTGCCGCCACCGCCCGCTCCGCGCCGCTCTGCTGCTGCCCCGCCTGGGCCCGCCCCCCGTCCGCATCCCCCGCCCTCGCAAGCCCGCTCGGCCGCCGGGCGTCGCCGGGCCCGCTGCCGTCGCCTGGCCCGACGCCGAGCCCCGCTGCCGTCCCCGCCGCTGCCGCCAGGGTTCTGCACCGGCACCGGCGACGGCCTGCTGGTGGTGAAGGAGTACACAAAGCGCCAGCCGAAGAACACCCTGGCCAAGTATCTGCCGGCCCTGCAGGTGGGAGGGCAGGCGCGGGAGGCGGCCCTTGTGGGCGGGAGCGGCGGCGGCAGGGAGAGGAGGGGCAGAGCGCGGCAGGCGACCAAGGGACTGGGTCTGCGCTCGCGGCAGCCCCGGTGGTCACCCCGCGCCCTCCCCCGCCCGCGCCCCGCGCAGCGCATCGACCGCAACGGCGGCGGCCCCGACACCACCGGCCTGGGCGGCTTCGAGGCGGTGCGCCGTCTGCGCTCGCCGCGCGCCTGCATGCGCCGTGCGCCGCCGCCACTCGCGCAGCTGCCCGCGCTCGCGCCGGTCCTCCGCATGCACGGCCGCGTGCTGGCATGGCCTGACCCTCCCTCGACTCTCACCCACACTCCCCCTGACGGCCTCCTGACGGCCCCCCCTGCGCCCCCCCCTCCTTCCGCTCCCGCTCCCCCCGCAGGCGGTGCGCTCTGTGGGGAGCGACCCCGTGTTCCGGGCGGCGCAGGACGCGATCGTGGACCTGCTGTACTACCGCCCCTCCCTCTCCTACGGCAAGGCCCAGGGCGTGCGGCTGCCCATCACCAAGGGGCAGCTGTGGGACACCATCATCCAGCACGGCGACGGCGGCGACCGCGGCTCGCTGCAGGCGGTGATCAAGGCAGCCAACAAGTGAGGCGGGGGGCGGGGGGCGGGGGGTGGAGCGCAGCAGGGGGCGGCGGCGAGCATGCGCGAGGTCTGTGTCGGGGCCATCGGCCGCAGCGGAATGGGTGGGCGCGTGGCCGGGGCCGTGGACAGGCCCGCCAGCGGGGCGAGCGGGGGTGCTGGTGCCGCCGCTGACGACCGCTGGCCGCGCCGCCCCACGCCCCGCGGCCATCGCAGGAAGGCGGGCGGCAACCCGGCGCAGGGCGTTGACGAGGTGACCTGGCTCAAGGCCTTCCTGTCCGCACGCCGCAACCTGCTGGCCAACTACGACGTCACCTGGGCCGGCTCGGTCGCCCGCGTCGACATCTACTCCAAGCTCCTGGCAGCGGGTGCGCGCTTGCTCTCTCGCGCGCTGCCTCGCTCACGCCGCCGGCGCGTGCGCGTCCGCCCCGCGCGCGCCGCCCTTCGGCCCGCCTTCCGCCGCGCCGACGCGCGCCGCCCTCTTCCCGCCTCCCCCGTGCTCCCCCAGGCGACCTGAACCTGGACGGCCCCATCTACGTGGGCCTGAAGAAGACGACCGCGGGCGGCTGGCTCGTCGACTCGGCCTACTACGGAAAGTTCCTCATCTACAACGCCCCCGGCAACTCAACCGACCCCCCCGAGCAGATGCTCCTGATCAACTAATGACTGACCGACCGCCGCGCCCCCGCCAGCCTGGCGCGGCGGCGGGCCCGGCCGCCTCTGGGGCGCCCGGGCGCCGACGCCGGCCACAGCCGCACGCGTACCGCTCTCCTGCCACTCTCGCATTGCACTGCACATCTGCCTTCTGCGCCATGCACCCGCTGGCATCATGCGTTGCTCATGCGCTTCTGCCTGCACCTGCCCTCCCTCCCATCGCGTTGGCTGTTGATACAACCGCTGTTCGACTGTTGACAGGTTGCGCGGTAAACCCAAGCTACAGTCGCCAGTCAGGGAGCCTCCGCCGCCGCGGTCGCCGCCAGTGCCACCAACTGACGGCGGCACACCACGACCGCCGGCGGCTCCTGGCCCACGCGCCGGATGCTGCACGCAGAGCGCCGCTCATCAGCGGCCGCTGGACTGCGATACATCGCTGGCATGCCTCCCCGGGGCCGGGGCTCGCTGGCTGGTGCGGCCGCCTGCTGCTCGGCCGGCAGATGCTCGGACGCTTGCTGCCGGGCCGGCCAGTGCTCAGAGCTTGCGTCCACTCCGCACTTCGTCTCGAGCGTTGCTCGCGCCGGCCGCCCGGCCTCACCTCCTTCCTGCACCTCCCCTTGTGCGGCCTCTGCCGGCGCGACATCCACCTGTTCGCAGCCCCCTGCAGGCGAGCTGCGTTGCTGGAGCGGCGCGCTGGCTGCAGCGCCCTGCTGCCTGCATCCCCCTCCCTGCCCAGCCCCCTGCCCGGCGTCGGCCCTTGCCTGCCCCGCTGGCTCCGGGCCTGCTGGCGCTCGCACGCCAGGCGCTGTCGGGCTGGCGGGGCGCAAGCTGTCGCCCGCCGCGGCTGCCGTCACCCGCACAGCCTGCTCCCTGCGGGCGCCAGCCTTGCTCCTTGGCAGGCCGAAAGCGTCCAGCACCCGCCGGTGCCGGCTTGTAGGCACCCAACGCGCCGAAGATGCTCCGCCTGCGCCGCACAGCAACAGCCAGCTCCGGTCAGCCGCACTCTAAAGCGGCAAGTGTGGGACCGCAACAGTGCCGCATGCGCGTCCGAGGACGGTTCACCTGTCAGCATCAGGCGCTTGGCGTCCTTGGGCGCCTTCCTCGACGCCGGCTGCCGGCGCTGCTGCCCCGGCGACGCCTGCGGCCGCTGCTCCTCCAGTGATGCCTGCGGCTGCTGCTGCTCGCTGAGAGGGCCATCCCGCTCGATCGCAGCGAAGGCGCAGGGTGCAGCTGGGCTGGCCAATTGCGCCTGGCCAGCCGCCGGCAGAGGTGCTGGCAGGGGCCCCTCCTGTCGCGCCTCTGCGGCAGGCGGTCGATGTGGTGCGGGCGCCATGGCGGACGGCCCCGCTACCTGCGCAGCCGGAGGCCCAGCCGACGGCCGCGCCGGCGCACCAGCCGCCGCCGCAGCTGCCGTGGCCTCGGCGCCGGCAGAGCAACCCAGAGAGGCGGCCGAGGTCACGAGCGCGGATATCGCTGACAGATACTGCGAGCTGTCTGCCAGGCCTGCCTCTGCCCCGCTGCTGCTGGCGCCAAGCTGCACACGGTCTTGCTCCTGCTGCATGGACGAGGGCACACCAAGCGAGCTGGAGCCTGACCCGTCTGCTGACGCGGCGACTCGCACACTGCCAGCGCCGCTGCCCCTCCCGCCCCTGCGTGCCCCCACGCCTCCGGTCTCGCCCTCTTGGCCCAGGCCGAGCCCCGCCTGGAGGAGCCTCAGGCTGGATTCCTTGCGAAGCAGGTCGAACACAGCTTGGCTGCTGGGCTGCTGCTGGGCGCTGCCGCGCAGGCCAGCAGCTGCGGCCCCGCTGTCAGACCGCTGCAAGCTGCGGGCTGCTTGGACTGGCACTGCCCAAATGGCAAAGTCCCCCCGCGCATTATCTGCCACTGCCGCCTGGGTTCCCTCCGCCTCGGGTGGCGACTGGCGCTTCACCTCGCCTGCGCCAGCCCCCCCACCCCGGGCGGCCCTGGCGGCGCGCTCTGCGGCCGCAGCCCTGGCGCGCGCGCTGGCCAGCTGCAGCTGCTGGACGCGGGAGCGCCAGGCTGTCAGGCACCGCATGAGCAGCAGCTGGCGAGCCGCGAGGTGGCGCCAGCCCGCCTGGCGCGCCACGTACTGCCGCCGTGCCGCCGCCCATGCCGCGCGCTCGCAGCGCCAGCGCTCCTGCAGCTCCATGCTGGCCCGGACAGCCAACACCATGCGCGCCTGGGGGCGGAGGGGGGAGGGGGGGGGGGGGGGCAAACAAAGTGCGCACATCAGCTGGCGACGGGGCCGCAGGCGCGCCTCGACGCTGGCCCGCTCGGGCGTTGGCTCCTACCTGCGCCAGCGCGTCTGGCCACCACTCGGGACAGCCTGTCTCACGGACCCACCTGCACGTCCGCCCCAGCGCTCGAGTCCAGCGCCACGCGCCTGGCCAGCCGCGCCTCCAGCCGCTCCACATGCGAAACCACCAAAGCAAAGTGGTCCTCCACCTCTGCCGCGCGCTCCTGCACGCGAAACGCCTCCTCTGCCGTCGCCTCGGCTCGCACCTCTGCCGCCGCCAGCGTGCCCTCCAGCTCTCGCACGCGCCGGCCCAGCGTCAGGCGCGCCTGCTTTCCCTCCTGGGCGACCCGCGCGGCATCCGCTAGCAGGCGCTGCACCGCCTCGCGGGCTACCACGGCCGCCATGGACGCGCGCTCCTGCGCCACAGCCAGCTCCGCCTCCAGCGCTGCAACGCGCGCCTGCAGCCCGGCGGCGCTGCAGGCCGCCGGGCTGGCGGGGCGCAAAGGCGAGCCCCAGGCGCCGGCGCCGGCGCCCGCGGACGCCCACCTTCCTGGCCCGGGCACCTCGCTTATTTCGCTGATGCGTTGCAGGCTGGCGCACCCGGCGCTCGCAACCGTCCGCTGGAGCTCGAGCACCGGAACAGCGCCACCCGCCGGTGCGCAGGCAGCGGGGGACGGGCCGCCGACGCCGCAGCTGCCGCCTGCGTCTGCGGCCAAGCTCGAGCGCCCGCTGTTCATCGAGTCGCTGGGTGAGGCACCTGCCGAGCCGCTACCCTCGCTGGTGGGCAGCACCTCTTCCGTGGCCTCGCCGCCCAGCAGAGGCTCTGGTCCCTGCGCATCCATGCCTGCACCCGCAACCTGCTGCTCAGCGCAGGTGCGGTCGAGCCGCTCCCCAAACTCGGCCAGCCTCGCCCGGGCGCGCTGCCAGGCGCTGCGCAAGCGCCGGGCCTCGGCGCGCTCGGCCTGCAGCAGGGCCGCCGCCTCGGCGGCCGCCCTCGCCGCGCTGGCGGCCGCCTCGTCGAGCTCGCCGCGCAGCGCACCCACGCGCTGCTCCGCCCCATCCGCTCGCGCCCGCTCTGCCGCGGCCTGATGCTCCAATGCGGCGACCTGCGCTGTGGCCGTGTCTGCCCGCATGGCCTCGTCGGCTGCTGCGGCTTCGAGCGCGTGCACGCGCGCCTCTGCCGCGCTCAGGCCCTCTGACAACTGGTGGTGCAGCTGCTGCTCCGCGTCGAGCGCGGCCGCCAGGCGCGCCGCCTCGCGCCGGTGTGCAGAGGCGGCCGCCTGGGCGTCCTCCAGCTCAATCTGCAACGCCAAGGCGTGGTCCTCACATGCTGCCAGCTCGCGCCCCGCCTCGGCGGCCGTGGCGGCCTCCCGGCGCGCGGCCGCCTCTGCCGCTGCCGCCTCCTCGTGTGCCGTTCGCGCTGCGTCCTCTGCCGCCTCTGCTGCCATGTGCTGGCCGTCTGCCCGCGCATCTGCCGCCGCAAGCCGGCGCTGCGCGTCCGCCCCGGCCGCGCACGCCGCCTCTGCTGCGGCTTCTGCGCCGCTCAACTGCGCCTCCAGGTCGTTCACCCGCGCCAGCCGTGCCTGTGCCAGCTGGCGCTGCGCCTCGGCCTCTCCATACGAGCGCTCGAGCTCCTCGCGCGCAGCCTCCACCTGACGCTGCACCCGCTCCAGCGCGGCCTGCGCAGAGGCGGCGCACGCCTGCTGGGCCGCCAGCTCGCCTCCCAGGCGCGCGAGCTCCGCCTCGTCGGCCGCTGCCGCAGACAGGATGCCGGCCAGCTGCTCCTCGAGGCACCGCTGGAAGCGTGCCTCCTGCGGGCGGGTGTGCGGGCGGTTGGCGAGTGGGGAGGACGGCGAGGCGGCAAGCTGCGACACGTTCCATCGATGCGAGGCCCCTCCTACCAGTGTGCGCAACCTCCAGCGACCGAGAGCCGAGCAGGCGGCCAGATCATCGCTGGTAGGACCTTCGAGGAGCCCCTCCATCACGTCCCCGCCGCTGACAGCATTTCAATTGACACAACCAGGGCAGAAGTGACCGGCTCACCTTTGTTGACCTGGAAAACCTCATGCAACCTGAAAACGCCTGTTTCTTTTCGCATTTTGAAGCCACTTCCGTGTTCAGACCGCGCCTCCTAGTTCTCTCGCGCCAGGTTGAAGTCGCCTCCAACGACCTTCAACGATTTGGGTTCCCAGAGCGCTTGGATCGCCTGCGTCCTACGCAAATGACACCCCGATAGCCTGTCGGGATGGCCAGCTGCCCAGCCCCGCCACGCTCCAGGAGGAGCCGGCGAGTGGAGGCCCTGCAGCGCTGGAAGGCCGTCCTGCTGTGCGAGCTGCAGCAGCGGAGGCGCGTGCTGGGGGCGCAGCTGCAGGAGCACGGGGTCGCCACCGTCCTTTTTGCAGTCGCAGCGGCGACCGGCTGGGCTCTCTACGTCTGCGAGCGGCGAGCGCATGCTGCATCGCGCTCGCGCCGAACGACGCGCCGGAGGCACAGCCCTGCCAGCAGGTGACAGCAAGCTTCGCGCTCGTGTGCTGCGCCGCCCAGCTGCCGCACATCTCCAACCGCCACTCAACCGACCTGTGGCCCCCTTTCTGCAGGTCTGCCGCGGCAGAGCAAGAAGAGGAAGGGCCGCCCAGTGAGCTCTGCGAGCACCAGGCTTCGCTGCAATCCCAGCTGCAGTCACTGCGCGTGCAAGTGGAGGCGAGTTTTCACTCTTTGTTTCACCACCTGTCACCATCTGCTCCCATCGATCTTGCCTGGGCACTAAATCTGCTCGTCCCGCTGCTGCCTTGACGCCCTAGTGAGCGCTTGCTTGCATCAGCTAGAGTACCGGTGCTGCTCACGACTGCGCCACCACTGGCACTGGCGCGCTCGCAAGGCCTAGTTCGCCTCCCCCGCCTGCTTTGTACCGCAGGCCACGCCTTTCCCAGAGGAGGCGGCCACCAGCCTCGCGCTGCTGGGGCAGAACGAGGCGGCTCTCGAAGCGCTGCAGCACGAGCTCGAGGACCTGAAAGCGGAGCTGGATGCACAGATTCGGGAAGACCAGGAGGCAGCCCTGGCGGCACTGAGGGCGCGCCAGGCGGCCGCAGCCGCCGCAGCTGCTGCCAGCAGCAGCGCCAGCACCGCCGGCACAGAGGCGGCGGCCGTCACGCCTCGCGGCGCGCGGCTACACGGCCTGGACGCCGCCGCCGGCGCAGGGCTGCTGCTGTCGCCGGCGGGATCGCCGTGCCCCGCCCTTCCAGTGGCCCAGCCGCTAGACCTGGGCGGCGGCAGCGGCGCCATGACACTGCCCCCGTGCGGGGGCGGCAGCCGCAGCGACAGCATGGAGGCCTTCTTTCGGGGCCGGCTGTCACCGCTCCTGGTTGCGCAGCCGGCCGCAGAGCCTGCGCCCGCCCACAGCGCGGCCTCCTCGCCCACCCGCAGCAGCGCATTTGGCACGCCGCGCAGCCAGCTGGCATCGCCCCCGCAGCTGCCGGGCGCGCTGGGGCCCGGGGCTGACGCGTGCGCAGACGCTGCGTCGGCTGCCGACCTGGCGCGCGGCCTGAGCGGGCTGAGCACGGGCGAGGATGCAGCTCTGGGCAGCCTGCTGCCTCCTGGGCTCCCGCGGCCTGGCCCTGTGCAGCGGTGGCGCAGCGCCGATGTCAGCGCACCGGGGTCTGGCAGTGGCACACCTGCCGCAAAATCGCGCCTGCCGCTGCCGCCCGCGCCGGCTGGCACCAGTGCGCCCCCGCCGCGGCCGCACACTGCTGGGCCCCGGCTGGCGCCTGGCAGCAGCAGGGCGGGGAGCAGGGCGGAGAGCAGGGCGGGGAGCAGGGCAGGAACCCCCAGGGCAGGAACCCCCATCGGCCACCTCCCACGCAGCTTAAGCAGCGGCACCGAGCCGGCGCAGCAGCAGCAGCGGCCACCGCCTGTGGGGCCGGAGGGCAAGCGCAGCAGCAGCCGGCTCAGCACACCCGGCGGGCGGTCGCAGGGCGAGTTGATTGCGGCATTCCGCGGACCCAGCCCGGCAGCCTCCCCGGCGAGCGGAGCTTCGCAACAGCCCTCTGCGTCAGGTGAGGACGCACACCTGCGCAGTGCCTTGGATGCTCTGGGAGCAGCGGGGCGCGTGCGTGCGCTTGCCTCGCGCTGCACGGAACTGGCCTCTCTGATCCCCCGAGCACCCCTCGCTCCCTCTGGGTTCCTTGCCAGCAGGAGAGGATGACCCGCTGGCGCGCATGAAGCACATCCCCCGGCTGCAGATCGCCCGCGGCTGGTCGCCGCGCTCGGCGAGCCCGGCCGCCACGCCCACGGGCGCCAGCCGCATCCCCCGGCCCTCTGACGGCTTCTCCGGCGGCAGCGGCGCCTGAGCCGCACACTGCCACCTGCTTATCGCCTGCAACAATCTGATTCCTGTGGACATTTGTAACTTGATCCATGGGCAGCAGCCTGGTACATGCAATGAAGTCCACGCGTGGCCACGGCGGCAGGCGCCCGGCTCCACGCCGGCGGGCATTCGACACGCAGTCAACTGCACGGCAATACGCCTGCAAGATGCATACGAGTGCTGAGGAGATGCGGTTTGGCACCAGGGGCATCAACGGGCGGCGGGCGCTCCCATTGAGCACACCACCGCGCCCCTCTGCATTCTATCACCTTTCCATTGCACTCGCGCACATCAGGACCCGCACGGACTGCTGTGCAACGCGCAGAGCACAGCGGGGGGAGGGCAGCCGCGGTTGCCCGCGCGCTCGTTCCACGTGCGGTAAACTCATCTGCATCGCGCAAGAAGGGCGGCGTTCGCAGAAAGGGTGAAGGAGTTGGACTTTCGATGTGAGCGATCGCCAACGGGGCTTCACCCATTCTCTGCAACCCCTGGGAGGCGCCGCCGATGCGCGGGCTGAGCGGTGGGCGCAGCGGCTCACTTTGTCGCTGGCCCATGCAGGCGCCACGACTGTGCACCCTTGTTGGCCCCCAGCGCAACCAGATAGGCAGGTGAGGGTGCAGGGAGCAGAGTGCAGGATGTGAGGGCCGCAGCAACCGCAAAAACGGCAGGGGGCGAGCTTACAGACCCGCAGCAAGTTGAAAAGATACTGTACGTGTCGCCCGATTCCGAGGAGATGCTCATGGCTCATTTGGCTTGCAGAGGGGGCCATGCACACAGCAGACCCCTGTGACACTGTGCTGGGCAGAGGGAGGGGCAGCTGGGAGCAGGGGAGATCGCCAGTGCCGCCGCCATGCGCCATGCCGCGCTGAGCGCGGACGTCGGCTCCCCTTGCCACAGGCCACCAACACCCAGCTTGTGGGCGCCCCAGGATGTGAGAGGAGGGCCCGCTTCGGGTTTGGCAGGGGTCCGCCGGATTGGTCCTGCTGAGGCGCGGTGCCACCCGTCGGCGCAAGGGGTCAGTGGCCCCTCTGCCGGCCACACGGAGCACACCAACCCCTCCCACCCCTGGCCTGCAGGAAATTTGCCCAGGTGCTGCGCTCGAGCGCAGAGGAGCTGCCCGACGCCGCCGAGCTGTGGCAGGCGTTCAAGGCGTGGAAGAAGGTGCGGCGCGCGAGCGGCGTGTGGCGCGCGCGGCGCCGCGCACCGCGCGCAGCCGACCGACGATGCAGCCCTCCCCCTCGATGCAGGCGCTCAAGTGCATCCCCCAGGCGCCGGGGGCGGACGCCTCGAGCGTGCTCAGCGACGCGAGCGACGACGAGTCGCTGGAGCAGCTGGAGCAGGCGCCGAGCGCCGGCGCGCGCAGCGGCGGGGCCGCGCGGGGCGGCGCGGGCAGCGGCCAGCCCGGCGGGGCCGGCGGCCAGCCCGGCGCCTCCGGCGAGGCCGCGGGGACCGGCGAGGGGCTGGCGGGGCTGGACCCGGTGGAGCTGGCGACGCGTGACGAGGCGTTTGTGCGCCTGGTCACGGGCGACATCGCGCGCATGCACGAGCGCTTCCTGGAGCGCGAGGAGACGCACGTGATCAACTTGTCGCTGCTGGAGGAGGAGCTGGGCGCGGGCGGCGGCGGCGGACAGGCGCGTGCGCGGCGGGATGGGGGGGGGGGGGGGGGGGGGGGGGGGGGGGGGGGCGGGGGGGGGGGGGGGGGGGGGGGGGGGGGGGGGGGGGGCATGGGTGGGCGGCGGGCAGACGCGCTTCGAGGAGCGGCGGGGGCGAGCGAGCGGCGCGCTTCCAGGAACGCGGGAGGCGGGGGAGCGCCGGCGCCGCTCCGACTCGGACGCCCGCCCCTCCCCCGCGCCCCTGCCCCAACGCAGGCCGCCGCCCTCTCGGCCTACCAGCGCCTCGTCGACCTGCACGGCCAGCTGCTGCTGCTCGTGCACTGGGGCAGCCTGGCCCACACCGGGCTGCTCAAGGCGAGGCAGCGCCCTGCGCTCTGCACTTTTGCGCGCGCGTCGTTGTCGGCGCGCGCCCGCGCGGGCGGCGCGCGCGGCGCGGGGCGGCAGGGCCGGCGCGGGGCGGCAGGGCCGGCGGGCGCGCCGCCCCAGCCGGCGCCGCGCTCGCGCCGCGCCGCTTCCCCCCGCGTCGTTCTGCCGCCCCCCCGCCCTGTACACCCACCGCGCTTGGCCCCCCTCCCCCACGCAGATCCTTAAGAAGCACCTGAAGCGCACGGGGCGGCCGGTGGACAGCGCCGAGCTGGACGAGCTGCGCACCCAGTTCTGCTCCATGCAGGCGCGCGCGCGGTGGGGGGGCGGAGAGGGGCGGCGGCGCCGCGTGCGCAGGGGAAGAGGGGCAGCGGCGCTGCGCGCGCAGGGGGGAGGGCGGCGGCGGGCAGGAAGGCAGGGGCAAAGGAGGTGTCAGGCGGAGCGAGGACTCGTGGGCGTGCTGGCCTCTGGCTTCGGCATGCCCCACGCTGCCGCCGCCCCCTCCTCTTCCCCGCTTGCCTTCCCCACCCCCGAAACAGATCACTTGGGACCTCATTCACAAGACGGAGGCCCACCTGGCGTCGCTGGCGCAGCAGCTCGGCCTGCCACCGCCGCCGTCGGCCGCCGCCGCGCTGGCGGCCGATGCCGGTGCCGCGCCCATGCAGCTGGACGTGGCAGCGACGACGGCGGCGGCAGCAGCAGCAGTGCCCATCGCCGCCGCATCGATCCAGCAGCAGCAGCAGCGGCGGCAGCAGCAGGAACAGCAGCAGGCGGCGGCGGGCGCGTCGCCCCCCGGCACGGGCGCCACGCTGGGCAGCAGCGGCCTGCGGGGCAGCAGCGGCGGCACGACGGGGCCCAGCAGCATCACGGGCGGCGTGGGCGGGCCCGCGCAGGGCGGCAGCCCCGACGTCGCGGCGCGCGCCGCGCCGCCGCCGCCCGCGCTCGGCACCGCGCACCCCGACCACAAGCGCCGGCTGGAGCCGCGGCAGGAGCAGGACAGGGAGAACGAGATGGTCCGGCGCGCGCGCGCGGCACTGGGCGTGTGGCAGCAGCTGCAGGCCACCGCCTCCTCGCCCTCCACCGTCCTCGCGCCCGGCGCGGGCGGCGCCGCGCCGCCCGGCGGCGTGCCCGGCGCGCGCCCGCCGCCGGCGGCGTCGCCGCCGGAGGCCGCCGCCACCGACCACAGCCGGGTGTGAGGCGGTGTGAGGCGCCACTCGGGCGGCTCTGCAGGCGGCCCGTCTGGCTGAGTCCGACCGAGCCATGGGGCTCCCTCCCTGCCCAGCCCGACCCAGCCCGCGCCCGCGCCCGCGCCATCCGCGCTCGCGCTGTGCTCGCGCCCCCGCAAGTTTTGCCTTCCCGCCGATGGGCCCTCGTGTCGGCCGACTCTGCTCCCGCACTGCCGCTCCCGCACTGCCGCCCCCTGCCCGTGGCAGCCAGCCTGCGCCTCTCGCGCTGCCTGATTCCACTTGCCCATCCACCCCTGACACTCCAACGCACGACGCCTCTCCATTGACCTGGCAATCTGCAACGCTGCGACCAAACTGCCCCCCATCCGCTTGCGCGCCGCCTCACCCACCCACCTTTTGCTCCCCCGTGCGTGGGGCGGGGGCCGGCCGCCCTCGGTCCCCTCTCCCCTGCCCTCCCCTCGGATTGCTCGTGTGTTAAGTTACTCTCATTCGGTGGAGAAAAAGGGGCGAGCACACACAAAGGATTCAAGGGGACGCTCTTGCCTCCTGCATGCTAGCAACGCTCGGCAAATAAGTGAAAGGCGGCTCCGCGTCGCGAATGGTGCGCGCCGGCCGCCGCCCTAGGGCGGGTTTAGGGCAACCCTAATCCCCCGGCTGGCATGGCTGGCTCAGCGCTGCTCGCGGTCTCGGCCCCCCAGTCCGCTCCAGAGCTTCTTGAGCACTCCGCCGGCGCTGCCGCGTGCGCGCTTGGCGCTGTGGCCCGCCGCGGGCTCGCCGCCCGCCGCTGCCGGCGCCGCCGCCGCGGGCCCCAGCGCCGGCACCGGGCGGGGGGCGCCGGGCGCCGCGTCGCCCCCGGCGGCAGCGGCGAGGCCGGCGGCCATGCGCGGCGTGGCCGGGCTGCCCTTGCCGGCGACGCGCGGGGCGGCGGCCGCCGGCGGCGGGGCGAAGGCAAACTCCTCGCTCGCGGCCTGCGACCCCGGCGACCCCGGCGAGTCCAGGGCCATGGACAGCGCCTGCCCCAACTCGGCCACCGTGCTGCTGGTGAGGTGCGGGATGGCGGCCGCCGGCGCCGGCGCCCCCGGCGCCGCGGCCGAGCCCGCGGCCAGGGCGCGCCACGCGGTGGCGGCGGCGGCGGCGGCGGCGCGGCTGGCGAGCCAGGGGTGGGCCGCCAGCTCGGGGAGGGTGATGCGAGCGGCAGGGTCCACCTCGAGCATGCGGGAGATGATGTGCATGCACTCGTCGGAGAGGTGGGGCGGGAAGGGGCGGTACTTGCCTGCGCGGGGTGGGGTTGGGGTGGGGTTGG
>PCFQ01000058.1:3318859-3344120 GCA_003063905.1 Chlorella sp. A99
CCCCCCCCCCCCCCCCCCCCCCGAGCCCACCACCCGCACCCACCCTGCTCGCCGTCGCCGCAGTCTGCGCTCTTCCTCCCGTGCGCCGTCGCCTACCATCAGCTCACCGACCCCGCGTCCTCCCTCATACCCCTCTTCCAGTTCCTCTGTGCGCGCCCGCCGCCCGCTCCCTGCTTTGCTGCCGCGCCGTCGTCGGCGCTCTGCGACGGCTTGGGCCGCGGCGGGGGGCCCGGGCAGGGCTGCGCCCCCTGCGCCCGCTGCGCCGCTCGCGCCGCGCCCACCTCTGCCCGCCGAGGGTGCCCCTCTCCCCCCCTGGGTGCCCCTCTCCCCCCCCACCCCCTCTGCAGACTTCTTCTCCTCCTTCTGGGGCCAGTTTGGCCCCAACGCCACCACCTGGCTGCTCCCCGCTGAGACGGTCCCCACCGAGATGCGCGCGCGGTGAGGGCGGCGCTGGGCGGCGCCCGGGGCGCTCGCGTGCTCCGCCCTGCGCCGTCGCCGCCTCTGGCCTCCTCTGCCTCTTGCCCCAGAGTCCGCGCCTTAGACGCCACCAAAAGTCCGCATCGTCGGCGCCTTGTCTCCCCCCCCCCCCGCCCTCAGCTGCCACGGCTTTGCGGCGGCGGTGGGCAAGGCGGGCGCGGTGGTGGCGGGCGTGGTGTTTGGGCTGCGCCCGGCGTGCACGACGGGGTTGGAGGCGGCGATGACGGCGGCAGGCGCCGCGCCGGGCTGCGTCGTCAACAGCGCCAGCACGCCCGACGCGCGCGAGGTGCGGCGCGGCGTGGCGGGGTGGGGCGGCTTGCGGGGCGTGCGGCGCGCGGGGTGCGGCGTGCTGGGGCGGCGCGGCCGCCGCGCCACCCCGGGGGGCTTCCCTTTTGGCTGGCTACGGGCGGGCAGGTGGGCACGGCCTGGCGGGCGCGGCCCGGGGCTGGCGGCTCCGGCAGCCGCGCGGGGCGCCCTGCGCCGACCCCGCGCCGCGGCCCCCTCGCCTGCCCCCCTCCCGCAGGCCCAGAATGACCTCCTGACGGCGGCGGAGAACCAGCGAAATTTCTACATCTCTGCCGCCTGCGGCATCGCGGGTGGGTGGTGGGATGGGTGGGTGGGAGGGCGGGGTGCGCGCGGGGGCGGGGGCGGGGGCCGGGGCGGCGAGAGCCCGCCGCCCCCGCCGCCCGCCACTCGAGCGCGCCCCGCCCACCCCACGCCGCATCGGCGTGCGCTGGCCCCCCCCCACCCCACCCCACCCCACCCCCTCCCCCACCCCCACCCCACCACCACCCGCCCACCCACCGCACCGCCCTCGTCAGGCCTGCTGCTCACCTGGGCGCTGGTCCCCGACCTCACGGGGCTGGACCTGGCCGAGGGCGACAGGCGCTGGCTGGCCATCCTGGAGGGGGGCCACGCCGACTACGAGGGGCCGGTGCGCGTGCGCTGTCTGCGCGCGCGCGTGTGTGTGTGGCGCGCGCGGTCTTCGCGTGTGCGTGCGTGTGGTGCGTGGTGTGTGGTGTGTGCGTGTGTGGTGCGTGCGAGTGCGTGGAGGGCCGAAAGGCGGCGGCTGGCAGCGCTCACGCCGCGCCCCGCGTGCCCGCCCCCCAGGCCGTCGCCCCGCGCCACCTCTCCCCTCTGGAGCGCTACGTCCTCGGCTACGGCACAAACTACCGGCCGCGCAACCCGGACAAGGCGCCCATGTGAGCAGCGGGCGGGCGCGTGGGTGGCGACGGGGAAGGGGTGGGAGGGGGGGTCGCCCCGCGCCGCCCGCCGCTCCTGGCAGCGCGCGCCCCGCTCAAACCCACACACCTCCCACCCACCCGCACAGTGAGGGGCCCGGCGCCAGCAGCAGCAGCGCGGCGGCCAGCTACGCGGCGCGGCTCGCCGAGCGCTCGAGCCGGCGGCGGGTCGAGCCGACGGCGCTGAGCTAGCAGCGGCGAGGGGCGGCGGCGTGCGCCGCGCTGCTCCGCGCCGGCGGCTGCTCTGCGGACCCAGCCTTGACCTTGGACAACTTATTTTGTTCCGGCCCCAACCAATTTTGTTGTGTGCGCCCCTCTCCCTCGCGAACCCAAATTCCAGACACGCCTCGGGGTGCTGCACTTGACTCTTATTCAGCTTGTTTTCGCATTTTGACCTCGGAGCGCTAGTGCCTTGGTTGCTGACCAACTGACGAGAGCCCTGTAGCATCACAGAGAATGGGAGAGGCTGGACGGGCACCGGGAAGCAGCGTGGCCCGCCCGCCCGCCCGGCGCCGAGCTCACGCCCCCCCGCCGGCCAGGTTGGGCGCCGACCTGCTGCCGGCTGCGGCCGCCGCCCGCAGCATGCGCGCCTCTGCTGCAGCCGCGGCCGCCGCCTTGGGGTCGGGGGGCGGGCCCCGCTGCACCGCCTGCGCGCCCGCCTGCGCCGCCGCCGGCGTGCTGCCGCCGCCCACGCCGCCGCCGCCCACGCCGCCGCCGCCGCCGAGCCGCGTGCCGGGCGGCGGCGGTGGCGGGGGCGGCTGGAAGGGGTTGGCCTGCGGCGGGAAGGGCATCCAGCTGCCGCGCAGCCAGCCGCTGCCGGCGACGGCGGGACTGCGGGGGCTGGCGGGCTGGCCGGAGCGCGGGGCGTCGAGGCCGCCCGCGCCGGCGGGGCGGCTCACCGGGAGCGCGTCTGCACTGCTGCCGATGTGGACGATGAAGCCCTGGGGCGGGGGGCGCCGCGCAGCAGCAGGAGCGGCGTCGGGAGGCCGGGCGCGGGCTCGGCGTTGCCGCGCGCCGCCCTTCTCACCCCCGCGGCCCCGACCCTCCGTTCGGCCCTGTGTCCAGCCATCCCCAGGGCGCCCTCCAGCCCACCTGGCGCAGATAACAGGGCGCGAAGAGCGGCGAGCGCTCGAGCCGCGCCACCGTCCCAGCACTCGGCACCGCCCAGCGCAGGTGGCCCCACACGTACAGCTGGCCCATCTGCCGGGGAGGCGCGGGGGGGAGGCGCGGCAGCGTGGGCGGCCGCCGCGGGGCGCGCAAGCCAGCAGGCCTCCCCAGCGCCGCCGCGGGGGCGGCAGCGCGCGCGGAGCACGGAGCGTTCGCACGGCTCTGCGTGGCCGCCGCCGCGCGCTCCCGCCGCCCCCGCGCCCTCACCAGCACCCCACAGAGGTGGCCCAGGAAGGAGGAGGCCGGCACCAGCAGCTGCCAGACCACCAGCAGCACCCAGGGGTAGGCCCTGGCAGGCACGCTGAAGAGCCCGAAGATCGACCGCCCGACCGCGCCGCTGCGCGGGGAGGGGAGCGGGGGGGGGGGGGGGGGGGGGGGGGGGGGGCGCGCGGGCTCGCGGTGCGGAGCTGCACGCGCGGGGCGGGGCACAGGCGCCGGGTCCGCCCGCCCCCACCCCCTACCCCGCCCGCACCTGGACTGCGCGTCAATCACCACCAGCCCGAAGATGACGCCCGAGAGGCCCACGGCGCACTGGCGCATGAAGTCGAAAGGCAGTCTGCGCGCAGGCAGTGCGCGGCGGCGCCGGCGCGGCGCCGGCGTCGCTGGCGCGGCGGTGGCTGCGCGCGCGCCTCCCCGCAGCGAGCGCCGCGCTCGGGGGCCTGCCCTCGGCCCGCCGCGCGTGGCAGGCGCGGCGACCAGCTTGCAGCGTGCGCGGCCAGCTGCGGCGACGGGCGCGCCTGAATGGGCTGAATGCCGCCAGCTGTGCTATTGACAGGTAGGCGGAGCCGCCCAGCACCCCCAGCAGCACCACCAGCCAGAGCAGGGCGACCGAGCCCAGCTGCCTGCGGCGCGGCGGGCGCGCGGCGAGGCGCGCCAGGGTGGGGCGGCGCGCGAGCGCGGCAGGGCAGGGCCTCCCCTCTCTCTCCCGCCTCATGCGCCCCCTCTTTCCCCTCTCCCCACCTCTCCAGGGAGGCGGCGATGGGAACAAAGGCCAGCATGTTCATCGCGAGGTGCAGGATGCCAGCGTGGAAGATCGCAGAGGTGGCAAGGCGATACACTGAAGGGCGGGGGGGCGGCAGGGCGAGCTCGAGAGCGCGCGAAAGGCCGCGCAGGAGGGCGCGCGGGAGGGAGGCGCGGAGCGCAGGCAGCGGCAGAGCCTGGCATGCGCGGCAGCAGCGGCTGGCGCAAGGCGTGGAAAGCCGCCTCACGCTGCAGGCGGTAAAACACGGGCACCGGGTTGAGGCAGACGGCGCCCAGGTCATCAAATCCCACAAGAAGGCTCAGCGCATAGATGGCAGAGGTGGCGAGGAGCGTGCACCTGCAGTGGTGGCGGAGCAGCGCGCCAGGGCGGGCCACGCGAGCGCGAGCGGGCGGCGGGCGGGTCGGGCGGCGGCACGGGGGCTGCCTTTTTGCTGCTGCGCGCTCCTCTAGTCCTGGTCCAGAGATCGCGGTGCGTACCGCGTGATGAAAGGGAGTCCCTCGAGCCATACTTTAAGCCGTACGCTGGGCGAGGCCTGCGTTAACGCGTCGGTGATTGAACACGAACGCGCGTGCATGGGCGGGCATTTTCGCTCATTTTGCGAACTCCATTCACCTGCGAACTCTCATTCATCTTGCACCTCTGCAAGCCAGCGGCAGACCATTCAAACACTGGAGAAGAGGGGGAGCCAAACAGGATTGGTGGCCTGCCCGCCTTCCGCCGCTTGTGGGGAGGGGGGACCCCTGTCCCGCCCACAAAACCATGCGCCCATCTACTCTTCTCAAACCGCCCAAAATCAGTGCTGATTACAAATAATGGTCACCGCAGCCTGATTAGGAAGTAGGGAGAAGGAAGGGTATAAGGGTATTCAGGCCGCCGAGGGACCGGGGACGGGAGCGAGGAGGCTCGGTCGACGCAAAACAGGCGCCAGACGGATCACGGCAGCAGCAGAGCAAGCAACAAAACCCAGCTGCGCAGGGTGGGTAGGGAAAAGTCATCATCCGTTTTCAGGTTCCGTAGGGGAGCCTCCGGGCGCGCCAGAGCCGAGGCGCCGTGCGCGCCGCCGCCGCCGCTGCTTCGCTCACCACCGCTCACGACGGAGGCTCGGAGTCGCCAGAGTCGGTGCGCGACGGTGAGGCCCCTGCCTGGAAGGCCTGGAAAGGCGAGGCGAGCGTGCTCGGCGCGCGCTGCACCGGTGGCTTGGCGGCAGGCGGCGGCGCGGCGCTCGAGGGGCCCTCTGCCGCGCACAGCGGCGGCGCGGCCGGCGTCGCGGGGCGGCGCTGGAGGGGGCCGCTGGGCATGGACACGTGCCGCCTCAGGTGGGGCGCCGGGGCCGAGGGGCGGCGGCTCAGATACTGCATCAGCTGCGAGGGCAGCGGCCCCGCCGCCGCCGCCGCCGCCGCGCGCCGCGCCGCCTCGTCCGAGGCCGCCCGCCCACCGGCGCCGCGCGCCGGGCCGGCCGCCGCCGGCGCCTGCTGCAGCCTGTCCACCAGCTGGACGGCCGTGGGGCGCTCCCCGGGGTCAGGCTCCAGGCAGACCAGGATCAGGTCCCGCACCTCCTTGGGGCACTCCTCGGGCACCCTGGGCCGCGGGGCAGGGCCGGGGGGCGGCAGGGGGGCGGTGGCGTGAGCGGGGGAGTGCGGAGCGCCGCCGTGGCGGCCGCCCGCCCGCCCGCCCGCCCAGGCTGCCCGCCCACCCACGCGCCACCCACCGTGCGCGCCCATGCCGCGCCCGCCCACCTGACGTCGCGCAGCTGCCCCCGCACGGGCTGCTCCTGCGTGCATATCTCCCACAGGACCACGCCGAACGAGCTGTGCAGGCGGGGCGGGGGTTGCGGTCAGTGGGCAGCAGTGCGGCGGGGCTCAGCGCGTGGGCGCGCGCAGCGCGGCCGGCCGGCGCCGCCGCCCCACACGCTCACTAGATGTCGGCTTTCGTCGTGCAGCGCTGGCCCCAGAGCATCTCTGGCGCCGACCTGCAGCAACAGGGGAGGGCTCGGTTGGGAGCAACGCGCAGGCAGGCGTGCGGAGCGCCTCCCGGCTGGCCGTCCTGCACCCAAGAGGGGCGATGCGCTGCCATGGACGCTGGCGGCCCCCGCGCCGCCGCCGCGCTGCCGCCGCGCGCGTGCTCACCACGCGAGCGTGCCGATGACGGCGGTCACATAGTCCTTGGCTGCTATCTTGGAGAGCCCGACGTCCCCTATCTTGGCGCGGCCCTCCTTCGTCAGCAGGATGTTGGCGCCCTGGCGGGCAGGGAGGGTTGGGGCAGGGGGCGCGCGCGCGTCGAGCAGGCGCACGCGGCGGGGCGGGGGCGCGGGGGGCGAAAGAGGGAGGCCGCGGCCGGTCACAGGGCAGCGGGGGGAGCGGGGCGGCGGCGAGGCAGCGCTCCAGAAGAGCAGATGGCCGGCGCAGGCGTGCGCCGTCTCCCCCCCCCCTTGCCTTGATGTCGAAATGGATGATGCGCCGGCTGCGAGCGCGGGGGAGAGCGCGGGGAGGGCGCGCGGGCGGGGTTTAGGAGTTTAGTTTAGAGCCCCTAGACCCTAGCGCAGGGGCAGGCGGAGCGGCAGTCCGCAGCAGGCAGCGTGCGTGCGTCGGCCTTGGGCCGCCGGCGGGGGCTTGCAGGGCGAGGCGAGGCACGACGCCGCTCGCCCGCCGCACCGCGCGCTTGGCGGCCGCCTCGCACCACCCCCTCGAGCCGCGCGCGCGCACGCCCCTCCCACCTGTGCAGGAAGGCCAGGCCCCTGGCGATGTCCAGCGCAATCGACTTGCCCCGCCGGCTCCAGGAGACCTGCGCGCGGCAGGGGCGGTGGCAGCCGCAGGGCAGGGCGGGCTGGGGGAGGCGGGGCGTGCCCAAGCAGGCGTGCGCCGCCGCACCGCTCCCCACCGCCGCCCCGCGACCACACCGCGGGAGCGGCCGCGGCCTCCCGCTTTCACCCCCCGCCCCGCCCCCGCCCCGCCGCTGCGCCCGCGCCTTCTTGGCCTTGAGGTTGGAGGAGAGCGAGCCGCCCTCCATGTACTCGGTGACCAGCCCCGTGCCCAGGCCGGGCAGGAAGCACACGCCCTGCAGGCGCGGGCGAGGGGTGAGGGGGCGCGTGGGGTGTGGGGGGTGGTGGCGCGCGCGCCGCGGCGCGGCCGGCTCCCGTCCCCCAGCCCCGCCGCTCCCGGCCCCGCCCTCCCCGCCCCCCGCCCCGCCGAGCCCTTGCCCCTCGCCACCCGCACGCCTGGAACTGAACGACGTTTGGGTCGCGGCACGCGCGCAGCACGGCAATCTCGCGCTGGAATTCTGCTTCCGCCGCGCCGCCCAGCTCCTCGTGCGGCTGAGGGGGGAGAGAGGGGGAGGGGCGCGCGCGCGGCAGAGTCGGCGCGCCGCGAGCGTGCGTGGGTTTCAGGGGCGACGAGGGGCGCAGTGGAGCGCACGCTGGCATCGCAGAGGCCAGCGCAGGGCGAGCAGCAAGGCGACCCGCCACGCGGCAGGTCGCCTTGCCGAACGCTCTGGGCAGAGCAGGGCAGGATAGCCCGTGCGGCCAACCCCACCCACCGCCAGGAGCTTGACGGCCACCACCTGCACCCCATTGCGGAGGGCCTTGTACACCTGGCGAGGAAGGAGGGGGCGAGGGGGCCGCGGCAGGGGGGAGGTGGGGTGGGTGGGGGGGTGGGTGAGGGGGTGGGTGGGGGGGGAGGGGGGGGGGGCGGGGGGCGCCACCACAGCGCGCCGCTCTTAAGCGGCAGGCCGCACGCGCCCCGCCCGCCGCCCTCGCAGCAACGCCCGCCGCCCGGCCGCCGCGCGGCGGGTCACCTTGCCGAACGCGCCGGCGCCCACGAGCCAGTTTGTGCCGTCTGGCCGCCGGAGGATCTCGATCTCGTTGGGCTGCGCACGAGGGCAGAGCGCGCAGCACCGCGCGGGTCGGGGAAAGGGCCGGGTGCGCGCGCGAGGCGGCGGGCGCGAGCGCGCGAGGCGGCAGGTACAGGCGGCGGGTACAGGCGTCCTGACCCCTGTGGCGACCCCGTTTCGGCCCCACGCTCCCTGCTCCCACGCCCGCACCCAACCAACCACCACTCCCCCGCACCTTGATCTCCCAGTCGGATGGCAGCATGGCCTCCCATGCGCCGGCGCCGCCCCCAAAGCCCTCCCCAAAGCGGCCCGGCGGCGTCGAGTGCAGGACCTGTTGCCCCGCCGCCGACGAGCGCGCGTTCGGCAGGCCCGACGCCGCGTCGAGGCTGGCGGTGACGGCGCTGCCGGCCCGCGCGGCGGCCAACGAGGGCGGGGTGCTGGCGGTGCCGGCCGCGCTGGCCGCGCTGACGCCCGACGCCGTGCCCTCGCCCTCGCTCTCCTGCAGCGCACGCGCGGGCGGCGCACGCGCGGGCGGCACCGCAGCGCAGAGGTCAACCTTTGTGGCCGCCGGCGCGTGGGCTGGAACGGCCTGGGGCGGCGTCTGGGGCGCGCTGCGTCGCCGTGCGCGGGCGCACTGCCGCATGGCGGATGCGCTTCCCACCCGCCCACCCACCCACGCCCCTCACCAGCACGCTCGGCGCGCCGAGGCACAGGCACCAGCTGCCGCCGGCGGCCAGCGTGCTGCGGCCATCGGAGCCGCCGTGCCCTGGCACTGCGCGCGCCGCCGCCAGCTTCAGGGACGGACACGCGGGCTCCTCGTCGGTGGCGCCGGCCGACTTTTCAACCTCTGCCAATATCAAGACGGAGGGGGGCGTCTCCAAGCCCCCCGCATCCAGCGTCTCCTGCGCGGCGGCGGCAGCCCGGCACACGGCGCTGCTCGACTGCTGCCCGCCAGCGCGGAAGACGGCCCCCAGCTTCGCGCACGCGCGCGGGGCGGCGGCGGCAGCGGCAGCGGCAGACCACGGCGCAGCACGGGCGGAGATGGGCAGCAGCCGCAGCCTGCGGCGCAGCCCGCGCTCGCCTCGGTAGGCAGGGGCCGCTCTGACGCCTCGTTGGAGCGCTGCCCCTCCGAGGGCCGGGCCTCAGGGAGGCGCAAGCCGTCCGCGCCGCTCTGTCGCCGGCGCCGCCGCCGCGCTAGCACAAACGCGGCCGCCGCCACGGCCGCCGCACCTACCACCGCGACCGGCGCAGCCACCGCGGCGACGGGGAAGCCGCCGCCCCCGCCAGACCCACCGCCGACGCTGCTGCCGCAGGCCGAGGTGTCGACAGGCGAGTGGCAGATCGGGTCGCCGGCGACGCACAGCAGGAAAGTCGCGCCGGCGGGGGGCGCGGCACAGAGCCCCGGGTTGCCCGGCTGCAGGTATACGCGCTGGAGGGAGGGCAGCTGCGCCCAGCTCGGAGGGATGCTCCCAGTCAGGTTGTTGGTTTGCAGGTGCCTGCGGCGGCGGGCGGCGCGGGGCCCGCTCATCCCCTCCGGCCCCGCGTCTCCGCAGGCGGCGGCGCGCTGCCCGGACGCGCCGCCGGCGCCGGCGCCGCCGCGCCGCGCGCCGGGCGGAGGCAGCCCGCCTGTTCTGCCCCATGCATCCCCGCCCTCCGCCCCCGGACCCTCAGACCCCCGCTCACAGCTCTCGCAGCGTGGGCAGGGCGCCCGCCCCGCCCCACTCGGGCAGCGTGCCGCGCAGGCCGAGGTCACTGAGCACCAGCGTTTGCAGCGAGGGGAAGGCGCTCTCGGAGAGCCAGGCCCCCGGGAGGGTGCCCCCGACCCCCGGCATGTCCGCCAGGGACAGCCGCTGGAGGCTGTCGAAGCGCCGGCTCCAGGCGGCGGGCAGGCCCCCCGTCAGCTGCGCGCCGGCGGCGGCAGAGGGCGCGCAGGGAGCAGCCGTCAGCGCGCAAGCGAGGATGGGAGGCACGCGGCGGCGCGCCAGCGGGCCCGCGCCGGCGTGCCGGTGAGCGCAGGCGGGCATTCGGCAGCAGCTGCCGCGGGCGATGGGGCGAGCGGCGCACTTGGTTTCCCCCGAGATAGCTGCAGGGAGCAGGCAGCGTGCGCAGCGTCACGCCACAGCCAGGTCACCGCCAGGAGCGGCGTGCTGGCCGGCCGGCCGACCGGCCAGCAGGCCGGCAGGCAGCGCGGGAGCGGGCAGCGGCACCGCGGCCGAGCGGCGGCAAGGGATGGATGGCTCACAGCTCTTGCAGCGTGATGCGCCCCGTGCTGTTCTCGTCCGCGGACACGCCCCACGTGGGCGGGATGGGGCCTGCGGGGCGGGGGGAGGCGCGGCGCCCCCTGGCGACTAGGGCGGCGCGGCGCGGCGCGCCCGGGCCCGGCGCCTGGGCACCCACCGCCTCCCTGGCGAGGCGCACCTGCAGATCCCCCGCCCACGCTCGCAAGCTCCCTCGCCTGCGCATCACGCTGCCCCGCCCCCCACCGCTCACCCGAGAAACTGTTGTTTGCCAGCGTCGCTATCTTCATGGCAAGCAGGCCGTACATGCGCTCCGGCAGGGTGCCATTGAAGCGGTTGGAGGACAGGTTGCTGCGAGGGAGGCACAGGGGGCGGGGGGGGTGGGGGTGGGGGGGGCTAGGGAGCGGCAGAGAGCCGGCGGCCGCGCTCAGCCGGCCCACACGGCGGCACGCGGCGGCGCGCGCCACCCAGGCCGCCTCCCAGGCGCATGCAGGCCCCGCGGTGGCGCAGCGCCGTTCGCTCACAGTACGACGGTGCGGGGCAGCGGCGAGTCGGCGGCCGACCAGGCGGCCGGCACCGAGCCGGAGAGGAGGTTTCCGCCCACCTGCGCGCACGCGGGGCAGGGGGCGCGGGGCAGGTCAATTGCCATGCGCTGCAGGCGGGGCCGCGGGCGCGGCGCGCTGCCAGCGCGGGCCGCGTGCAGCGCGCCTGGCTGAGAAGGGGAGCAAGGGAGCAAGCAGCGGGCACGGGCAGGCAGCCGGACTCGCCTCCAACTCCACCAGCGAGGGGAAGGCCCAGGAGGTGACCCAGCCCTGGGGTATCGACCCGTTGAGTCGGTTGCGGTTGAGGTTGCTGCGGGAGGGCGGGGGAGGGAGGGAGGGGACCGCCTCGAGGCGCAGCAGCGTGCCAGCGCAGCCCCGGCCCCGCCCGCGCAGCGACGCGCGCTGCATCCCCCCCCCCCCCCCCCCCCCCCCCCCCCCNCCGGGGCGTGGGGGTGGCGGCACGCGGCGGCCCCCCCCCCCCCCCCCCCCTCCCCCCCGCAGCGGGCTCGGCGCGCGCGGCGGCGGCGCGCGCCCCGCGCCGGCGCTCACAGCCGCTGGAGAGATTTGAACGCGCCGGGCGCGGCGCCCCACGCCGTGGGCAGCGCGCCCTCAAACGCGTTGCCCGTCAGCGTGAGCTCCTGCAGCTCCTGCAGCTGGCCCAGGTCCGGCGCCAGCGGCCCCTCTGCCGGGGCGCCGCAGTCCAGGCAGGGCAGCGACCTGGCGCGAGGGGCGGGTGCGCGTGCGCGTGTGAAGGTGGAGCGGCAGCGGCGGGCACGGGCGGCGGCAGCCGGGCGGACTGGCAGGCGGGCTGGCAGAGCGCGGCGTACGGCGGGGGCCGTGCAGCGCCCCCCACTGGGGAGCGCGAGCGCACTCACAGCGCGGTCACGCGGGTGCTGCCGTTGACCGGGCTGCACTGCACGCCCGTCCACCGGCACACTGGCAGGCAATCGTCGCTCGCACAAGCACTCAACGGCGTCCAGCCGCTCAGCCCAAGGGCCCCCGAAAACGCATTCCAGTTCACAATTGTGGCCTTGAAGCTCAGCAGCACTTGTTCTGCAGCAAAGACAGCGACGGGGCAACATGGTGCACGCGCGGCGTGCGCAATTGTCGACGTGTGCGGCGGCAGGACGAGCGCTGCCAGGCGGTCGGCGCGGCACTACCTGTGCCGGCATTGAGCATCGCTGATCTCCCATGTTCACTCACCGTCTTCTGAGAGCGTGCCCGCCCATGACCGCGCCAGGAGGAGGAGGCCACAAAGGAGGCCAGCCCAATATTGCGCTCTCATCGCGCGCAGATTCGATGCGCGTCCATCAGAGACGGCAAGGCCTTACTCGGCCTTGATCGGCAATCGGCACGAGCTCTTCTAATTCCAATTGCGCGTGTTAAACAAACGTAATGCGCTAGCACAAAGAAGAGCACAAGCGTGGGCCATGCGTGGGCTCAGTCAATGGCCGGCCTTTAAATTCAAGGCCTGCAACAACAATCAGACAGCTCTCGTGAGCAGAACTGCGTTGGAAAGATGAATTGGACGTTCTCCCAGCCCCAGGGGCCCCGCCCGCCCGCCGCCGCTCCCGCCTGCGGTCGCCCGCCACTGTTGCCTGCCCGCCGTTCGTGGTTCCAAGCATCAAACGAGTGGGGGGGATGCTGCCTGCAACCGCGTCCCGCCAGCCACTCCTTCCCACCTGCTTGCAGCCTGAAGGTCGTCCGCCCAGTGCGGCACTCCTGTGGTGCACCCGCTGCAGCGCCGGAACTGCTCGCCATCCATGTGTCCAGCATGGGCCCACTGCGAGGCCAAGCATAATTCGAGGCTCGGCCACTGCTGACTGGAGGCAGTGCTAGACAGGTGGATTTGTGCCATAGGCCCCCAGGCGTGTGCCTGCACCACCGGCGCATTATGCGGTAGCAACATTGGGCAGGATTCTGCAACGTGTGTCCACGCTGGGCTGGTGCCAGTGGCTTGCCAACAAACACACTGTTGCCGCGTGCGTGCCCGTGCAAGACAGGAGCGCGACGGACTGGCGCCAATTGACAACAACCTGAACACTGCCTGGCGGCAAAGGTGGCGGCATGGGTGGCGGCATGGGTACGGCATGGGTGGCGGCATGGGTGGCTGCCCACCGCCCGCCCCCGCCTCCTTTTATCTGTCCCCTTCCACCCGAGGAATTGAGATCTCTATATAGCTCAGGCTCAGGGGGCTTTCAGTGGAGATTCACAGCCCCGGACGGCACACCGCTTCGAAAGCGCGGGGGGAGGCCGACAGTCTACTTCCTCCCTCACTAAACCAAACTTCCGTCTGCAATTGGATACAATCCGAACGCCGGTCTGCAGTTCGAGTGCAGACTCCTAGGCCCACAAGCACCATCCGCCCTCTACGCTCTCCCTGGCCAGGGTGAGCGTGAGATGGTGCACGAGTGCACGAGGGACGGCCGCCTCGCGAGGCACCGGTGGTACCGCGCTCAAAGGGGGTGCTCCACCCGCTTAGCTCTTCTCCCCTCGCCCTGCTGCGTCTGCAGGCCCGGAGCGTGTCCAAGTCTCGATGCGGCTGCTCCTGTGCTGGCTGGTCGTGGCGGTCGTGGTGATGGCACCTGCACCCGCCGCGGCCGCAGAGCCTGTGGCGGCAGCTGAAGCGACCCTCGCCGCCGCAGCCGCAGCAGCCCTCGCCTCTACGGCAGATGTCAGGCACATCCCAGCTGACCCACCGCAGCCTCAGGCACCGCCGTACGTGGCGTGCCGAAAGGACAGCGCGGGATGCCAGTTACGGTGCGCGATGCTGACTGACCGCACCACCCACAAAGTTGTGAGGAAGTGTGCATACATCCGCGCGGTGGCCCAGCGGCAGCCCCAGCAGCAGGTGCAGCAGCGAGCGCGGCAGGCCCCGCGGCCGCCCCAGGAGCAGCGGCGGCACGAGATCTGCCAAAAGGGCAGCCCCGGCTGCGAACTGCGGTGCTCGACGCTGGGCGGCCGCGCCGGCGGCGCGCGCAAGTGCGCCTACATCCGGCCCGCGCAGCAGCAGGCTGCACCGGCACGAGACCAGCCAGCTGCACGCCGCATGCTGCGCTAGTTGAAGAGCATACTGTTTTTATCTCTGCGAAGCACAGCCACGTCAGGCTTTTTATGAGCACTGTCCACTTCACTTGCACACAATTCCATTGTCAGTTGCTGCAGCTGCTACTCCCCATCCCTCCCTCTCCAAATAACTGGTGCCGCACGCGAGCTGCCTATTCACCCATCAACATCTACACAGAGCCATGCATCTCCAATGCCTTTGCAAATTTTGTTCTCTCCAATTCAAATCTGTCACGTTGGCAAGTGGCAATGTCGACCGCAGACCCAGGTGGGGCATGTGGGAGGATGAGAGCAAGGTGGTGGCTGGGGCCGGCCACGGAGCGCATTTCCGGGCCCCCGGCCAGTGGGCCACCAGGCAGCTCCTGCGGTACATCTGGCTGGGCATGTACTCACACCATCGCCGGACCGCCTGTCACCACTGACGCCAGCCCCTGGTGCCGTGGGCGAGTTGCCACATGAAGTCGTTTGCCAGGCCAGGTTCGCAGAGTCCAGGTGAGAAGGTGGCGGGCGGGGGTGACAGCTCGAGGCAGCGCGCACCGCCAACAAGGGCCCGGCCCGTCGACGCGCTCCTATGAATGGCAGGCGCAGAGGAGCGATGGCAGCCGCCAGCCTCAGCAGGGGCTCTGGAGACACCGGCGAGAGCGCCGGGCATCAGGCGCCGGCATCTGTCGCCATCTCCAGCCAGTACCGCCGATTCCCGCTGCGCTCTGCAGGCTCTGCAGGCCACCCAGCTCCAGAACCCCCAACCACTGGACGCACGCGCGGCCTTGGACCCCTGTTGTGTTGCCTCCTGGCGGCGCTGGCCCTGCCGCGCGCCGCCGCGGCGCGGCCGGAAGCCGCCGCCACGCAGCTGGTTGATGCGGCTGAAGGGCCTGGCGAGGTCTGGGCAGCGGCGGCGCGGCGCACGGCGCCCCAGCACCGGCACACGGCCGCCGAAAGGGCAGCCCGGGCAGCCAGCTGCGGTGCACGGCGCTGGCGGAGCGCGGCAGCGGGCGCGTCTTGCGGAGGCGTGCATACGTTCGTGCGGCACAGCGCTTCGAGCCATGCCAGAAAGGCAGCCCTGGCTGCGCACTGCAGTGCACAACAATGGCCGCCGGCGGCGGCACGACGGTCCGAAAGTGCTCCTACGTCCGCCCGCGGCCACGGCGACGGTGCACCCCGCTCGGTGCATGCTCCAACCCGCCGCGTGATGTGGCGCCGCCTGCCCGCTACCACGTTGAGTGCTCCTTGCCTGTAACTGCATCCGTCAAGTGGGCATCCAGACTACATGCCAGAGGGGGCTGGCCGCAAAATTGAGACATTGGAAATGGGATTCGTTCCGTTGCAATTCAAAGCAGTTCTGTGGCGAGCGGAGAGTCCCACAAGGCATCGCGGGAGGTCACTGAGTTGGCTGCACTGTGTGAGGGCCGGGCCGGGCAGGCTCGCTCCCCTCGTCAGGCGGCGGCCGCCGCGCTGCCACCGGGGTCCGCCGGCGCGCCCATCGGCGCGACCGCCCAGCGCCGGTGCTGCAGGCTGTGCGCCAGGTGTGGGAGCCAGAGGCACGAGTTGTAGAGCGCCAGGCCCGCCACCAGCAGCGATGCGCCCACCACAAACGTGCCACCGAGCGGCGGAGGGGGCCCCAGTAGCGGGAGCGGCAGCTGCGCGCGTGGGGGTCAGGGAGCGGGGGTGAGCCGCGGCAGGCTGTGCGCAACCGCCCGCCCGGCGCGCGGCAGCTGCAGCCCGCTGCGGCGGCCGCACAGGGGGGCCGCCCCGGCTCCCGGGCCGGGCGGGAGAGCGCGCGGCAGTGGCGGCCACCCACCGTAAACGCGTAGATTGTTAGGGGCACAACAGCGCTCATGCACAGGGAGACCGTCACATTGCCGGCGAGGCGGATCAGAGAGAGGACAAAAACGTTGAGCAGCCTGCGTGGCGCAGCGGCGGCAGGGGTGGGCGAGGCGGGCGGCGACGCTTCCCGAGCTGGCAGCCGGCAGAGGGCGAGCCCGCGGGCATGCGCGGAGCGACCGCGCTCGGCCGCGGCCGCCGGCGCGCCCCTCGCCGAGGCGCCGCGCCGCCCCGATGGAGCGCGTGCGCGCGCATGCCCACTCACAGGTTCATCGCAACGTCTGCGGCAGGCGGGGGGCAGCCCGTCGAGCAGGCGCAGTCAGTTGGCGAGTTGTCACGACACTGGTGACACGGGTAGCCACCTTTTGGCTACCACGCCAGCCGCCGGCACCGCTGGCCTGTGCTCGAGCTGCCGCGCCGCCCAGTAAGCCCACCCGCGCCACCAGCACGCCCCTCGCACTCACAGAGCAGTGGCAACAGGGGCGCGCCGGAGCAGTCGCTGCCGCAGGCGGGCGTGAGGCCGCGGAAGCACTGCCAGCCTGCGTGCGGGGGGCCGCAGGCGCGGCGGGGAGGGAGGCTTGGGCGAGGCGAGTGCCCCGCCGCAGCAGCTGGGGCGCGCCGCCCCGTCCGCTCCGTCGCGCGGCAACGGAGCCAGCGACGCCCCTCCCCGCCTCGCCCTGCGCCAGGTAGGCCGGCAGCTGGCCCATCGCGATGCCGCGCAGGCCGGCCATGAGCGGCAGCAGCGCCGCGATGAACAGCGCCTGCGCGGCGCTGCCGGCCGAGTTGACGACAAAGAGGTCGAGCTGGGCGCCGCCCAGGGCGGCGGCCGCGTCCCTGGGGGCACGAGGGGGGAGGGCAGGGCGGACGACGCGGGCACGGGCGTCGGGCGGGGCAGGGACGGGCGGCGGGCCGCGCCGCCCCACCTCTGCGCGCGCTGGCTGCCGCGCTCTCCCGGGTAGCAAGCGGCCGAACCGTGCCCCGCTCCCCCCGCGCTGACAACCAGCGCGAAACGAGTCGGCCAGCCAGCGCGCGGCAGCCAACCTGAAGAGCTTCTCTTTGAGCACCACATCCAGCGCCGGGAAGAGCATTGAAAACACAAAGACCCCCGCGTACAGGGGCGCCACGCCGGCCACGGGCGAGGCCGCGCCCGGCGTGGGCCAGGCCGCCAGGCACACGCCGGCCACCACGGCCGCGCACCCCGCCAGCTGCGCGCCGCTCAAGCGCTTGCGCAGCAGCACGCGGCCCAGCAGGACCTGTGCTCGGCGTGCAAGGCGGCGTGGGAGGCTGTCAGGCGCAGGGCATCTGGGGCGGCGGGCCTGCGGGCACGGCGGGCGGGCGGCCGCGCCGCGCGCGCCGCGCAGGCAGCGCGCAGCGGTCGGCGGCAGCGGCGCGCGGCGCGGCCGGCCTCGCCTGCCACAGCAGCAGCGTCTGGCTCAGCAGCGGCAGCACGACGCCGGGCAGCTTGGCGGCGCCCACAAAGCCGAGCAGCGATGCGAGCGCCTCCACGAGGCCGATGGCGCCAAACGTGCGCGCGTGGCGCCGCGGCACCGCCAGCGCCTCAGCACTCACGTGGCCGGCCCTGCGCGGGGAGGGGCCAGGCAGCTCAGGGCCAGCCGCTCGAGCGCAGCAACGCGCGCGGCCCCAGCCAAGCCGGGAGGGATGCAGGTCGCCCAGGGCCTGCACCCCGCGGTACACCGCGCCGCGCCGCCCCCCCGCGCTGCACCGCACCTCCATCGCAGTGCCAGGACAGCGCCATAGACCAGGACATAGCCAAAGCCCTGGAGCAGCGCCAGAAAGAAAACATAGTTTTCCATTGGCAGCAGGGCCCCCTTGTACAGCAGGCGGTTGGCGACGCCCGTGGCCAGCACCACGCCCGCGTGTGCGGCCAGCAACAGCGCGCGACGCAGCTGCGGCCGCGGAGCGGCGGCGGAGCCCGGCGCGTCAGGCTGCGGCTGCAGGTGCTGCGGCTGCGGCTGCGGCTGCTGCGACTGCTGCGGCAGATGCTGCGGCTGCGGCTCCGCTAGCTCGCTGTGCTGCGGGTGTTGCTGTTGGCTCGCGCATCGCCCTCTGCCACCAAGCCTGCTGTCGCTGCGCCTCCGCCAGGGGACGGCCCCGTTGCTGCTGCTGGCCACGCTGCTGTCCTCGGCGAGGATCGCATGGCCGGCGCGCCTCGAGAGCTCACGACGGGCCGAGGGCAGCGGGTTTGACCGCCCAGTGCCAACTGCTAGCACAGCTGCCGCCGCCACGTCGTCCCCGCTGCCGCTGCCTGTGGTGGCAGGAGCGCTGCTGGCTGGGACAACTGCATGTGCGCGCCACAGGCCAGCTGGAAGCCAGCACGCTGATGTGAGCCTCCGCGCGGCCGCTGACGTGAGCCGCCACTGAGCCGCCGTCACGACGTGGCGGCGGGCGGCGGTGGGCGGCACCTGGTGAGTAAGCGCCCTAGGGCCCGCCGGGGAGGCGATCGCAAAGAGCTGGGGCATCGCACGGGCTCAGGCGTCGCCCGGTCGAAAGCACAGCGGTACCGGACTGCCGCACGGAGCGTCGATAGTCACGAGCACGCCTCTCGCAGCTTCGCATAGTGCACACGGAGGTTCGGAAGACTGGACAAGCCAGGGGGGCTCGGGGGGCTGACCACAACTGCGTCGACTTTTGCAATCGTTCCAGGCGGCAGTCCTCACCCGCTGCCAATCCATCCACGCTGCAGCCTTCAAACTCACATCGCTTCCCAGCGTGCTTGCTGGTATTGTTGAGGGCCCAAGGCGCGCCATCGCCTCCCCCCCACCTCCACCTCCCACTACTAGAGCCGCTGAGCCATGGCGGCCCAGGCAGTCTCCTGCAGCGTGCAGAGTCCGCAGACGCGGCCATTCAGGGAGGGCGCAGCGTGCCGCCCCCGCGCCGTGCGCGCGGCGGCGGCCGTCCCCCGCCCCCAGCAGGCGGCGGCGGCGGCGGCGGCAGCACTGCCCGCCGCGCTCGCGGCCGCGCCCGCGCTGGCGGCGACCGAGGTGGCCGGGCAGCTGGCCGACTCGGGGAGCGTGTCGCTGGCGCTGGGCGGCGGCGCCGCCATCGTTGCCCTGTCTGCGGCGCTCGTGTTGACCGACCCCGGCCGGCGGCGCAGCGCCCAGATGGAAGAGACGGGTGGCGACGAGCTGGAGGCGAGCGCGCGCAGCTTGGGGGGTGGGGGGTATCCAGGGACGGAGGGGGGAGCCCTCGGGCCGCCGGCGTGGCGCGCCGGGGCGCGCCGCCCCGCGCGCCCTCCCCCCCCCCCCCCCCCCCCCCCCCCCCCCCCCCCCCCCCCCCGCGCGGCCCCCCCCCCCCAACCCCCACCCACCCCACCCCCCCCCCCCCCCCCCCCCCGGCCCCCCCCCCCCCCCCCCCCCCCNGGGGGGGGGGATCCAGGGGAGGGGGGGGGGCCCCCGGGCCCGCCGGCGGGGCGGCGCCGGGGGCGCCGCCCCCCGCGCCCCCCCCCCCCCCCCCCCCTCCCTCGCTCCCCTCGCCCTCCACGCTGGCGGGGCCCCTTCCACCCCACCCCCACCCCCCACCCCCACCCCATCCCCCGGCGCAGGCGGTGAAGAAGTACTTTGACACGGCCGGCTTTGAGCGCTGGAACAAGATCTACGGGGAGACCGAGGAGGTGGGCAGAGGGGCAGGGCGCAGCAGGCCCGCGCGCCCTGCGCCGGCGCGGCCGCCCTCGCGCGCCGGGCGCCGGGGCCGCGGGGTCGCTCCGGGGCGCGACGGGTGCAGGCGGCCGGGAGACGGACGCCGCACCCCGCACCTTCGACTCAGGTGAACAAGGTGCAGCTGGACATTCGCCAAGGCCACGCCCAGACGGTGGACAAGGTGGGCACCGGCGGCAGAGGCGCGGCTGCCGGGAGAGGCGCGCGCGGCAGGGCACGGGCAGAGCGGGGGCAGAGCGCGGGCGCCCCGCTTGGGGGGCCCCTGCCCGCGCGGCGCGCTCCTCCCGCGCCCCTCCCGCGACGCGCGCCCCCGCCCCCGCGCCATGCACCAGGTGCTGCGGTGGCTCGCGGAGGAGGGCGGCGTGCGCGGCACGACCGTCTGCGACGCCGGCTGCGGCACCGGCTCGCTGGCAATCCCGCTCGCGCTGGCCGGCGCCGCCGTCTCGGCCTCGGACATCTCGGCCGCCATGGCGGGGGAGGCGCAGCGCCGCTACGACGCGGCGGTCGCCGCGGGCGCCAAGGCGCCAGAGGTGCGGCGCTGCCGCCAGCGCGTCGGGCGGGGGGCGGGCGACGGGGCCGCCGCGGGGCGCGGGGCCGCGTGGTCGCCCTGCTGCGCCTCCCCGCCCCGCCCTCCGACCGGCCGGCCGGCCGACCAGCCTGGCGCCCCCCGATCCCCCCCGCGCAGGTCGCCCCCCTGTTCGAGGCCAAGGACCTTGAGTCGTGCAGCGGGCGGTACCACACGGTCACGTGCCTGGACGTGATGATCCACTACCCCCAGGCGCGGAGAGACGGGGCTGCGCCGTCTCGATTGTTCGCGGCGAGGGGGGGGCGGGCCCGACGCGCGGCCGAGATGCGGGCGACTCTGTTGGGCGACGGGGGCCGCGCCCTCGCTCAGCCGCAGCGCCCGCGCTCTGGCCGCGGCGCCGGCACGCGCGCGCTCTGGCCGCGGCGTCGCGAGAACGAGAGCGCGCCGCAGAACGCGTGCCGATTGACGCTCCCCCGCCGCCGCGCCGCCGCAGGACAAGGCGGACGCGATGGTCAGCCACCTGGCCAGCCTGGCAGAGGAACGCCTCATCATCTCCTTTGCGCCCAAGACCCTCGGCTACTCCATCCTCAAGCGCATCGGCGAGCTGTTCCCGGGGCCCTCCAAGGTGCGCCGCGCGGGCGTGCGACGCGCCTGCGACTGGCGGCGGGGCTGTGGGGAGGAGGGAGGTGCGGCGCGGGGTTTGGCCGCCGTGGGGAGGAGCAGGCGAGCCGCCGGGGCGGCGGGGGCGCGGCACCGGCGTCGCGCCAGGGCCGGCGGGAGCGGAGGCCACGCGGCGGCCGTCGTCCTAGGGGGAGTCCGCTTGGCCTCTTTTCGCTTTTCGCAGGCCACGCGCGCCTACCTGCACGCCGAGGCGGACGTGGAGGCGGCGCTCAACCGCGCCGGCTTTAAGGTACGCGCGCGTGAGGGTGTGCGTAGGCGGTGTGGTGTGGTGGTGGTGGGGGAGAGGCTGCGAAGGTGTGGTCGGCACTCCAGCGTCGAGCGTTTGCCGCCTGCCGCCCAGGTGACCAAGCGCGAGATGACAGCCACCTCCTTCTACTTCTCTCGCCTGCTCGAGGCCAAGAAGACGCACTGAGGCGGCGCCGCGGTCGCCTCTATTTTTGTAACGAAGAGCGCAAGACAGAAGCGATGAAGCAGAGTGGGTCGAGCGCCGGCGGTTCAGGCGCGCAGGTCGACGGGGCGGCGGCCGTGATGCATTCTGAGGGGTGGTGAAATCACTTCCTTCGCCCTTTCGCGTTCTTTCGATCGACCGTCATCCACTGTTGCTCGCGAGCATTGCGCCAAGCTTCTTCTGAAGAGTTTGGTTTTGGCATCCCAGCCGATCGCGCCATCGCCCATGCAGGCGAGACACACGATTGCACAGCAGAGCGGGGCGCAATGGAGCTGTGCTGTGCTTTGCAGCTGAACTCATCACGAGGCCTCTGTGCGCGCTGCCGACGCTCTGTGCCCTTGCTGCCTCCAAGCTGCTGCCGCCCTCACCTCGATCGACGCCTGGCTGGGCCGGTGCAGGGCGGGCAGGCGGCAGCGCTGCCGCCCGAGGCGCGCGCCCTGATCGACGGCGGGCACAGGTGCGAAGGCGGCTTCAGCGGCGGCCACGCCTGGCTCTTCTCCCGCTCCCACTTGGTTGTGTGGCGGCCCGGCGGCGCGGGGCACGCGGCAGTCCGCGAGCTGCCCTACCCTTCGGCCGGCCTGCGCCACTGGGCGGCGGTCGTGCCGGGCGCCGGCGGCCGCCTGGCGGTGGTGCTGGCGGCCGAGGACGGGAACGTCTCCCTCTGGCCCTCGTTCGCCGAGGGCGGCGAGCTGGCCACGGCGCGGCTGGGCGGCGCCGCGCGCGTCACCGCGCTGGCCATCGGGCCCGCGCCCGCGGCGGCGGGCAGCGGCCTGCTGGCGGCGATCGCCACCGAGGACGGGAGTGTGCACCTGCTGCGCGCGTACGAGGGGCTGGAGGCGGCCTGGAGCCAGCTGGAGCAGGAGGGCTGCGCCCGCAGCCGCAGCCCCTCGCCCGCGGTGACGGCGCCCGCGCCCGGTGGCGTGCTCGCGCGGCTGGCGGGCCTGGTGCAGCACGCGTCGCCGCCCGCCGGCCAGGCAGAGGCGCCGCGGGCGCTGCCGACACAGGAGCGCGCGGTGGCACTCGCGCTGCTCGAAGCGCCGACAGCGGCCAGCGGCGGCGCCCCCCAGTTGCTGCTGCTCGTCTGCCGGCGCACCGTGCTCGAGGGGTGGGACTGCGGCGGTGACGATGGCGCGCGCCTGCTCTGGTCGCTGCCCCTGGCAGTGGTGAGGGCGGCGCATGGCAGTGGGTGGTGGGCCCAGGGGCCCCCCCGCAGCTGCTGGCAGCGGCGTGACGCTCCTCTCACCTCTCACCTTCCCCCCCGCCTGCCCCCGCTACAGGAGCTGGGGCGCCGCACGGGCGGCGAGGGCGCGCTGCTTCTCGACCTGGCGCTCGGGGCCCCCGCCGGCGCCGGCGCCGGCGCCGCCGCGTCGGCACTGGCGCTCGCGTCGAGCGACGTGGGCCTCTGCCTCGCGGTGCTCGCGCTGCCCGGCGGCCAGCAGCAGGAGCCGCCGCGGGTGCAGCGGCACATGCCCCTAGACCACGAGCCCGCGGGCCTCGCGCAGCGGCTGCACGTGTCGCCGGCGGGCGGCTCCGGCGCCGACGCAGGCGCCGCGCTGCTCTGGCAGCACCGGGGCGCCGCTTCGCTGGCGGACTTGGAGTCGGGGGACCTGGCGCCGCTGGCAGGATACAGGGAGGTCCTCGGGGCGGCGCCGGCGCCAGGCACCGCCGACGCCTGGCTGCTGCTCGACGCCGCCGGCCTCCATGTGGCGCGCGCCGGCGCCGCCGGCGGCGGCGACCCTGCGCAGCAGCAACAGCAGCAGGAGAAGGAGCAGGAGCCGGCGGCGGACGTGCCTGCGGTGTTTGCGGTGCTGCAGGCCGCCTGTCTGGGCTCGCTGGGCGCCGCGGCCATGGCGCAGCAGCTGGCGGCGCTGGGCGCGCTGCGGTGAGCGCGGGGCGCTATGCGGGCTTGGGTGCGCGCAGAGAGGCGCGGCCTTGTGAGCCGCTGTGCTGTGGCGAGCGCGGGGCTGCGCTGAGGCTGAGCCTGGCGAAGGGCGCGACGGGGGCGTGCGCTGCGCCCGACCGCCGCGTGCGCAGGGGGGCGGGGCCGGACAACGCCATCGCCCGGTATTCCCGCCACCTGCTGGACGTGCTGCCAAAGATCATGGCCCTGGGGGCCGGGGGCGGCGAGACGGGTGGGGTGGGGGGTGGGGGTGGGGGTGGGGGGGCGCGGGGGCGCGGGGCAGCAGTTGGGCGGCGCGAGAGCGGCAGGCGCGGGGCCTGCACGGGCGGCACGCCGCACCACAGTGCAATGCCGCGGCCCCCTTCCCGCGTCTGGGGCTGTCGTTGCCCGCGGAGCGACGCTGCCCGCCCACCATCCCCCACCCTCGCAGTGGGCGAACAGCTGGCCGAGAAGCGGGGCAAGCACGGCCTGCTGCTGCAGCAGCTGTCGGAGGGTGGCGTGCTCGCGCGCCTGCACCCCCCCGTCCTGCGCTGCCTGCTGGAGGACGGGCGCCGCCTGGGTGCGGCGTCCCGGATCAGGCGAGGCGCAGGCGGAGGGCGGGGGGCGGGGGGGAGAGTGGAGGCGGCGAGCGGGCCCTCGCGCGAGCGAGCGGGCTGGGGGGGCTGCGCGGCAGACGAGCCTGGCTCCTGCCGTCGCTCCCCATTCGTTCAGCCCCCCACCCACCCACCCGCCGGCCATGCAGGGAGCTCGAGGACCAGCTGATCAAGGCGCGCGCCAAGGCCCCCGGCGCGGCGGCGCCCGCCACCGCCGGCACCGGCAGCGAGCCCTTCCCCCTCCGCGATGCGATCGAGGCGGCGGGCCGCGCCTGCATGGCCGCCGTCGCCGGCGGCGGCGACCGCGAGCCCTGGGGGGTGAGCGCGGGAGCGAGGGGGCCGGGCGCTGGCATCTCCGCCCTCGCCGCTCGCGCATGCGCGGCTCGGCGCTGCTCCCCTGGATTCCCTGGATCGCTTGCCCTTGCCCCCGCCCGGCCCTGTGTCCATGCGCACCCCGCCCCTCTCCGCCCTTGGCCGCCCAGGTGTTTTACGCCTGCCCCAGCGTCACGCTGGATGCTTTCTTCGCGCAAGTCGCCGCGGCCGCGGGCGCCACGGGCGGCGGCAGCCTGCCGGCGGCGGCCACGGCGGCGCCGCAGCTCGAGGCGGTGGCGCAGCTGGCGCGGGGCGGCGTGCTGGTGCGCGCGGCGGCGCGGGGGCGCTGCCGTTCTGCCGCGGCGGCTGCGCGTGCGTCGGCTGCTTTGTTGTCGCCCCTGCGGACGGGCTTGCGATGCCGCGCGTTCACCGCCTCCTGCGCCCCCCGGACACCGCGGCCACCCGTGCGCCCGCCCGCAGGCCGCGCTGGCGGGGGCCGAGGAGCAGCGCGCGCAGCAGCAGAGCTTCTTCCCCGCGGCGGCCGCCGCCGCCGCCTCGGGCGTGGACGGCGCCGAGTGGCAGGCGGGGCCGGGTGCGCGGGCCGCGCTGCGCGCCCTGGCCGGCGCGTGCGCCAGGTGGGGGCGGGCCCCGGGCGTCCTTTCTGCGGGCTCATTACTCGCAATGCGCTGCTTGCTACGCCGGTGCTGTTGGGCAGCGTCGCCCTGCCACAGCGCGCGGCCCCTCCTCCCCCGCGCAGGCTGCTGCCGGCCCTGCAGCGCCTGGCGCCCGACCGCGCGCCCGACTGCGCCGCGCTGCTGTTCGACCTGGCCGAGCGGCTGCTCATCGCGCACGCGGCGGCGGTGGAGGCGGGTGCGCCGAGGGGCGGGGCTAGGGTTTAGGGTTTAGGGTTTACCTAGGGTAGGGCGAGGGTAACCCTAATCCCTGGGAAGAGCCGCTGAGGAGGAGGGACGGAGGCAGCCCTAGCGCCTGCGCGGCCCCTCGGCCAGCCTTGCGCGGGTGCGTGCGGCCCAGCGCGCGGGAGGGGCGCTCCCCCCCTGCCGACGCCACCTTACGCTGCCGCCCGCGCCGCCGCAGCGGCGCCGTCCGAGCGGGGGGCCGAGAAGAAAGAGTACGACGCGGCGCGCGAGGCCACGCTGTCCTGCCTCTTTGACCACGCAGCCTCGCTGCTCCGCGCCGGTGGGTGCAGTGAGCGCGGCTGCCTGTGCGTGCAAGTTGCAGGCCGCTGCTGTGCGCCCGCTCGCCGGCGCCGCGCGCGCTGACCAGGCGCGCGCTCCGGCCCCCGTCGCGCAGGCGTGCCCGGGTGGGACGTGCAGCTGCAGCGCGTAGAGTCGCTGGCAGAGGCGCACGGGGGCTACCGCCAGCTGTTTGATGTGGCGCAGCTGACAGGGGACTGGTGAGCGCGGGGTGGACTGTAGTGTATGGAGACCGAGGGCCGGTGCTGGGTCGGTGAGCGAGAGAACGAGCGCCGCGCCCCCCCCCCGCGGGAGCTGTGCTCCCGAGCGCCGCGCCCCCCCTGCGGGCGCTGCGCTTCCTTTGGCTCTGGCAACCCGCCCTCCGCTGCGTGCCTGCCCCTGCGCCCCGCCGTCGCAGGCCGCGCCTGCACCAGCACATGGCGGTGCTGCGCGGCGATGCGCTCACCCCGCCCCTCACGCTCTACGTCTTTCAGGTGGGCGCATGTGCTGGTGGGGGGCTGGGGGACTGGAGCGCCGAGCCTTGCGCCCTGCCCACGTGACCCCTGTCCCCCCCCC
>PCFQ01000058.1:3346555-3379050 GCA_003063905.1 Chlorella sp. A99
GGGGGGGGGGGGGGGGGGGGGGGGGGGCGCAGGCGCGCCGGCGTGTGAGAGGAGCAGCCAAGGAGCAAGGACGCGCAGCGCGAGGGCGCACGCGAGGCGAGGCGAGCCCAGGGGCGCCGAGCCGGGGCAGCGGGATGGGGCCTCGGGCCGGCGAAGCGGGGCCTCGGGCCGTGCGCCGCGCGCACCCCGCCCGCCCAGAGCGCACCTGGTTGGCAAGGCCGTGCAGGGGGCCGGCCAGGCCGGTCATGCCGGCGGCGAAGGAGAGGTAGGGGTCGGAGAGGGCGCTGCCCACCAGGTGGGTGGCGTGGGCCGACACGTTGCCGCCCTCGTGGTCGGTGTGGATCGTCTGCGGGGGCGGGGGAGGGGGGCGGCAGGGGGGCGGCAGGGGGGCGGGAAGGGGTGGGGGGGTGGGGGATGGGGTGGGGTGGGGGTGGGGGGTGGGGGGGGCGCTGCCTGCTGGACGCGTCGGTCGGGCGATGCGCAGGCCCCACCCGCGCCAACGACCATCGACCTCCGACTGCCCACCCGCCCACGCGTGTCCGCCGCCCCACCTGGTAGAGTCGCATCATCTCCAGGCAGCCGGGGTCGTCGTAGCCTGCAGGGAGCAGAACACCGCGGCAGGCCTGCTGAGATCGGACACTGCAGTGGGCGCGGCGGCGGGGCGGCAGGGAGGCGAGGGGCGCGCGCGCGGCGGGCCAAGGGCGTCGGGCGCGGCGGCGTGGCGGCGTGGCGGCGGCCGCGCACCCATCATGTGGGAGAGGTTGGCGGCCCAGTCGAGCTTGGGGTCCGGCGGGACCAGGTGGCCGTGCTTGTAGGTTTTCCTGTCGCGAGGGGGGGAGGCGGACGCACCGGGCGCGCTGGGCGCGAGGTGCGGCGAGGGCGCGCGCGCCCCACGACGCGCGTGCGGACCTGCCCCCTGCCCTCTGCACAGTGCCCTCTGCCCCCACTCACGCCCCCGCGCCTGTAGATCATGGCCGCCAGCTCCGGCAGCTTGGCAATCAGGTCCATGCTGTCCTCGTAGATGGTCTCCCAGTACCTGTGCGCAGGGGGAGGGAGCGGGAGTCGGCGGTCGAAGGAGAAGAGAGGGAGCGGGGCGTGGCAAGCGGAGGAGGATGGGGAGGGGACGATCGCGAGAGCGGCGCGGGCGGCAGCGCAGGCGAGGGGCGCGGGGAGGCGGCGCGGCGGTGGGCGATGGGAGCGCGCAGGCAGCTGGCCGGCGGCGGGCGGCCCCGCCGCCGAGCCGGCCCAGCGCCAACCCTGCGCTCACTTGCTCTTGTGCACGCCCAGGCCGTAGGCCTTCTGGAACTTCGAGTCAGGCTGCAGTCATCGGGAGGGGGAGGAGCCGGCTGGCGTGGGCGCGGGGCGCCGGATGAGGCAGAGCGGCACCGGGGCGGGAGGGCGGCGCGCAGGACGCCTGCCGTGCCGGCATGCGGGGGGCGAGCGCGGTCCCCCACCTGCAGCGCCAGGACGCCCGCGGCGAACTGGGTCATGGGGTGGGTGTCCTCGGGCAGCGACTTGAGCACCTGGATCACGTGGTCGGGCATCTGCGGAGAGGAGAGGGCAGGGACAGAGCCGGCGTGAGTGCTGAGAGGACAGAGAGTCGCGCACCAACGGGCTCGCTCCCGCAGGCCAGGCGCTCAGGGCACAATGCAGCGCCGCCTTAGCCATCCACAGCCCCCGCCCCTGCCGCGCTTGCGCCACTGTACAAACCCAACCCACTGCACCCCTCTCCGCCCCGCCCGCAGCGCCGCGCGCGCCTTGGAACGCTCTCGCAGCATCTCGGTCACGGCCTGCGCCTGCTCCCTGGTCGGCACGTCCCCGGTGAGCAGCAGCCAGAGCAGGCCCTCGGGAATGGGCTCGCCGCCATCCACCGCCGCCGGCAGCTTGTCCTGCAGCTCGGGGATGGAGTAGCCCCTGCGGGTGGGAGGGGACGGGCAGGTGGGGCGGGTCAGGGTCGGATGGAGGAACGCAGGGCGCTCAGCGCGGCGGACGGCAGGCGCCTGCGGTGCCAGAGCCACGCCCGCCGGCGGCAGCACCCTGCACCAGTCACTCAGCACCCCGTCACCCAACCGGAAGCGAATGCCCTCATCGGGGTCGAGCAGCGACGTCTCCCACAGCATCGCCTGCAGCAGGCGGCAGGCACGGCACAAGCGGCGTGAAGGTTGGCGGCAGGCAGGGGCGATCGGAGGGAACGGCACGAGCGGGCTGCCCATAGGCAGTCATGGAACAGCAGCTGCGCCAGGGAAGGCAGCTGGCCGGCGGCTGGCGAGGGCGGACTGCGCGGGCGCGGGCAGCACACCGGGATGCCGCGCATGCCGCCGATTGCCTGCTCCACCGTCACCTCCCCCAGCTTCTTGGAGCCACAGTCCTTGCGCAGCTTCTTCACACGCTCCTGTTTGTGGGCAGAGGCATCGCCGAGAGCGGTTGACGCATGCTCTGCGCAGAGGCAGTGCCGACGCCAAGCACCGCGGCCGCCTGGGGCGCTGAGCGCCCTGCTCACCTGCTCTGCCGGGATCTTCTCGGCAAGGACGTTGCGAAGCTCGGAAGCGGCGCCCGTGGCCAGGCCGCGGACGCCTGCGAAAGAAGTGGGGAGGGCCATCTTGACCACGACCCACGGCGTTGCGGGCCCACCAGACCGACCTACCGGTTGCCTGGAACGCATCGAAGAGCGCGGGGGCCGCCTGCTGCAGCAGGCGGGAGAGGCTCTTGGCACTGCGCTGCATTGCGCCCTCTGGCAGCAGAACCCAACGCAGGTGCTCCTGCCGGAAGGGTTGGGGCAAAGAGGCGGCGGTGGCGCCAGACAGGCGATCGCCCAAGGGCTAGTTGACTCTATTCATTCACCTTCCACCCGCCCGCCCGGCACCATTTGCAACGCCTATTGCAACCACTTTGCAATGCTCACCCCACACCCCGCTATATTGGACCGGGAAACCCCGGTCGCTGCCTCCAGAGAGCGTCTTTCCCAGGGCAGCAGATGAGTGCGGTGGTTGTGTTGGCAGGGTTGCTCCAGCGTCAGGGGTGGCCGCCGCCGGCGGCCAAGCCTCCTCCTCTGGCCGCGGCGCCGCGCCCCCAGCCGCTGGTGCGGCCTGGACCCTGTGCCTGTGCGCCAGCGGCATTCCTGAGCATCGCAATGGTTACAGCAGTGGGCGACAGTGGGTCGTGCAGTTCAGGGCGGGAGGCCTGCGGCGCCGGCCTCCCCGACAGACCCCTCCGGAGTGTCGCTGCGCCTTGAGCCCCCGCAGCAGGCCCCCCTCCCCTCCATCCCGTGCCCAGCGTCATCGTGGCGCAGCACGGTGCGTGACAGCAGGAGGGCAGCGCGGCACGGCGTGTGACGCTCAGCCGGTGGGTGTGCGGGCGTGGGAGGCACAAGGCGGTGCAGCATCACCCGACATGCAAGCAGCAGCATCCGGGACTTGGGAGAGAAATTTGCATCCTCCGGCCCCTCCCCTGCACATAGATAGCATTAAAAAATTCATGCCTGGTGCATGGCATGCCAGGCATGCGATGTCCCACTGTCTCCGAAGCGCCGAGTCGCGGCCCAGATCTGGGTCCCGTGGCCTCAGGGGGGCGTTTGAAGGGCTTGTCGAGGCGCTGGGAGCTCGTTTCAGGGAGATGGTCTGTCCGGGGTCCATATTGGGGAACGTTCACTAAACACGGGTTTCCTTCTATTCGAACCGGAGCAAGGACGAAGCGAGCCGTGGAGGCCTGCAGAGGAGGCTCCCGCCCCCTGTACAGCTGGCGGCAGGCGGCGGGGTACACAAGTGCGGCCAGGTGGCTTTCCACCGTGACTTCTGCTCCACTGTGACTTCTGAGCGAGGCCCCGCCGTTCCACTGGATTTTGTCATTCACACCTGCGTTGTCCTCTCTCACATGGTGTCTCGTCCGTGGGACTGTGTAGTTGACAGAGGTTGCGCGGCAGTCGAGAGTCAACTCCAAGCCGCCAACAGTCTAGTACGGGGCGTAGCGGCCCTGCGCTTTCAAGCGCCGCGTGCGGGCGTCCTCCTCCGCGGCCCCGCCAAGCCGCGCGAACACGCTGCCGCCGCCGCCGTTTTGCTGCTGCTGCTGCGCAGCCACCGCCACGCGCGGGGGCACGTGGCCCGTGTGGGGCAGGATGCCGGCCGCGGTGGCCGCCGCGTTGGAGGCGGCGGTGGCGGCGGCCGCCAGCCCGCGGTTGGGGCTGGCAAAGGCCTGCAGCAGCTGTTGGCCGCGCGCCGTGTGCTGCGGCCCCTTGGCGGGCAGCACCTGCAGTGCAGGGGAGGGACGAGGGCCCGAGGGCCGGGTGTCGTAGGGCGAGCGCAGAGGGCGGGGAGCGAGCGCGCCGCGAGAGCCCACGCCGAGCCCCTCCCAGCCTCCACCGGGCAGGCTCCTCTCCCTTTCCTTCCCCTCCCTTTTGCCCCTCCCTGTTGCCCCTCCCCTTGCCCTCCCTGTCCGCCCCTCCCTGCTGCCCCCCTCCTGCCCTCGCCCCCGCGCAACCCACCACGCCGTCATAGAAGCGCGCGAGCGAGCGGCCGTCTGAGATGGACCAGTCGCCGGCGGCCGCGTCGCCGGCGGGCGCCGTGACGCGGATGCCCAGCAGGTTGAGCCCGTCGTTCAGCGCGGCCAGGGTGGCGTTGGTGTGGTAGCCCCCGCTGGTGAGGGTGACCGCGCCGGCGGGCGAGATGCGCACGAGCTCTGGGGGCGCGGGAGGGGCGCGGGGCGGGGCGACGGCGGCGTCGGCGAGCGCGGCTCCCGAACAAGCGTGCGACGCACGTCTCCTGCCCTCTCCCTCCTGCCCTTGCATCGACGCTCCCCCCTCCCCTCACCCTGCCCGCGCCTCACCCGTGCGCTTGAACTTGAAGACCACGTCCCCGGTTTCTGCGTCCTCACAGCACGACTCGTCGGCGCGCAGGTCGCGCGGCGGCCGCAGGCCGTACCCCCGGCCGCCGCCGCCGCCGCCAGAGCCGCGCCGCGGCTGCTTGCCGTAGCCGCCACCGCCGCCGGGGGGGCCACGCGGTGGCGGCGGCGCCTGCGGCGCCACCGCCACGTACACAATCTGCGGCTGCTGCCCAAAGGGCTGCTGCTGCTGGATCGGCGCGACCACGTGGAACTGCTGCTGGTGCTGCTGCGGCTGCGGGTGCTGCACGAGGGTGGCGGGGCGAGGGGCGGCAACTCGTGTTGGCGGGCGGGAAGTGGCGCTGGCAAGTTGGGCGCTTTTGCATTGCAGCGCCGCGGGCAGCGTGCTCCCTCACCTGGCCGGCCCAGCCCTGCTGCTGCTGGCGCGGAGGACGGGCACCCGAGCGTCGCCCGCGCTGCTGGTGCCCGCGCTCGGCCCGCTCCTTCTGACGCCTCTCATCGCCGGTCTTGATGATGTCTTCCAGCGACATGTACAAGCCGGCCGGCTCCTCATCGTGCGACATGGTGTGGAGCTGAATTCAAGCCCTGGAGCTGGATCTGGGAATTCAGAACGCTGAGGAGAAGGCAGAGGGAGATGCGAGGCGAGCCCAGGCACTGATCTCAGAATGATGGCCATTGCTGTTGCTTGCGCCAATCCGCCTCAACTCTGAGCTCGTCACTACCCAAGCACGCACCTCGCGTATTCAGCAGCAGCAGCAGCGATGGCGAGCGCAGCGTTGCTCTCGCCCTGCCAGCCTCGCGCAGCGGCATTCGCGGCGCCCACCAAGCCTCGAAGCACGTGCATGACCTTGGCAGCGTCTCAGCCACGCAGGTGAATGGGCGGACTCGCGCACAATGGGGCTGGGCCGCTGCCGACACCCACCCGGCGCGCCACTCCTCGAATCGGCGCTCCGCCCGAATGCTGCCCCGCAGGTATCTGCCCCAGCAGTGGCGCGCAGCGTCTGGCACTGACGGCGAGCAACAGCCCGAGCAGCAGCAGACCAAGGCGCCGCCGCCTCCCCAGCAGCCCCAGCCGCCGCCAGCCGCCGCCCGGGCGCCGCAGGCAGAAGACCCCTCTGTTGTGCGCGGCCAGGGGACTGCCATCGTGACTGGCGCCATCTCCATCATATTCGGGGTGCTGTACCTGGCGCTGGTGCAGGCGAGGGCAAGGGGGAGCAGGCGCTCTGCAGCAGAGTGCTGCGCGAGGCGGCGCCGTACCTGCAGCGCTGCCACCGCCGCCTGTCGCCGCCGATGCAGGCAGGCGCGAGCACCAATCGCTGACCCCTGCTCCCTGGGCGCTGCCGCAGTTCATGGACATGCGCGGCGGCGAGCTGCTGCCCCCGCCGCCTGAGGCGTACGAGCAGCAATGATGCGAGGTGGCGCGCTTGCCAAGCCGCGGCGAGAGCGAGAGTGCTGCCCCGACGGCTGCTGTTTGGCCTACCACTTGTCAGAGGTGGTTGAAGAGGAGAGGAGAGCTGCTGTAGGCTGCCCCCATTGTTTTTGAGATTTCTGAGTTGTTGGACCGATGCAACAGATTGACGCCACAGCCGAGCGGTGCCCGTCTCGCCATTGGGTGCCCTCGCAGGGCGGCCCCCTGTCACACGACCTCCGTGCTGTGCCCCTGTCACACGACCTCTGTGTGCTCTGCCAACTCGAGGTGCTGGCTGCCGCTCCACTCGTGGCTGGGCGGCAGGGTCACCGCGCCGCTGTGCGCCTGCATGGGGCGCAGCGCGCGTCAGCGCGGGCTGCAGGGCTGCGTTGACAGGCGCCGCAGGGCCTGCCCACAGGCCGCAGCGCGTCGCCCACCGCCCACCGTCCCGAGCCTCGCCTGCGCGACCTCGAGGCAGAGGAACGACCGGTAGTCGTCGTCGCCCAGGTCGGCCAGCGCCCGCGCCTTGTCGACCCAGGGGCTCCACACCACTGCAGCCGCCAGCCGGCGCGGCGCAAGTGCAGCCCGTCAGCGACTCGCTGCGGCCCGGAGCGGGATGCACGGCGGCGTGGACCCCCCTGCAAGACGCATGCGGGCACGGCGCGTCCGCCGCCGCTGCCGCACCCACCACCCCCGCCCCCTGCGCCCCACCCGCATCCTCGAAGCCCGACTTGCGCACGAGCAGCGCCGTGCTGGCCCCCGCGTCGGCGATCTTCAGCGCGTCGGGCGCGCCGATGTACACGCGGTCGACCTCGCTGCCAATCGCCACCGCGTGGGCGGCATCCGTCTCCTGGCGCAAGGGCAGCAATGGGGGGAGAGGGTGACTGGCAGTGAGGAGGGGGCAAGCGCGTGGACCATACGCTGGTGACACGCTGGTGGCCACAACAGCGAGCACCAGCGCGGCCTTGCTTTCTGGCCAGAGAGGTTGTCGTGGAAGGACACGCCCGACAGGCCCACCACCGAAGCCTGGTTGATGTGCGACACCCTGCGGCCGCGGACCAGCTTGCGAGGCAATCGGCGCGAGGAGCTGCCAGTCTGGTGCATCACCACTCCGAAACGACCCCCCAGTATCAGCTGACGCCCCACATCCAGCACACCGCAGCACATGCGTCACCCGTGGCTGCCCCACCGGAAGTAGGTGTGCAGGGCAGCGGTGAACTCAAATGCCGCCTCCCCTGCGTTGCGCACCACCAGCTGCTGGCTCAGCCGGTCGTCGCCCACTGCGCAGGGGCAGCGAGGAGAGCGCGCGGGCATCGGGGCGCGCGGCAGCAGCAGGGCTGCACCTTCGGCGTGGCCTTCAGCCTGGCCCAGGCATCAACCCTCGGGTCCGCAGTCACCGCCCCCATGTCTGTCGTGAGCTCACCCTCCACGACCATGGTGAGCTGGAAGGCGTGGGGCCACAGCGCCATCGTGGCCGGCGACGACTCCAGCCGCAGCACCGCCCGCCCGGCAGCCTGCTCCACCACACTCCAGGCCGAGGTGCGGGCAAAGCCGTGCTGTGCGGCCAGTGGCCCAAGCATGCCAAACTGAGGGAAGCAGACAGGCACGCCGCCGCTGCGGCAGCGGGAGGTGACAGCAGGAGGCGTGCTGAGTGGGCGGCGGTGGCGATGGCGGACGGCGGCGATGGGCACCAATCTCCATTGTAATGTCTCACCGGATCGCTTTGCTGCCGTCCAGCACGGCCTTGCTCGACACAAACAGAAGCTCCTTGCCAGCAGTGTTCTTCCAGCTGATTAGCGTGCCGCCGTGCGTGCTGATCGATGCGGAGGCCGCGCCAGGCCCTCTGATCTCGATCGTTCGAGGCGGTTCCGACATTGTTGCTGGTGAGGGATTGGGAATGGGATGGATGAGCCTAAAGATGGGATTGGACGCTGGACGATGACAACGAAAAGGCTCCTCATTCAACTGTGAGAACACTTGATCCAATGAAGCCTTGGTCCCCTCATCGCCCGCCGAGTGGCGCCGGGCGGCGCCTGCCAAGCGGGCCGGTCGCCCATCCGAGCGCATCCACCCAACCAGCCACGCCCCCCAGCAGCAGCAGCGCTGACATATGTTACAGGAGGCAAGAAGGGATCAGGGGAGGACCTCGCCGGTGCGCTTGAGGTAGCGCACCTGCGATGGGGCGGGGGGCGGGGGGCGGGGGGCGGCCCGTCGGCGCAGACGTGGGTTGCCGGGTGCAGCTGCGGCGCTGCACCCAGGCACAGGACATGGCACAGCGAGTTGCGCCCACCTTCTTGCCAGCCTCGTCAATCTTGTGGCCGATGCGGCTGCGGACCTGCGCAGCAGGGAAGCGGGCCAGGCAAGCGCCGGCAGTCAGCCACCGGCCGCCCAGCGCCGTGTGATCGCAGCCTGTCACACTGGCCACACTGCCCGACCACACTGGCCGGCAGGCGCCGACTCCGCCGCCCCATCTGCGGCGCGCTCCCCCCTCCAGGGCGCCCGGCGCCTCGCCGCGCGCCGTGCGCGCCGGCCGCGCGCCTGCTTCTCCGTGGAGTAGAGCTGCACGTTGGAGTGGTGCACCGGGAACTCCTTCATCACGATCTGCCCGCTCTCTCCCTGCGCCGCCGGCTTGACGTGCTTGGTCTGCGGGGGCGCGGGGGGAGGGGCCGGCCGATGAGGCGGCGGCGGAGCCGACGCGCAGCGTGGCCGTCCAAGCGGCCGCGCGCCGAGCGCGCACCGCGCCACGGGCCGCCCCACCCCGGGCCCGGGCTGGTCGCGCGGGACCTGCGCACTGCGCTCCGATTCCCTCGCCCCACATCCACGTGCACACGTGCAGTGCAGCATGCAGCATGCGCCGGCGGATCCGACGCACCTTGATGTTCACGCCCTCCACCACCACCTCGCCCGTCTTGGTCAGCACCTTGACGACCTTGCCCACGGTGCCCTTGGCGGTGCCCGCAATCACCTGCGGCGCGGGAGGGGCCACACACCGTGCAACCCACTTCGTGCAGCGCTCCAGCGGCACGCGCTGGCTTGCAGCGGCTGCACCATGTCGCCCTCGCACGCGGCGGGCGCTGCGCTGGTCGTCGCCGCATCGGTCATTGTGCAGCCGCAGCTGTTCCGTGGCACGACACGGGCCCTGCAGCCGCAGCAGTCTGGTTCCCGCCGCGCCTACCTGCACGGTGTCGCCAGTCTTGACGTGCATGGCCACACGCGCAGGCTTGCCGTTGGCGGTCAGCTCATAGTGCTCCCACTTCTTGCCAGGGCCGATGATGCCCGCGGTGATCACTAGGCTGCGGGCTGGTGGCTGCAGGGATGCAGGTGGGGGGCGCGGGCGAGCGGGCGGCACGTGACGAGGGGTGTGGGGAGCGGGCGGGCGGAGTGGGGAGCGGGCGGCTGCTGCTCCGCCCGCCCGCTCGGTCGCCATCGTCGCGCCGCGCCCACGTCCAGCATCGTAAATGCGTTTGTATGGCGGGCTACCGTGCTCTTCGAGCGAAGCTGTTTCCGCCCCACGACTATCCTCACCCTCGCCGGCTGCACTGCTGCCTTCGGCATCGTAGTGCCGAAGAATGGCCGGTGGAGCGTGCTGCAGGCTGCGAGGCACGCCATGGCTGCTCCTCCTTCTGAACCCCCAAGAACAACAAGATCTCACGCCGCAAGCCACAGAGAGAGCATGCAGCAGCGGATGGTGGTGCAGGTGCGGGCGGCCCACGACCCCGTGACGTTCCACACCAGTCCTCTGCGTCGCACCACCTCGCACAGTTGCATGCCACAGCCCGCTAAGCAGCACAGCGCGGCCGCTGCGAGTCGCTGTTGGCGACACAGTGGATGCTGCTTGGCTGGGCACTGCTGCTGATGGCCATGCTCCGGCAGCGGCGGGCGCGACACAGGGCGCGCAGCGGCGGCAGCGCGGCGCAGCCCAGCCAAGGCTGGGCGCTCGGCTGGTTGCTAAGCCCAGAGGGCACGGCTCGGTGCACCTTTGTCAACTGAATCCCCTGCGTATTGCATTGGGCCGTGCTCACCTGCACCGTTCACTGCATCTGCTGCTTCGGCGCTACAAGGGCAAAAGCAGCGCTGTGTCTGCGCCTGTGGCAGTTTACAACGGCTGGAGCAGGATTCGGCAGAATGGGCGGTTCTCAAGAGAGGCCAGAGGGCGACACGGGTGCGATGGTGCGGGGAGAGGCAAGCGGCGGCAACAGAGGGGAGAGCGCAATTGAGGCAGGCAGGGAGGCACCATCAAGGCGTGCGTGGCAGAAATGTATCGTATCTGTATCGTACTCGTGGCGCTTGGAGGCGCGGGGGCGCGGAGGCACCAGCAGCGGCGGCAGCAGGGCGCAAGGGGAGGGGTGGAGCCCTCGGGACGGCGGCCCCCCTCGGCCCCCGCTCCTCAGGGCTCCGCGCCGCCCAGCATGATGACCTCCATCTCGTGCTCCGTCATCGACACGCGCGGCGGCGGCGGTGCGCCGTGCAGCACCGTCACGCGCATCTGGCTCTGCATGGCGGGCCGCGGCGACGGCGCCGCGCCCGTGGCCGTGGCCACCGGCGCCACGCGCGGCGGCGGCGGCGCGGTCGCTGGCGCCGCGCCGAACGCCGCCAGCGCCGCCGCCGCATCTGCCGCCGGCAGGGCGCTGATGACCTTGCCCTCGGGCGTGCGTCGGGGCGGGAAGGAGATGGAGGGGCGACGGCCGCTGGGGGCGGCGGCCGGCGCGGCGGGCGCCGAGGTGCTGGCGCCCACGCCGGGCTGCGGGGCGGCGCCTAGGGGCCGCTCGATGCCGGCGACGCGCTCCCGGATGGATGCCACCATGTGGCCCACCTCCACGTTCTCCTCCTCCTTGACCTGCCCGGGGGGGAGGAGGCAGGTCGTGGGTCGGTGGGTGAGGTGGGCGGGGCGGGGCGGGGTGGGGCCCGTCGTCACGCGACGACCAACGGTGCGCATTGCCCCCCTCCCCACCGCATGCCCCCCCATCCCTCCCCTTCCCCCCTGCGGCCAGCAATGCCCCCCGGTGCATGCCCCCCCCCACCCCCCCCCACCCCCCCCCCACCCCCACCACCACCACCACCACACACACACAGCCCGCCAGGATCCCACCAGGATCGCCTCGATCGTCCCCGCCTTGGGCGCGCGCACGTCCACCGTCACCTTGTCCGTCTCAATCTGCACAATCGGCTCGTCCTCCTCCACCGCGTCGCCCGGCGCCTTGAGCACCGCCGCCACTGTGCCATCGGTGATGCTCTCCCCCAGGGCTGGCACCTTGACGTGCAAGCTGCGCGTGGGGCGGCGGCGAGGCGAGGGAGAGCGCGCGGAGGTGGGCGGAGGGTGCGGGGCGCAGGCTTGCAGCGAGCGCTTGTTGCAGGCCGTGCAGGAGCACGAGGCACAGGCAGCTGCTGGAGTGCCGGACAAAGGGAGGAGGCCATGCGCGAGCAGATCGAAAAGGAGCAACTGCGAGCCGGGCGGCACACCTGCCGGCGGCGGGACAGCTGGAGTGCAGCCCCCGACCCCACGGCTCATGCCAGGATCTCGGCAGGCTTTCAAGGTCGCGCGCATGGGGCCGCCAGCGCGCCAGGAGCGCGCAGGGCAGCTCCCGCAGGCCGGGCACCCCAGCGGCTGCTCGCAGCGATTGGCTGAGCATCTGCCGAGCTGTTGGAAGCGACGACATGTCCGCAGGGAGCTGGGTTTTCTCTTCCCCAAACTTGCAAAGTGCCCGAGTGGCACCTCGACAGCGCAGCACAGCGCTAAACGACACCCTCTGGACGCTGCCTGGCGTGATACCACAAGTGCGAAATGATCCACGCTTGGCAGTTGGCCTTGAACTGTCGCCGCCGCCTTGAGCCGGGGCACATTCATGGTCCTTGCATCGCCACCCTTGCCTGTTCTTCTTGGGCCCCACTCCTGCGCCACCCTTTGAAAGGACAAGAGAGTGATCTGCAGCTGAGCGCAGCATGGGTCACGCCGCGCTCGTGCGTCCGCCGACCGTCCCACGCACCATCGCTCGAGGGCACCTCCCGTGATCACCTCCCGGCATTCTGCCTGCAGCGTGTCCAACCGCCAGTGGAGCCCTTCTGAAGGCGCGCCTTACAGGGGCACACCACAGACCCGCAGCTGGCGCCGCGCCCGTGCGCCGCGGCGGGTCCTGCGAGCGCGGCGCCGCCCGCACCGTCTCGCCCGCGGCCGCCGTCCCGAGGGGGAGGCCAGCCGTCTGATGCTTCACCGGTTGGCCTTGGCCACGCTGCGTCGCGCAGGGAAGGGGGCGCGATGGCCGGAGCACGCGTGAGCAGCGCCCCGGCGCAGCACAGCGAGCCACGCACCAGGCAGGCGCCGCGCCGGAGCAGCCGCCCCTCCCCTTCCCCCCCAGCCCCGCTCACCGCTCCAGCTCGTCCTTCTTCTTGATGGCGTAGCTGTTGCTGCTGCCCTTGGCTGCGTTGATCAGCTCGTCGGCCAGGCACTCGGCGATGGTCTGTGCGGGGGAGGGGAGGGGCGGCGCGCGGCGGGGAGGGGGCTCGGCGCCGCGCCGCCGCCTGCGGGGCGGCCGCAGCGGCGGCGAGCGCACGAGGCGCCTCCGCCGCTGCGCTCCGCCCAGGCTCGTTTGCGATCCCAGGAGCGCACCTTGATGTTGCGGAAGGCCGCCTCGCGTGCGCCAGTGGTGATGAGCCAGATGGCCTGGTTGACGCGGCGCAGGGGCGAGACGTCCACCGCCTGGCGGCGCACCACGCCGGCCGAGCCGATGCGCGTGGCGTCCTCGCGGGGGCCGCTGCGGCGCGGGCGGGGCGAGCGGGGTGGGGGCGGGGGGGGCGGGGGCAGGACACGCCCGCTCGAGCGGCGCCCGCCACGCCCGCCCGCCACGCCCGCCCGCCACGCCCGCCGACCGCCGTGCGCCGCCCTCCCTCGTGGACCCCCAGCCCTCTGCGCGCGCCCTCGCGCCGCCTTGCCCGCGCCTTCGCGCCAGCCGGCCCTCTGCACGGCCTCGCGCGCCCTGGCCTCGCGCCAGCCGCCTGCGCGCCGCGCCGCGCGCCGCGCCGTGCCGCCCCCCCCCCACCCCCCCCCCTCCCCCCCCGCTCTGCACCCCCGCGCTCACCCGTTGATGATGGCGTCCACGAGCACCTGGATCGGGTTCTGGTCGGTGAGCAGGTTGACGATGTCAAACGCGTGCCGCACGATCTGGGTGGCCATCAGCTTCTTGCCGTTGTTGCGGCCGTGCATCATCAGGCTGTTGGTCAGCCTGCGGTGGGAGGGGGGGCGGGACGGGGGGAGGGTGCACCGCGGCGGGGGGCGCACAGCGGCGCGGGCGAGCGCGGCGTCGGCGGGCGGCGCAGCGTGGACGCCGCCTCCGCCGCCCGCCCTACCGCCGGCCTGGTGCTGGGCGGGAGGGGGGGGACGCGGCGGCGCCCGCCCCCGCGGTGCGCACCGCTGCCGCCCGACAACCGTCGGGCCGCCGGCCTCGCTTCAGCTCAGCCGCCGCCGCGTCGCAGTTCAGAGGCGCGTCGCCTGCGCCTGTGCCTGCGCTCCTGCGCCGCGCTCTTCCTCGCCGGCAGCCTCCTGCACCGCCGCTCACGTGCACCGCTGCGCTCCATGCGCCGCGCCTCTTGGCTGCCTGCCCGGTTCCACGCCCTGCCGCCCGCTGCGCCTGGCCAGTGCGCCTTGCTGCCCGCCGCGCCCGCCCCCGGCCCCCCCGTGGCGCCTGCCCCACCTCTCCACGATGGGGCACTGGGCCTTGCGGAAGCGGCGCGTCTGGAAGCGGCCCGCCGAGTGCGGCGTGAAGCGCGCAAACTTGGGCTTGACGGCCAGGTAGTCCTCCAGGGAGATGTCATTGACCTCCACCTGCGCGGGCGAGACGGCGGCGATCGAGGCAGAGCGGCGCGGAGCAGCCGCGCGCCGTTTGCCGGAGTGGCGTGCTGCCCGCCCCCAGCGCGCGACCTGCGCTGCGCCGGCTGCGCCTCATCCCCCACACGTTCCGCGTCGGCTGTTAGCTGCTCTTCCGCTGCAGGCGGAGTGTGCTGGCGGGGGGCCGTGCGGCGGCGGCCAGCGCCGGGCACCGCCCGCTGGCCTCGGGCGCCGCACACATGCTGCCAAGCCGCGTTGCGTGCTATGCTGGCACGCTGCCTACCACTGCGGCGCTCCAGCACGCTGTCCCACATCACCATGGTCTCTCCGCTGGCTGCTGGCTCCACGCTACCTACGCAGTGCCTGCTGTCGCGCACCGTGCCATCCGCAGAGGCCCCAGGGGCCAGCGTGCGAGTCCGCCGCACCCATGGCCCACATGACGGCTGCTCCCCCCATCTACCTCGCCTCACCGTGTCAAACTCCCACTTCCCGAACAGCTTCACTTCGACTGCCGCCATTTTGCGCAGTCACCAACAGAGGACCTGAAGGTGACCTCAGAGAGGACCTCAGAGCCGAGGGAAAGGAGCGAGCAGGGCCAGGAATCGCCCCTTGCAGGTGCCGACCTGGTTCCCGGAGGGGGGAGACTGAGAGGCCCCCAATGGGCCCGTTTGCACTGTCTGTGGACCCAGAGAGGCACGAATATTGGTGTGCGGCTTCTTGATCTGCCGTTTTGCAAGTTTTGGGGAGGGGGGCCACAGCTGCTCGAATTTAGGGGCTTGCCCGGTTGGCCGGCGGCTCCTTGTGAGCCTGAAATGAAATGATCGGATATCTGCAGAAGAAATTGGCGGGCTTGTGGGAGCGCCGCGCCTGGGCCGTCGGCCGTGGATCTGCGCCGTCGCCGCTGCGCCGCCTGGACCGCTCCCGTGCAACCCGCCCCGCGTCTCGAAACCTGCTGTTGCATGAGTGGTCGCATGCTCGTATGCATGCATGCCAGAGGATCAGACGTTGCTCTGAGCGAGTCCAATTGATAATGCCAACGCCTGGATTTGGGGACGTAGGCGGCGATCTTGTGCGCCAGTGCCCTCGTCGCTCGCGCTCCAGCAACCCGACGCACCTGCTTCTGCTATTGCATGGCCACATCCATGGCACATCACAGACAGGAGAAGACCTTGAGCTTTGGAGCAGCAGGCGTTGCTGCATCACATCCCACTCTCGCCGATGCACACAGGCGGCGGCCGCAGCGCCGGACGGGGCGGTGAGCCGGGGGCAGCCCTCCTCCTTGCAGTTGTCTGTTTGCCCTGCCATTGCACGATTTCTGTTGCCTTGTGTGCTGGGAGCGCCGCTGCACTTCATCGCCTGCGTGGCCAGCCGAAGTTGCTTCAGACTCCTCCATCGGCACAGCAGCCCTCGCCAATGCAGCTGTCTGTGGGGACGGCCCTGCACTGCGCCGATGGCTGTGCAGCGAGTGCTTCTGGAGTCTGCAGTCATGCAGTGGGGCGCGCTGTAGGGCCCAGGTGAGACTCCGCGCCGACAGCAGCAGCAGCACACAGTGCGAGGAATGGTGTCCGGCCAGATGGCATGGCGCGCAGCCGACGGCCACCGCCCGCGCCCGCGCCCGCTCGCAGGCGCCTTGCGCCCGCTCGCCACCTCGCCTCCTCCCAGGCCGCCGTCTTTGCCGGCTCGGCGCGGCCCCCGCGGCAAGCTTCGCAGCAGGCAGCGGCAGCGGTGTGGCAGGTGGGCAGCCGCCACCGCCGCGGCGACCGCCTGCTGGCCCGCGCCGATCGCGACTTTTACAAGGTGGGATAGATAGATTACATTAACGTCTGTTTATATTCAGTCACAGAACTGTAACAGACGGTGAGGGCGGGAGGGCGGCTGCACGCAGGCAGCGGCGCTGCAGCGGCGGCTCGGGCCGTTCAGCACCGCGGCGGGCGGCGGCCGCGCCCGCGCCCGCTCGCCGGCCCCTTTGCCGCCGAGGCGCGCCGCCCCTCCGCGCCGCGCCGCCGCAGATCCTGGGCGTGTCGCGCGACGCCGACAAGAAGGTGATCAAGAGCGCCTACCGCCAGCTGGCGCGCAAGTACCACCCCGACGTGAACAAGGAGTCCGACGCGGAGCAGCGGTTCAAGGACATCTCGGCGGCGTACGAGGTGCGGGCGTGGGGGGGCGCTGTCGCGGGGGGGGGGGGCCGTACGAGGCGCGGGGGCTGGGGGCCGGGGGCGCGCCGTATGCAGCAGCAGCGCCCCCGTGCGGCGGGGGCGCCCCGGCGGCGCGCGCCGGGCCCAAACGTGCGCGGGACGCCGCTGGCGGGCGGGAGAAGGGGGCCGGGCAGCGCGCTCCCCGCGCCCTGCCCGCCGCCCGTGGCCCCGCCCTGCGCCCTCTGCCGCGCCCACGCGCGCCGCCCCCCGCGCCGCCAGGTGCTGTCGGACGACGAGAAGCGCGGGATCTATGATCGCTTCGGGGAGGCGGGGCTCAAGGGCGCGCCGGGCATGGGCGGCATGGGCGGCATGGGCGGCATGGGCGGCGACTTCACAAACCCCTTTGACATCTTCGAGACCTTCTTCGGCGCCGGCATGGTGCGCCGCCGCACGGCGCCGCCCGCGGGACGGCGGCGGTGGGAGGGCGGCGGGACGGCGGCGGTGGGAGGGCGGGGCACGGCCCCGCGGGAGCGGCAGAGCGAGGCGCTGCGGGAGCGGTGGGGCGGGGAGCGGGGAGGCCGGGGGCTGGGGGCCGGGCGCCGCGCTGCCTTGCGCGCGGCCCCGCGCCGGCGCCGACCGCGCCTCCCCCTTGCGCGCGCCGCAGGGCGGCGGCATGGGCGGCGGCATGGGCGGGTTTGGGGGCATGGGGGGCCGCGCGGCGCGCGCGCGCCCCGTCCCCGGGGACGACCTGCGCCAGGACCTCCAGATCGACTTTTTGGAGGCGGTGTTTGGCTGCAGCAAGGAGGTGGAGGTCAGGTGAGGAGAAGGGGGGGGGGGGGGGGGGGTGGGGGGGGGGGGGGGGGGGGGGGGGGGGGGGGGGGGCAGGGACGCGGCGGCCGGGCGGCGAGGGCCTGGGGGCTTCGCGGGGGGCTCGGCCGCGCCCGCCAACAGCCAGCGCGCGCCCCGGCCGCCCCTCTCCCCGGCGCCCTCCTGCCAACCCCCCCACCCCACCCCACCCCACCCAGACGTCGAGATTTCCTATGTCTCTGCGATCCTGGGGACCACGGTCAAGGTGGCCACGGTGGACGGCGCAGTGGACCTGAAGATCCCCGCCGGCACGCAGGTGGGGCTGGGGGCGGGGGCGGGGGCGACGGGGGCGGCGGGGGCGAAGGGCGGCGAGGGAGGGGGCGACGGGCGGCGGGGGCGACGGGCGGCGGGGCGCGCGCGTGGAGTAGTGGAGAGGCGGGAGGGCGCCGCTGCGCTCGCGCGCCGCGGTGCCCACACGCCGCCCCGCCGCCCTCCCCGCAGCCGGGCACGACGCTCGTCATGGCCAAGCGCGGCGTGCCCAAGCTGGGCAGCGCCACCGCGCGCGGCGACCACCTCGTGCACGTCAAGGTGGGCGGGCGCGGAAGGTGGACCGGGCAGGGAGACGAGGCGCGGGCGGGGCTGGAGGGCGGCGGTGGCGGCGGCGGCGGCGGGGCTGGAGGGCGGCGGCTCTGCGCCCTCCTCGCCCCCCTCCCAGCCCCACCACTAACCCTGCCACACACGCACCCCCCCACCCCCACCCCCACCCCCCACCCCGCCCCCGGGCGCAGGTCAAGATCCCCAAGGCGCTGGGCGGCGAGGAGCGCAAGCTGGTGGAGAAGCTCAAGGAGCTGGACGACGCGCGGGTGGGCAGCGGCGCCGGCCGCGTCTGGCCGTTTGGCGGGTCCTCGTGAGCGCGCCGTGAGCGCGCGGCGCCTGCCGTGCCGGCCCTCTCGTGCGGCGCGCTGGCGCCCTCTGGTTGCCACCCCCTCTTTCCCGCCCTCCCCCGCCTCGCTCTTCGCTCTCAGCTGCAGCACTGACTCCCTCTCCCCGTTTTATCTGCTCAAGCATTCTGTCTGCTCCCCTCCCCACCAGTCTTAACACTTTGGCTGCGGCGGCAACAGTCAGATCAGATGCCCCGGCGCCCATGCCCCGGCAGGGGCAGGATGGGGGCAATGGCTGCTGAGACGTGCCTGCGCACCTCTGCATGGCGTGCTGTGATGACCTAGCCTCGTTTGGTGGAAAGCTCGAGTAGCAAGGTCGATGGGTGGATAGTTTGGCTGGCGGGAACGGGGGCGGCATTTGGCGCATGCCCGTCTGCGCGTTCAAACCGGCAGCTCCTGGCAGATCAAGACCTTTCCCTCGCAAACTCGTTCCGTGCTCGGCGCTTGATTGAGCTCGCTTATCGCTCACTAGTGATCACTTCTAGCTGGAATCAACAGCAGGTCTTGGGGTCATGAAGTTGGTCTTGCCCTGGTCCGTTGCTCAATAAACTGCTCTGAAATGGCTCAGACGTACGCGTTGTTTCAAGCCCTGATGGCCGGCGACTGGGAGGTCGCCAAGGTGCTCCTGGAGCAGCGGCAGCCCTGGCAGGGGCGCCGCCCGGCGGACCCCCTCGCCCGCTTCCACTATGGCCAGACCACCCTGATCGCTGCGGCCCAGGGCGGCTGCGTCGAGGCGGTGGCGCCCCTGGTCGCCGCCGGCGTTCCTGTCGACGCTGCGCTGGACCGGAACACGCCCGCCTCCAAACCGCTGCAAAGCCACATCAAGCGAAACTACACCGACCATGAGCTCCTCCACATGTATTGTCTCGCTGACGGAATGACCGGTGAGCTGAAGGCCAAGCAACGAGCCCAGCTGCCCCGCATTGCCGCATAGCAGACCCAGCATTGCCAACCTTGGCCCGCGGCGCTCGGCCTCACCCACCCACCCACCCACACCTATCGCCCCTCCTCCCCCGCACCCCCGTCTCCACCAGCGCTGCACGTGGCAGCAGACCGCGGCGACGACCGGATGGTGGCGGACCTGCTGGCGGCTGGCGCGAGTGTTGACAGACGCGACTTCAGGCGGCGGGCGCCTCTAAGCCAGGTGGTCGAGGTGAGTGCACCCTTTGTCATGCGCACGCCTGCCCGGGCCCGCTGACGGCGCCTGCAGCTCCGCCCCCGCCGCGCAGGGGGCGGTGGCCGACGCCACGGCCAGCCGCGTCGAGTGCGCGCGGCTGCTGATGGAGGCAGGCGCAGACCCGCTGGGCCAGCTGTCTGCCGACGAGCGGGCCTCGGCGCTGGGGTACGCCTGCTGGATCGGCGGCCGCAGGGGTGCGCTGGGCCCGGCGCTGCTGCGGCACCTGATAGCCGAGCACTCTGCAGGCCGTCGGCAGCTCAACTGTGGACAGCTGCTCGACTGCATCCACGCCACGATCGCGGCGTGCCAGCACGAAGCCTTCAATTACTGCATGGCAGAGGCGGCGCGCCGCGCGGCGACCTAGGGCGCGTCGCAGTGGCACCGGGACGCGCTGCTGGCCGCCGCCGCCACCGCGGAACACGGCGCACCGCGCTTCATCACCGCGGTGCTGGCTGCGCCCCCCGAGCTGCGAGGGGACCTGGCGCAGGATTCCAATGGAAAGATGCTGCTGGAGGCGGCGCTGAACGTCTCGCGGCGGCGGGCCTCCACCGTCGCCGTCGTGCGCCTGCTCGTCGACGCGGGCGCGCCGGTGTCGATCGGCGCCCTCTGCGCTGCGGCCAGCGCCGGGCTGCCCGCCGCGGTGGAGATGCTCCTGGCGCAGGGGTCGCTGCCACCCCTGTCTGAATTGGAGGACCCGGATGAGGACCCGCTCCTGCAGCTGCTGGAGGATTGCTACCCCAGGGCGGCGCTGCGCACGCCGCGCGTGGCGCGCTGCGCGGAGGTGCTGCTGGCAGCCGGCTGCCACCCCGGGCGGCTGCCCGCCAAGCTGCTGAACCAGCTGCCAGAGTGAGGCGACGGTGCCATGGAGGGTGGCATAGGGTGGCATGCGAATCGCACTTCGCACCCCTGAACTATGCTTGACGACGGCACCACCCCGTGTGCCTTGTGCAGTCTGCTGCGGCTGGCGCTTGTGCGACAGCCATGGAGCCCAGGCGACCACACCACATTCCCGCCCGCATTTCGCGCCGCGGCCAAGACGTTCCTCTTGGTGCTACAGCGGCGGGCTGCCATGGCGCGCGCAGGACGCGAGGAGGCTCGGCCGCGAAAGATTGCCCGACGGATCGTCGGTCGGGCGGCCGGCTTGTTAGGGACGCTGGCCGACGCGCAAACCGGGCCAGCTGCCCTGCCGCAGGAGATTGTTCTTCGGATCATCGGCCTTGCCGCGTATCCCATCTCCTCCTGGCTAGAGCTAGAGCTAGAAGAGGCTGCATTGGGAGGCTCCTAGCACGTGTGATCGTGCTGCATCCCGCCTCTCCCGGCCCACACTGTACTCTTTCCCCTGCGGCAGCACCTCTCTGCGTGGCCCAAGGGGTCTCGAGAGGTAGCCTGGACGGGGTGTTACGCCGCCGCCCCGCCCGCCGGCCTGTGCCTCGCTGCTTGGTCTTGTGCTCCCGTCGCTGCAACACGCCAGGACAAGCAGTCGCGCAGCTCAGTAGTGGGAGGGTCTGCATGGGCGGGGCCGCGGAGGGGGACGGCTGCGTGCATGCTCGGGAGCTCTTCGGTGCCGCCTGCTGCACCCCACCATCACCGCAGCTCTCCGCTGCCTGCCAGCAGCGCGCACACCGCCTTGTGGCCGCCCGCACGCCACGCCTCCTTGCTGCACACCTCGCTGCAAAATCGAACAGTCCTGCAGCGACTGCACTTTCGGCCTCTGCTCTCTGCCTCCGACTGCTGTGTCAAGTGTGCGCACGCCCGGTTGGCGCAAGAGCGCCGCAGCCCAAGCGCGCGCGCCCGCTGCACAGCCACGCTGTCGCCGCTGCCGTCGCTCCACGCCAGCACCGGCGCCAAGGTCTGGCAGGGCCCGCTCCCCGGCCCCAGGTAGCGCGCCGCGGCCGCATCAAGGGACAGCACCGCGCTGAGCAGCAGCCTGCGCAGCAGGAGGCCGCAAGCAGGAGGCAGCGTAAGCAGATGCGTGGCCCATGCCGGAGCAAGGCCAGACAACCGACCTGTGCTCATTCAGGGCGTCGGTCACTTCGATGAGGGCCACCGCGAGTGCCGCCGCGCCGGCCAGCAGCTGCTCATAGAACTCCTGCTCAGAGGCGACTGCGGGTGTCGCCGCCGCCGCATGCGCGCTCCTGCCAATCGCGAGCGCCATGGCGTGCAGCTGGCCGCGATAAGCTCTGAGGTCCTCTTCAACCAGGGTGCCCAAATCCCAATGGCTGGCTGCTGAGACCAGGGCCGCTGCACATATCAGCGCCGTGGCAACCATCTGCTCCGCGTCGCCCGCCAATGTGCTGGGCCCAGCCGCGCCGCCTCCAGCGCTGGCACCCAGGGAAGCGCGGCACACCTGCTGCACCTGTGCCCGCAGCCGCAGGAGCGCTTCAGCACCAGCCAACATGACAGTTGCCAGTGTAAACGGCACTTTCCTGCCGTCGTTCAGCAGACTGCTGGACAGCGGCAGGAGCGCCTTTCCTAGGACCTGCGCCAAACACTCCGCCGCCTTGAGCATGCCGTGGGCGCGCTGCCAGTCATCAAAACTCGGCTGCTGCCCACGCTGCAGACGCATGCCGGCCAGCATCGCCGCCACCCCGTGCGCAACGCAGGTGGCGCAGATCAGTTTGTCTTGCGCCCAGAGCGCTAAGCCAGCTGGGTCGACGTCCTGCTGGCAGGCGCCTAGCGCACATGCCGAGGCCGTACACAGCACCGTCTGCTGGGCGAGCAAGCCATGCCCCAGTGGCGTGGCGCCATCCTGCAGCTCCTGCACCCTCCACGCCGATGCTGCCGCCAGGGCTCGGTACTGGCTGCCGAGGGCAGCTGCCTCCCTCTCCAGGCTCTCCGCTGCAGCCGTGCCCCCATCTTCGAATGGCATCATCTGTGCCAGCAGCTCCACATGGCAGCGGAGCCTGCTGGACAGTTGATCGGTAGGAGCTGACAGAAACTGCTGCTTGGCGCACAGCAGCGCTGCATGGTGCAGCCGGCACCGCAGGGCGGCATCGGCAGTCGCAGCCCGCACGTCGGGCTGGAACATGGGCAGCGGAGAGAGCTGCACGACCAAATCGACACAACGTTCGGCGGCAGCGCAGCCTTTCTCGCTGGTGACGAGCAGGTCTCGCTCACCCCAGCGCTCTGCACCGCAGTGCCATGAGCAGACAGCTCAGTGCCACGAGCAGCAGAAGTTTGGATCAGCAGCAGCGGCAGCGCAGCACTGCCTCATGTACATGCCGGCCCTGCCACAGCACCGCTCCACACTCTCGCCTGCCAGCTCGTCGACTAGAAGCAGCGCATCGCGAATGGCCACCAGCACACCCAGCAGCAGGTCTGGCTTGCAGCACGTCGCGCGCAGGGCAGCCACGAAGCGCGCGCCGGGCTGCAGCGAGTCCATGCCGCTGGCAAGCTGACAGGTGGCAAGCGCCATGCGGTGCAGGGTGCTGAAAAGCAAGGTCAGGCCATCATAGTCACGTTCCCCAGCCCTGGACTTTATGGTCGTCGCCAAGTAGTGCAGAACCTTGGTCTCTGCGGCCTCGGCGGTCGCCTCCAGCGCACCGAGCTGCAGGCCGACGCGGTCGCCGGAGGCGCCGAGGGCCGCGTGGCCGCGGCAGGTAAGCTCGCCCCACGCCAGAGACGAAAGAATGGTGATGCCTTGGAGTGTGCGCCATTCAGTGCCATGTAGTGTGTTGTTGTTTGCAAGCTTCAGGTTGGGCATAAGCTGGGCGCTTCGATCCGCCACGCTCCTTCACACAGCAGGGCAGGTTCAAGTTGCCACATGCTCGGGGGGAGGCAATGTGCACAGGTGGCTCTTCGCCACGCTGTCAGTGCCACTCACCGCATCACCATAGCATAGTCAGCATCTGAGCATGCGCCAGGGGCCAGCACGCTATGAAGCGCCGAGGTGGCATGTACCACCTGCTCGATCCCAACTGCACCCTGTGCCATGCCATCAAGAGCTTGCCTCACAGCAGTCAGGGCGTTCAGGCAGGGAGACGGCATGGCACGATTCGCAGTTGAGCGTGGGCCTGCACGCACGTTCGGAGAGCGTGGTGGGCGGCGGGGTGGGCGGGCAGGGCGGGCGCCTTAGTGGATGGCATTGGTTGCGCCCAGCCCGCCGCCCCTCCCTCGAGCGCGGTCGCTTCGAATGCCTGCTGCTCGCTAAAGAGATTTGCGGCGTGTCGCTATCGATGATCAAAGAGCCTCTCGCCACGGGCGAAGGCAGGGATGCTGTCTCTCGGAGCGACTAAGACAGAGAGCACAACAAAGTGGTTGGGGCAGCGCAGCGAGGCGGCGGCGACGGCGCCAGGGGCGGCGGTTAGCCCCCTGATTGATTACCCACTCAGGCAACCGTGTTGCAGCAAGGAAAAGATCACCAGTGGGTTACAGCTGGCAAGGGCAGCGCAGAGCTGCAGCAAGGCTTGACGCAAGGGCGAGGAACGCGTGCGTGGGGCGGCCGTGTTTGGTAGCGCGGGATGGCACACCCCAGCCGCTAGGCGTCGAGGAACATGGCGACACCCGCTGTAGTCCACTTGGTCCAGGGCTGCGGGGCGGGGCAGGGATGGAGGGAGATGGCACGTGGGCTTCATCACGGCCGCCCACTCACCCATTCCCGTCCCACACACATTCACCCACACACATCCAACACACCTGTTTTGTTTTCAGCTGAGCAGTGAAGACCTCTTCCCGGAAGCGGCGCGTGGTGCGGTAGACGGGGCAGGCGTAGGTGTCGCGCGCCTCGGCCTTGTCCGCCGGCACCGCGCGCACCTGCGGGCGGGCGGGGCCGCCGCGGCGTCGCGAGCGCTGAAGGCTCGCGTTCGCCCCAGCGTTCGCCCCCCCTCCCCTGAACCCCCCTCTTGCGCCCTCCCCCCCGTGCGCACCAGGATGACGGGCATGGCCTGCAGGAGCTCCTTGGGCCGGCTGTCCTCGAGCACACCCACCGCCGCGTCCCAGCGCGCGCCCTCCAGCGTCAGCCCATGCACAAAGGCGCCGTCCCTGCTGGGCGCGTCGATCTGGTCGGGGTAGCGCTTGGTCATCTCGGTCACCAGCACCGTCTTGTCCTGCAGCACCGCAGGGCAGGGGAGGAGGAGGGGGAGGGGTGCTTTTGCATGCGGGCGGCGGCCTCGAGCGCCTGCGGCCACCGCTCGCTGGCAGCATTCTGCCGTCGTGTCTCGCTCCCACTCGATGCCCCTCTGCCACTGCTTCCCTCCCACCCGCACGCCGCACCAGGGGCCAGTCATTGCGGCGCGCCGTGGTCTGCATGACCGCCGTGAGGAAGGACTGGGGGTTGAACAGCCCCGACAGCCACACGCTCTTGGGCGGCGTGAGGTCGGCGGTCCAGTCGGCCAGCTGGGCCACGCGGGCCTGCAGGTTGAGCATCCAGGAGGAGAGCGGGCGCAGGCTGGGCCAGGCCGCGTCGGCCCAGCCGGCCGGCACGTGGTCGTCGGCCAGCGCCACCATCAGCCGCTCCATCGGCTCGCTCATTGTCAGGTCGCCCTTGAGCCCCAGGTCCAGCTCCGCCAGGCTGCGCCGCATCTCCGCCAGCAGCACGTTCATGCGCTCCGCCTCCTGAGCGCAGGGTGGGAGGGGAGGGAGGGGCGTGTTTGTACAGTTGGTGACGGCCCAGCGCCGTCTTCGCGCGCCCTTGCACGTGCCCCTCCCCGCCCCCGCGACCCCGCACCTGGATGGCGACCATGACGTAGGGCGTGAACTCGTCCACGCGGCCTCGGATGTCCTCCATGTCAAAGCCCTCGGGGATGCGCTCGGTCAGCTCGTCCAGCGTCGCGCGCGCGCGCTCCTCCACCGACAGTGCGCCCTCGCCCCCGCCCTCACGTGGCTGCAGGCCAAGCAGACTCTCGCAGAACGCGGCGCCTTCGCGCAGCTTGTACCCGATCTCCGCGTTGGGGTGCAGGCCAAAGGCGGCAGGCGTCTCGGGAGGCAGCGCGTCCTCGACGTACTCGAGCGTCTGGGCGCAGGGGGTCGCGCGTAGTGGGTTGACGGGTGGGTGAGTGGGGGCATGCCCAGGGACCAAGCGTCTGTCGCAGGCAGGTGATGATCTTGTCCAGGGCGAGAGACCGCCGCTGCCCGGCCCACCCTCTGCCGCCCGCACCTGCTGGTGGCTCAGCGTGGGGGCGGGCATCGCGAAGCCGGGGAAGAGGCTCATGCCGTCCAGCAGGGTCTCCTGGAACAGCCTGGCGAGGTAGGCGGAGACGAGGCGGCGGTCCCAGTCCTCCACCACGTGGCCGCCATACTGCATGGAGCGGGCGGGAGCAGGGAGGGCGTCGGGGACAGTCTGCGTCCCTGGCATGGGCGCAACAAGCATCCGCCTTCGGCCCTCCTGCTAACCATGATCTCGCCAACCAGGTAGCGCAGGTCGTCCCAGGGCACGCGGCTGCTGTTCTGCAGGAGGCAGGGGCGGGCGGCTGGTGAGGAGCGTGTGCGGCGGCAGGTAGTGCAGTCCACGTCTCCCTCTCGCCACTCCCAGCGGCCGGCCCACCTCCAGGTAGTTGCTCGCCAGCTGGCCGCAGCAGAGCAAGTCGCCAGTGTTGAAGGGGCTGCGGTGGGTGGGGGGTGAGGAGGTCTGTCGCACGGGCCCACTGCCCATGCCACTCGCAGCCAGTTGCAAGCCCCAGCGCATGCATCCCTCCGCACTCTGCCCGCGACCCGCCACCGTGGCCTCACTAGTTCATGTTCCAGCCGATGCCGCTGCGCGCGCCAGGCAGGTTGCCCACCCCCAGCTTCTTGCGCTCCTGGAGCGTGCTGTGGAAGAAAGAGAGGGCGAAGATGATGGAGCGGTACTCAGACTGCTTGGCGCCTGCGGGAGGGGGGGATGAGGGCGCGCGTCAGCAGTCGGCGCTGCCGCTTGGGCAGGCGCGCGCGTCCTCCCCACCGGCGCGGAGGTGGTGGTCGCAGCGTGCGGCGGTTCAGTCCCCATGCTCCTGCGAGCCCCTCTACTCCCCGACCGCCACCCACAGCTGTCGAGCTGCTCCTCGGTCCAGATGCCATAAGAGGCCATCAGGTTAGCGCGCAGCCCCTGGGGAGGCTCGTTCGTCAGCTTGATCGAGTTCTGCGCCGAGCGGTGAGCGCACAAACCAGCCACATTGAGTCGTCCCGCCCGGCCCTGGCAGACTGCAGGAGTGGCGCGGCGGCAGCTTGCGCAGCGCGCCTGCAGCAGCGCCACGGGCAGCGGCGTCTCCAGGCTGGGCGGCGGCTCGGCGGAGAGGAAGAGGCGGAAGTCGGGGTGCGCCCCCTCGGCCAGCTTGTCCACGTACTTGTCCAGCACGGTGTGGGTCCTGGGACGGGGGTGGCGGGCGGGAGGGGACGCTCGGCCGTCCGCGGGCGCCACTCGCAACAGCACTGCTGACCCGTGCGCACGCGCTCCCGCCGCCCGTCCCCGCCCTGCCTCTCACCACTCGATCGTGAGGTGGATGTTCTGCAGCAGCACCCAACCACCGTTCTTATGTGCGCGCTGCAGGCACTCAAGCGCCACCGGCTCCTGGCCCTGCCCCAGGCTGACTGCCGCGTACTTGCCGGCGTCGGCAGTGAAGCCGAGCTTGCGGCCCAGCGCCTCCACCGACGCCGCCACGTCCAAGCCGGGGCTGAGGAACACGAATATTGGAGTGCCCGGCGACGCATCCTGCCGGGCAGGGGAGGGGGGAGAGGCAACGCGCGTGGGCGGGCGCTCGCGTGCCTGCCAGCGGCGGCCCGGCCCGCCGCGCTCCCTGCCCCTTCGCACCTGGAAGCTGCGCTCCAGGCTGTAGGGCTGGCTGGTGGTGTACTCGCGGCCCAGCGTGGCGGCCACAAACTTGGTGAGCGCGGCGGTGAGGCGGTCGGGGCGCAGCGCGCGGAAGAGCAGGAGGCGGTCGAACTCGGGGATGCGCTTCCATTCGCCCGGCAGCGGCTCGTCCTCGGGGCGCTCCATCTCCATCCACTCGCGCCAGCGCTTGGAGGAGGCGACGAGGTCGTCGGGCAGGTTGCGGTACTCCTCCAGCTCCTTGAGCGCGAGCACCGCGGCCCAGCAGCTGGGCGACACCCAGTCGGACACCGGGTTGGCCTGGCCCATGACCTGGGCGGCGCGGCAGGGCGGAGGGGCGGGGACAGAGACGAGGTGAGCACGGTGGAGCAGGCGGCAGGGAATGGGCGATGCTTCTTCAGCTGTGTGTGTTCATTGAACCTTGTTGTACTCGAGATCGCCGACCCGCAGCAGGAGGGACTGGAGCGCCGAACGGGGCAGAAGAGTCAGCAGAGCCAGCGGGCAGTGTGCATGCGCGCGCAAGCACGCGGGGCGGCGGGCGCCGCGGCGACCACCTGCTCAGAGCAGATGTGTAGCTTGCCCCATCTTCCCTGCCCCACCTGAGGGCCGCGCAGCAGGTAATCAAACTTGTCGGCGGCCAGGTGCCCGCTGTGGTGCAGGATGGCCATGCACAGCTGAGTGGCCACCAGCAGCTTGTGGCGCTCAAACAAGCCCGAGGCCACGTAGTTAAACAGCGTGGCCGAGGCGGTGGCGATGAGCAGCTTGACGCGGGTGGGCACGTCGGCCTCCTCGCCCAGCCGCTTGTCCTCGGGCACCTGGTGGGAGGGGCAGCACAGCGGGCAGCGTCAGCCAGCGACTCGCACCAGCAGCAGCTTGCGCGCCGCTAGCAGGCCTGGCGCCCAGGCACAAAACCAGCGCGTGCATCTGCTGGCTGCTGCCGCCGCCTGCCCACCGAGCTCTCGTCCTTGCCGCCGGGCGTGAGGCGCATGCCCTTGCGCATGATCTGCACAAAGCTGCCCATCGAGTAGTGGTAGACGCGGTCCAGCGCCGGCAGCGAGTCGAAGAGGAAGTAGAGCAGGGAGCAGCGTGTGGCGAGGGGGCGATACTCCTCGCGCGCGCAGCCGATCGACACCTCTGTGATCTGCATTGCGATGGGACGAGACAGATGTCAGCAAGAGCCCGCGTGAGCTGTGGCCTGTGCCGCCGAGCCCCTGCTGGGTGGATGCTGGCACCGTGCTGCCCAGGCCGAGGGATGCAGGACCGCGTGCACAGGCCGCCGTGCCTCAGTGCCCTGTACCCCGCTCCGCTGCGCCGGGCGCGCGCACCTTGGCCTGCGCCACCTTCTGCGCGATCTCCACCGCCGTGCGCTTGGTCTCCTCCAGCCCCTCGATCAGCGCGATGTCCTCTAGGATGTCGCCCTGGCTGGCGGCCAGCCGCGCCAGCAGGTTGTCCTCCAGCGCCTTGAGGCTGATGGTGTACTCGGCCAGCTGGCGCACGAGGCTGGTCGCCGTCTCCTGTAGCTCGGGCCGCTCGTGGTCCACGACCTAGGGGGACGGGGGACAGGGCGGGAATCACGCGAGGCGGGCAGAGGCGCAGTGGGCGGTGCGAGGCGCGCGCGTGCGCGTAGCTCCGAGCCGGCTCTCCCAGCTGAGCTTGCGCTCCTACGCCTCGACCCCTGACCCTCACCAGCGCCAGCAGTTGGTCCTCCAGCCCCTTCTCGGTGACGCAGAAGTTGACGAGCGTGGTTTGCGCCGCCACCTCTGGCTTGTAGTGAGGGTTGCTCAGCTTGGTCTGGAGGTAGAGGCGGAAGCGCGGGTCGTACTCCACCTCGGCGTCGCCGATGCGCAGCACCAGGTTGCGCCCGCGCTTGACGACCTGGGCACGGCGGAGAGGGAGGGGGATGGCGAGGCAGCTGAGCTGCAGCGCCCCGCATGCAGGCATCTCCTGCCCAGCACCCGCAGTGCTGCCTGCCCCGGTGCATCTGGTTGGGCAGACGGGTTCCGCGCCCCCCCATGCACTGCGCCTCCCCATCCCCGCACATCTGGAGCCTCCCTCCCCCAGCACATCTGGCACCTCCCCGATCCACCTTCTTCTGGATGACGGGCTCCAGCACCGCATCCAGCTCCTCGGGGCAGCTCTCGATCAGCAGTGGCAGCCCCTGCTCCAGGCAGTGCACCACGGTGTCGATGTACTTGGGCTGGCTCTGCTGCACGATGCGCAGGCCGTTGGCCTCCTCGCGCTTTTTCACCCAGCGGATGCCCTGCAGCTGCGGGTCGATCAGCAGCGGCCAGCGGCTCGTGGACGTCACGATCGCGCCATTCTCCACGGACAGCGGGTCGCTGGGCAGGCCCTCGTTGGCCCAGCCGGCCTGTGAGGCAAGGCGGGAGGCAGAGGGGGAGTCAACAGGCGCAGGCGGAATGGCATGGCAAGCACAGAGCTGGCCTGCGCACAACACGAAGATGCACGCGAGCAGCCCAAGAGCGCGTCCCTGCCTGCCACGCGAGGGCTGTCCCACCTTGGTCGAGTCGTCGGTCAGCAGGTCGAGCGGGTCGATGCTGTCGCTTGTCGGGATGCCGCGCTCCCGGATGTCGGGCAGCCATTTATGCTCCACCAGACTGTGCCGCAGCGGCGCGTTGAACGGCCCCGCGTACGACACAAACGCCGCCGCCAGCAGCACGTCGCCCACCAGCTTGCCCTCGGCCGCCGCCATGGTCTGGATGGAGGCAGTCCAGCGCTGGTACTCGCCCGCCAGCCCGGTGATCAGCCGGTCGGCCAGCGCGGCCTTGTTGGCCGTGCGCTCGGCCTGTGGAGCAGTGGCAGGAGGGGCAGCAGGGCGTGGCGAGGAAGGATGCAGCAGCGCGACAGCGACTGCTCAGGCGGCGGCATCTGCACAGCGGCAGAGCGATGTGATGCCCGCCTGTGCGATGGCCGCGTTCTTGTCCTCAGCCGCCTTCATCAGGCTCTCCTCCAGGCTCGCCACGCGGGTCTGCAGCTCCTTGACCCTCGCACGGATGCCGCTGAGCTTCTTGTTGGCGGCGTCCAGCTTCTTGTTGGCCTCAGCCAGCGCTGCGCGCTTGGGGGCCACCACCTGCGAGCGCCAGGGCGGGGGAGGCGCAGACAGTGAGCACGACAGGCAGCAGAGCACTTGGCGGGCGCTCGTTGCTCTGCGCTCGCATCCTGGGACCCACCTGGTAGATGCGGAAGTACTTGCAGATGTTGATGACCCAGCCGCAGAGGCCGGCGGCGGCGCTTGACTTGGTGCGGATGTAGTCGGGGCGGAAGTTGGGATTGCTGACATAGTCCTTCTCCACGCGGTCCACGCACTGGACTGCAGGGCGGCAGGGGAGCAGGGCAGGGGCAGGAGCGAGAAGCGGAGCGGCGCTGGTGAGGGTTGGAGGCAGAGCTCCTGGGGCGCCCGCGCCCGCGCCTGGCCGCCCCTGCCCCCTCGCCGCCCCGCACGCACGCATCCGCGCTGCTCTATCCTCTCCCCTGCTCCCTCCGCTCCCCTCCCCTCGCGCCCACCCGGGATGTTGTCCTTGTCAAAGTTGAGCAGGCTCTTGAGGAAGGCGTCGACGTTGCCCATGAACTTCTTGCCCGCGTTCCAGGAGAGGTCGCGGGGGATGGCGCCGCCCGGCGCACACAGCACCATGCAGGCGGCCAGCACCTGCACGATCTCGGTGGCGGGGCTGCCGAAGCTCTTGAGCTCCCCCAGGCTCGCCTTGTCCAGGCTGTTGAGCGCCGCCTCCGCCTCGGCGATGATGGGCTCCGCCGCCGCCAGGTCCTGCGCGCACTCTGCCTGGAATGCCGACACCTCGGCGCTCAGCTTGGCCGCCGCCTCCTCGTCCTCGCGCCCCGCCTCCACCGCCTCGTCCACCACCGCCTTCTCCTGCCCGATGCTCTCGATCAGCGCCTGTGTCGCCGCCTTCTTCTCCTCCACGATCACCTGCTCCTGCTGCAGGTTGTGCTGCAGGTCCTCCACCGCGCGCGAGGCTTGTGCGATCTTGTCCACCCCGCTCTCCAGCCGCTCCTTGGCGACCGTCAGCTCGCCGCGCTTGCGGGCCAGCAGGCCCTTGTACAGCGCAATCAGCTCCAGGTAGGACTTGGGGGTGGTGTAGTTGTAGCGGCGGTAGGTGTCGTGGTAGCTGTGGAGAGGGGAGCGGCGGCGTCACGTAAGCGTGCGGGCACCGTTGGATTGAGCACACGATGGGTGCACTGTGCAGCGCCCAGCACCTCTCCTGCCTCCCTGATCTGCGCCCCCGCTGCCACGCCTTGTGCCCCAGCTATCCCTGCCTGCCGCTCAGCCTCGCCGCCCAGGCTGCCAGTTCACGCCCTCTGTTATCCCCAGCCGGCTCACATGATGCTGGCCTCGGCCACGCTCTGGTGCGCAAACGCCATGTGGCGCGCGATGGCATCGCGCGTCCCCTCCTCCAGGCTGGGGATGTCGACCAGGAAGCGCTGGGCCACGGAGACCAGCGCCTCGCCCGGCCAGGCGTGGAACCAGTCAAAGGCGGTGCAGGAGACGAGGGCTGGGAACTGGCGCGCGCGCACGCGGAACTTGTCGCCCACGGGGCTGAAGCACAGCACGACGTGGAGGTAGCGCCGGACCTTGTCGATGAAGAAGTCCCAGCAGTTGTCGGGCGTGTCTAACAGGCCCGCCGCCTTGACCTCGTTCCGCACCTGCGCTCGCGGGGCGCGCGGCACGGGATGGTGCGCGGCGGTGGAGGCCAGCGCAAGCGCCTGGCAGCAAAGGCAGAGGCAGTGCCCAGATGGTCCCCGCTAGAGGCTGCTGGCAGGGTGCAGAGGTCCCTGCCCTGGGCGGCAGGCGCGCGCCCCTACTCCTTCTTCCCAGCCCGTCTGTCCATCCTGCTCGCGCATGCCCTCTTCTGCAGGCCGCCTCTCGGCCCCTCCCCACCACCCCATCGCCCACCGCATTGCAGAAGTTGTCCTTGTCTTCCTGCGTGCACAGGTCTGCGATGTAGCCGGTGGAGAGCAGGTCGTTGATGTAGACCAGGAACTTCTCCTTGACGATCTGGTTGTCGGTCATGAGGAAGACGACCGGCGTGCCCTTGACGCCCGCCTTGGTGTAGAGCGACAGCAGGTCCTGCAGGAGAGGGGAGGGGCCTGGTGACGACAGAGCGCTAGGGTGCACAGACGCCTGGCTGCGCGGTGCGCGTGGGCGGGGCGCTGCCCGCTGCGACCGCCTCCGCATTCCCTCCCAGTGCCCAGCCTGGCTTCCTCTCCTGGCTTCCTCCCCTCTTCCCCTGCGCTCACCGCCTTGAACTCGTTGACGCCGTAGGTGGAGGAGACGGCGATCTGGAAGACGTCGTAGCCGCAGATGTGGGCGGCCAGGCGCGCCAGGCTCTGCTTGCCGCTGCCGCCGACGCCGACGAGCATGACGTTGCCGCGCGGCTGGTCCAGCACACGCGTGATGCGCGACACGTGCTCCATCGCCTGCTGGAAGAGCACCAGGTCCATGACCGCGTTGCCCTCGTTGTACTCTGCGAGCCGCTCCTCCAGCGCCTTGCGCAGTGCGGCGTGGTCGGGGACGGGTGCGTAGAGGGGGGTGTCGTTGGCGTCGCGGGTCATGAAGGAGTTGAACAGCAGGGGCCGCGCCTCGATGTCGGTCTGGGGGGGGGG
>PCFQ01000058.1:3384289-3398910 GCA_003063905.1 Chlorella sp. A99
CCCCCCCCGGCCGACCTGGCACTCGCGCGTCTTCTCATTCTGGTAGTAGCGCAGCTGGCTCTGCCACTGGAAGCACTGCCCATTCTCCACGCGCTCATCGATCAGGCGCTGCACCACGTCGCGCGCATGCACGTCGATAGTGCACAGCGTGATCAGCTTCTTGCGGTCGTTTTTGCTCAGTTCTCCATTGATCAGCTCAATCAGGTCGCTGCATGAGAGGTGGACGGGTGGTGGCTGGTGGATAGGCCCAGGGACGCTCAGCGCAGCCATGAAGCAGGGCTGCGCGTGCCAGGCATGGCGGGCACCAGGCACGGTGGACACCAGGACAGCACCTGAGCTGCGCCTTCTGCTTCTCCAGCACCAGCTTCAGCGCATCCTCGTTTCCGTCCTCCAGCTCCTCAAACGCCTCGTTGACCTGAGGCCGAAATGCGAGGCGGAAGAGGAGTGCAGCCAGGCGCGCTCAACAGAGGTCAGTCAATGCAGTTTCTGTTTCCTCTGCCACATGCAGCCTGTCGTGTGTCCCGGCTGCGCGCGCTCAAGCTCCCATTCCAGCCCGCCTCCAGCCCTGTGCACTCCACCCCACCTCGTGCGTGAAGAAGAGGCGCGACACGGTCACCGTGCTTTGCACGCTGTTGTCGAAGATCCACTTGGTGCGCGGCTTCTCATCATAGGTGGGGATGGCGGCCTTGAACTCGGCAGACAGCGCGGCGCGCATCGCATCCACCACGTTCTGCAGCCACACCTCGACTGGACCGTCGCACAGGCAGTCGGACGCAAAGGGCACGTACTCGCCCTCGCCACTGTACATGCCAATCGCGACCTGGGAGGGTGGGGAGGCAGGAGGCGAGCTGGGCGCGAGAAGGAGACCAGGTGCCGGGCGGCACCAGCCCGCACCTCATGCACTCATGGCCCAACCACCTCCCCTGGTCACCTTGGTTGGGTTGCCCGCCTCGTCCTTTCGGAACTCCAGGTTGTGCACGTTGTCAAAATTCTTGGGCAGGTGACTGCGAGGGCAGAGCACAGGATGTCGATTGTCAAAGAGTGCCTGTCGCTCAGAGTCTGCACAGCTCCTCCTCGCTGCGGCCTGCGCGTCCTCCCCTCCCTGCCCACCGGATGATGGCCTGTGGGTTGGTGCCTTTGGAGAGGATGTCCAGCAGGTCGGCGGGCGCGACAAAGTAGAAGCGCGGGAAGGCAGAGCGCTTGGTCTCCAGGTAGTCCTGCAGCGCCTTCTCGCACAGCTCCAGCTCGCTCAGCATCCCCTCCAGCACCTCCTGGCGCCCCTCCATGTTGCAGGCTGCCACCACATTGGCGACCTCGGGCGCGGCGCGCATCAGCTCCTGCGGTGGGACGGAGGCGGAAGCAGACAGGCATGGGCAGAGAGTAGGCAGCGCGCAGCGCCCGTGCCCTGCCCCACTGTCGCACGCGCCGCTTCACACTGTGCTCCTTCCAGCCGCTCGCCCAGCGGCAGGACCAGAGCCATCTGCGCCGCTGGCCCCTGGGCCCATCCCTCCCACCAGGTAGGTGGCGTTGACTGCGTCAAAGCGCTCGCTGTCCCGCGGCAGCTGCACCCGGATGTCGGCCGAGCCGACGAAGATGGACTCGAGCGCCTGCCACTTGCGCTGCATGTCAGCCCACACGCCCAGCACGACGTCCACCGTGCCCAGCGTGCGCTGCCAGGAGGTTACCGCGTCCAGGAACTTGGGGTTGCCCTGCACGTACTTGCCGCCGCTCATGTTCTGCAGCGTGAGGTTGTCGTTTTCCAGTGCCTCCATGACTGCGTCGTCCACCGACATGGCAAGGATGCCTGCGGGCCAGGCCAGGGGAGCATTGCAGGGTGCAGCAGCGGTCAGCAGCAGGCATGACAGCTGGGGCTGGCTGAACAGCAGCATGCCGCCTGCAGCGTGGCCCGAGTTGCCAGCATCAGCGACGTTGCCCTGCTACTGGAGGGCTGCCTTAGCGCCCCACGCCTGCTGCACTCCCTGCCTCAGTAGCTGCCCCAGCGCCCTTGCGCTCCTGCCGCGCCGCCCCCGCTCCCTGCCCCACACCCGTGTCGTGGTATGGCGCAAACGTCAGCGACAGCCCGCCCCACGTCTCCTCGATCTTGTGCAGCGCCTTCTCCACGATCAGCTCCTTCTGGGCACGGTCCACAATCTCGGTGCAGGCATCCACGTAGTTGTGCAGGCCCAGCTTGAGCAGGTCGCCTAGGCTGAAGCGGCGGTCCATCACAAAGTGCTTGCCGGTGGCCTGGGCAGAGAGAAGGAGGGCCGGGCGAGGGAGGGAGGCTCGGTGGCCAGCAACAACGCAGGCGATCCTGCTGGCGCGAGCTGCAGGGCAGGAGCCAGGCAGCAGCGCTGCTGCGACAGGCGCTGCCTGCTGCTCCACACTTGCCGCTCTCCCGCTCCCCCGCTCGCCTTCATCAGCATGATCCAGTGGCGCTCGCGCATCGCGGGGTGGCTCAGATCTTGCACCAGCGGCAGCGCCGTGAGCATGGCCTTGACACGCTCCTCCAGCAGGCGGTAGACTTCGTAGCCGCGCACCGCCTTGTTGAGCTGCCGGATCTCCTTGGTCAGCCGCTTGCACTCCTCCACCAGAAAGTCGACGTTGATCTTGCCCCAGAGCGTGGCATGCCAGTCTGCAAACGTGTGCATCACCGCGGCCACCATGTCCCAGAGCGACTTGAGGTAGCCGAGCTCCTCCTGGGAGAGGCAGGGAGAGGTCGGGGGGTCAAGATGCTCAGTTGAGGCAGGGCTGAGATGCGGGCCAGGCAGCACAGCAGATGCCGCATGGCCGCCTGCTAGCTGCTGCGACTTCCCATTCGCATACGACAGCATCTCCCCAGCCTGTGCAGCGAACTTATCCTCCCGCGGCCCTCGCGGCGCTCTGCCCACCATGCAGCGAGTGAGGAAGACGTAGTCGGCCACACACAGCTCAAACAGATCCTGCTGCTCGCGCAGCTGCTCCGCCTCGGCCAGGTGGCGCAGCACCGACTCGTGGCCCTCCACCTCCCCGTGGTGAAAAGCATCCAGCAGCGCATACGCCTCGCTGACCTGGCATGGCGTAAGTGCAGGGCACGAGGTGTGGAAGGGCAGGAACGCAGGTCGGCACTCAGCGCCTGGGGCCGCGCTCTCGTTTCAGCGCAGCACGCGCCCGCGCCAGCTGAGCTGCACGCCCCTACTGCCAGGCGCGCTGCTCCCCAGCTGCTACCCCAAGCAATCACCTGGCCGATGGAGAGCTCGCCGCCAGGGCAGGCAAAGGGCGCCTTGTGCAAGAAGAAGGTGCGGAAGCGCTCCACCTTCTCGGTGAACGCGTCTGTCTTGCGCCGCACCTCGATCGCCTCTGCTGCCTGGAAGGGCGCCAGCTCCTCGCGCTTGCTGCAGGAAAGCAGAGGCACAGGGAGAGAGAGCTGGATGCTGGACGGTGCAGCAGGGAGATGCACACTCGCGGCCTCTGCGCGAGCGCAAGCAGTCGCCGTGCATGGCCGAGCTGGCAGCTCGCGGCCGGCGGCCTGCGTCTTCAAACCTGAACATCTTGTTGAGCAGGGCCTTCCACTCGCGCGGGCCCTTCTCCAGCTGCGCCGCCACGCCCTCTCCCAGCTGAATGCCGCAGCACCCGAGCAGGCCCGCCGCATCTTCCAGCGGCTTGAACATCGCCTCGGTGCGGTCCGACCGCTTGCGCAGGTCGCGTAGGCAGGCCATGATGCTGTACAGCCGGTGCCGCTTGGCCTCCTCCGCCTCGAGCCGCGCCGCCTCGCGCATCGCCTCCAGGTCGGCCGCCGATTTGTGGGAGGAGAGTGCGCTGGACTCGGCGCGCAGCAGGCTGGGCTCGCCCGACCCCGGCAGCGTGCGCGGCGTCGACTTGACCGAGGCTGGCAGGCTGGGCAGCGCTGACCCGGGCGGCGCCTCCACGCTCACGTCCAGCGTATCGTTGGCGTGCTGCATGAAGGCATATGCCTCCTCCAGGCTGCCGACCACCTGAATGAGAGGGAATGAGAGGCAGTGGCATGGAGGGGGGTGAGGTGCAGGAAGGATTTGGGTTGGTAGGGCTGGCAGCGCAGCAGCGAGCGCGTATCGGGCAGGAGCAGGGATGCAGCCAGCACAGCCGCCTGGCCCCCCCTCCCGGCCCTGCGACGCCGCACCTTGCTCTGCAGGTGGTGCGTGTAGAGGTAGATCCACTTGGAAGCCCAGGTCATCAGCGCCTGCTTGATGGGCCGGGCGTCCAGCTTGATCCAGCCGACCGGCGCCGACGACGGCAGCGCCTGCACCTCGTCCTGCATCGCCCGGTAGCGCCCAATCTCCTCCTCAAACCGCTCCAGAGGCGGGTCGGCTGGCGCGCCATCGGGGTCGGCCCCGCCAGACGCCAGGAACGCCTGCAGCGCAGCCTGCATGTCGCTGCGCCACAGGCTCTCAAACTTGGCAAACTGGGCCCTGAAGCCCTCGCAGCGAGCCTCGGTTGCGGCCAGCGCATCGCGCACGCGCCGAAGCGCATCCTGCACCGCTGGGCTAGCCTCCACCTCCCGTGCATAGCCGCCTGCGCAGTTGGGGAGGGGGGCAAAGGGCAGGGTGCAACATGTGAACCAACTCCAAGCCGGACAGCAATGCAGCCCTGCCCGTGGCAGCTGTTCCGCACGCCCCTCACCTTCCCTGCCATCCAGCCGCGGCGTGAGCGCGCCCAAGCCGGTGTAGGCAGCCAGCCAGCCCTCGACCATGGCGCGCATGCCGGGCGTGCTGCCAGCGCCCTCGCCGATGTCCGGACGCCACGCAATGTTGGGGCCTGATAGCTCGAGCGCCACCTCCACCATCGGCGCCGCATCGCTCCGCGCGATGGCATCGGCGTCAATTTGCGAGAGCAGCGCAGAGGCCGAGACGACAGTCGCAGTGACCAGCCCCTCCACCACGATGCCACCCACGTAGTCGGCATAGCTGCGCCAGGCGGGCAGCGCGGCGTCGATGCCCAGAACCGCGGCCGAGTCTGCCAGCAGACGGGCGATCTCACGGCCGCCCTCTGCTGTCACCGCATGCCGCGTGGCCACCAACTCGCGCATGCCGGCCTGCAGCTCCTCGCTGCTGTACACGCGCCCCTCCTTGCGCTCAAAAATGAGGTCACGTTGCCAGCTAGCCAGGATCGTGCGCGTCTTGGCCACATTCTGCTTGATGGACGTGAGCACTCCATCCACGGCAGTTACCAAGGAAGAAGCCTCGCCCAGGAACTCGTCCACGTCAGGGCTGTTCCAGGTGAGCACCTGCAGGGCCAGGGAAGGGAGCGCGGCGGGAGGCAGCATGAGCTCTCAGCACAGACGGAATCGAGCTGCAGACAAGTGCAGGTGGGCCCCGCTGGCCCTCCTGCCCCAGCAGCTGCGCAGCGCACTCAGACTGCGCGCATCCGCTCGCTCGCCCATCCCAGGACTGCTGCACGTGCTCTCACCTCTATGCCCCTCTGCAGCGAGGCCTTGGCGTCGTCCAGCATCCGGGCTACAAGCGGCCGCTCCACCGACAGGATCGTGGCGTTGATGGAGTTGAAGCTGGCAGCCACCAGCTCCAGCGAGGCGACGTGCTGTCGGAACGCCTCCCCGCGCTCGTACACCTTGAGCGCGAGCTCGGGGATGGGCGCCAGCAGGGAGGGCAGCATCAAAAAATCGTGCACCTCCCGCAGCAGCTTGACCAGTTCGGGGTCAAAGTTGATGCGCACCACCGACTGGCCGTCGGCGCCCTCCTCCAACCTGCGAGCAGAGGGGGATGAGGGAGGGCCGGCACGCGCGTTCAGACAGAAGTCGACCCCACTCGGCTGCCGTGCTTCCTGGCTGCCGCCTATCGCCTCAGTCCCCGCGTTTCTAGCCTCAGTGCACCCCTGCCTCTGGCCCTCACCGCAGCAGCGGCTGCTTGAGCTTCTGTTCCGACACCACTGCCGTCAGCGCGCACCACTCGCCCAGCTGCGACGCCTCAAACGCGCGCATGGAGTCCATGAGGCTCGAGTAGAGGCGCTGCATTTCCCGCCCGCTGTCGCTCTCCAGCACGCTGGCAGGCAGGCCCCGCAGCCGCTCCATGGGCACCGTCACCCGCTCCTGCAAGCTGCGCACCCAGGCCACCGCGCCGCTGAAGGGTGCAGCGTTCTTTGGCAAAACGGGCTGCGAACGCTGGCTATTGAACGCATCCGCCACCTCGCGCAGGTCATGAATGTAGGTGTGCACGAGCTCGGTGTGCTTGAACTCCAGGCTGGCCGCGATGGCGTCGCGGTCGAGCAGCCCCTCGAAGCTCTCCAGCAGCTTGAACGTGGCGGCCACTGTGGTGCAGTCGTCAAAGCCCTGCGGGTGGAAGGGCGGCCAGGAGCAGCGCTGGGCGGGAGTGGCAGTGTAAGAGATGGCTGAGCATCGGCACCCCCCAGGAGCATGGCCACCCTGGAGCATCGGCAAGCACAGGGCGGAACAGGCCGGCTGCGAGCTGGCAGGCCGGGAAGTAGATATGGTGGAGCAGGCAGGCACAGTGTGAACGGCGGCCTGAGAGCAGGCTCGTCAATCCGCTGCCTTCCTGCAGCCTCTCGCTCGGCTCGGCCCTCTTCCCTCGCCGCAAATCCTCCCCTCCCACCGACCTGGGTGATGACTGATGCCAGGCGGCGCTCCAGGTCCTTGACCACCCAGCGGAAGCGCGTGAAATCAGGAACAAAGCCCGCCTCCCCCAGGTCCATCACATCGTACTCGACGCGCGCAAAGTGCTGTGCTGCTGCAGCATAGTCTGCGTGAACAGCGCGCACGGCAGCGGTGAGCCCGCGGCCTTTGCTGCCGCCGATCTCCAGCCGCTCCAGGCGCCCAAACTGCACGGTCGTGGAGCAGAGCTCCAACACGTCGTGGCAGCGGCCCATGAACGCGTCAAGCCGGCCAAACAGCGCCGCCGTCTGCACGCGCCACGGGTTGGCGGGGCAGACCAGGCTGCTGCGCCCGCGGTACTCAAAGTAGTAGCTCTTGAGCGTGCCCAGCACCTTGAGCGTCAGGCGCAGCTTGTCCACCGCCTCCTGCGCCTCCATCTGCATCAGCTCGGGGCCTGTAAGAGGCGGGTGGCAAGGGTGCGCACGTTGAGAGGCAGGGTGGGGCAGCGTGGCTCGCTGCGCTACTGCATGCATTCGACGCAGCGCTGGCCTGCCTGCACCAGCTGCCGAGGCACGCTGGCAGCCCCACGCCCACGCACCTGGGATGAACCTGCAGGCCTGCATGATCAGGTCGTTGCAGACCTCGCGCATGAGGGTGACCAGCCGCGGCGCAGAGTTGTAGTGAGGCGAGTGCTGCCAGATGAGGAGCAGCGTGTGGAGGATGGGCTTAAACAGGTCGGTCAGCGCGGGGAAGTCGTCCTGCAGGGGAGAGGCAGGACGAGCAGGTGAGGCAGGGGTTAAGGCTGGCTAGGGAGGCGGGGCAGGCCTGACAGGCAGGTGAGGTGCAGGTGCCGCGGCCCAACCCACCCCATCCCGCTCGGACACATACGCACACACGCTCCCTGCCGTCGCCCCAGCAGCGGCTCCTCACCATCACGTTCAGCTTCTCAAACAGCTTGCGCAGCGGCCTGAGGAAGCGGCAGTTGTCGTCGGCTTCGGCGCGTGCCGTCTCCACCTCGGCCGCCAGGCACGTGAAGGAGGGCAGGTAGGTGGAGCCCGCGCGCTCGAGCGCGGCGACGGCCGCGCGCGGGCGCTCTGCACCCAGCTGCTCGCAGATGCTGGCCAGGTGGGTGGCGCGGTCGGCCCAGTAGTCGAGCTCGGTCAGAGGGCCGGGGTGGGTGCCCTCCTCCTTGAGCGCGGCGTCGGGGTCGCTGGCCAGCACGCCTCGGATCTGGCGAGTCCAGGCCACCACCGCGCCCTCCAGTGCGCGCACCGTCTCCAGGTCGGGTGCCGGCGCCGCCAGCTCGCCCTCGCTCACCGGCGGCAGCGGCAGCACCGTCTGGTTGCGCAGCTGGCCCACGCTCACGGCCACGCTGGCCGCAAACTTGTGCAGGCTGTCGGCCAGGCGCTTGGCCACGACCTCCGGCAGGCCGCCGCCCGGCCGCGCGCGCCCCGCGAGGAGCGGCAGAAACACGCCCGACGACAGCGCGGCCAGCTGGTCCAGCGGCGACTCGCTCAGCTCGCCCGCCACCACCGCGCGCTCCAGGTCCTCCTTGCCCAGGGGCGCGCGTGCCAGCTTCAAAAAGTAGGCCGTCTTCTTGCGCAGCTTGGCCGGCGGTCGGCCCGTGACCACCAGCTCCTTGCCGTCGGCGTACACCAGCAGGCGCACCGCGTCGCCTGTCTGGAGGAAGGCATCGAGTGCGGGCCTGTGGGAGGAACAGGCGGAACGATTGATTGGCAGCAGCAGAGGCGGTGATGCGATTGGCGGCAGCAGAGGCGGTGGCAAAGCGCACCTGTGCTCTGACTCCAGCAGGCGCGCCCACTGGTCGTCCTTGACGCGCAGGCTGCTCGACTTGAGCTTGGACAGGAGGAACGCGAGCGACGGGTCCTGCCCGCTCGCCGCCACCGCCGCCTCGGCCATGCCCAGGGCTGTTTTCGCTAAACCTGTGCTCCTCAGCGGCACCCCGGCACTTTTTTGAGCCCTCTATGCAGCACAGCGGCGAAGACCTTTTCGACACCGTCTCAACCGCCTTTGCGCATTCCAGGCCCGCACTTCCTGGACGTGTCGGGGGTGTAAAATTGAGACGCGAGGGAGCGTTGGAATGCGAAACCCTGCCGTGTGTGAGTCAAATCACAGCCACCACCCCTTCCTTCCTCCGCTCCTTCGTTTTTGACACAGAGATCGCGCTTGTGTCGCAGCCCAGCATACTCCTGGCAGTTCACAGCACTGCCACCTCGCAACTGGGCAATTGAGCCAAGGCACCACAGCCGCACTCCTAGCGTCCTCCATCTACATGACGACGCAATGTGCGTCCAGAATGGAGGATGCGGGTGTGCCTGATTGGCGCGAGGGTTTCCCCACGCGCCACACGCCCGCGACGCGCCACACGCCCGCGCCGCCCGCGTGCGTCACATCCAACAATGCCGGTGCAGGCCTCTTGGCAGCGCCCACCACCCGGCAGCAGCGCGCGTTTGTCACAGCCACCCCGCAGCGGTCGTCGCGGACACGACTGGTGATGGCGGCGGGCAAGGGCTTTGACGGCGGCAGCGTGACGGGCAAGAAGAAGGCAAGAAGAGCATGGGCGCTCTCTGCGCTCCCCCCATGGGCTGGCATGCGCTCAAGCCCGCTCTGTTGCTGTCACTGCGCAGGTTCCCAAGCTTGCACGGCTGCTGGCGGATGAAGACCCGCAGCTGGCGGCAAAGGCGCAGCAGGCGAGCGCAGCCAACGAGGAGGGCTGGTCAGAGGTGCCCGACATAGATGCCTCCACATCCTTCCTGTCCAAGCCCATCAAGCCTGTCATCTTCCCGACTGGCAAGGCCGTCTGCGTATACAAGGCGAGCGCAGGTTGCATGCCACAACTCAGCTCTGCAGACGGGCGTGGCTCACTGCCGCCCTGTTCATGCCTGCCCTGCCTGCAGGCTGGCGACACCATCTACTGCTCGGACGCCAACTCGACGGCTTTCCAGTATCCTCTTGCGGACGCCAACCTTCTCCAGCTCAAGAGCGGCCCTGCCGTCGAGTCGCCATTCGACGGCACTGTGTACGACCTCGCATCTGGCAAGGTCCTGTCTTGGTGAGCAATGCCTTTGGCACTGGCCACCACCCTGCAAGCTGGCCTGCTCCGTCTAAGGACATGTGCAGCAGCAGCCCAGCCAGCAGCGCACCAGCCCAAAACGCTCAGTCCCCTTTGCCCGCCCAAGGCCCCCCCCCCCGTTCGCCTCGCCCTCATCACCCTCCCCGCTGGGCCTCGCAACCCCTCCCCACTCAGGTGCCCCAAGAACACGCTGGGCCGCAAGATACTAGGCTCGCTCAAGGACAAGACACGGCCTGTGGACCTGCCAGTCTATCCAGTGCGCATCCAAAAGGACGGGCGTGTCTTTGTTAAGCTCCGTGCCTGAGGTCTGTGCGGCCATGCTGGGGGAAAAGCGACAAATTGCTGCTTAATTGCATTCATTGCTGAGAGAGGGAGCCAAGACAGAACAGTGGCCGAGGGTGCCAGCCGGGGAGCACGTGGTGGCGACATATCCAGAGGCCGGAGCCTCACCTCGAGCGACCGGACTCTTAGACCCTCCAGAGGCAGCCCCTCGCCCCCCGCTTGCCACCAGCCCTCTACCAGTCGACGCGGCGCAGCAACGCGTAGAGCGGTCCGCGGCGGGCCTCGCAGCCACTGGTCTCATACAGCGCCTCAGCCGAGGGCAGCATCTTGCGGATGGTCTCCAGGCGGTCCGATGAGTTGGGGTGGGTGCGCAAGAAGCTGCACAACAGAGGGGGTCAGGCATATGGCGCGACCGCCGGTGGGCGGTGGATACCAGGTGCCTGCCGCCGGACTGGGGCGAGCATGGGCGCCGCCGCAATGCCACTCACTTGGGGATGTACCCCCCCTCCTGCTGCTCCACCTTGCCCATCTTTTGGAACATGGTGAGCATGCCCTCCGGCGCATAGCAGGCGTGCGCCATGAGCTGCGCACAAGAGGGCGCATGGCGGGCGCAGGGTGGTGCACCAGCAGACGCCCGGCAAGCGCCACCAGAGGCAGGCCTGGGCGCGCGCGTGCATCCACACGCTCTCTCCTCCCAGCACACCTGCAGGCCAATCACGTCCGCCTCTGTCTCCTGCTTCCTGCACAGGGGCAGCCGGAGGGCGAGTCAGGGGCTCACAAATGGTCAGCCGCAGGCCTATGGCTCACCGCAGCACAGCACAGGCATTACCATCGACCAGCAGGAGCCCAGGCACCTGGAATTGGGCAGGAAGAAGAGCGTAGCCAGCGGCCCGCTGGGGATGGGCATCCCAAACACCCTGCACACGCGCGGCGGTAGGCCAGCGTCAGCAACAGGAGGCATGCATGCGGCCGAGCTGCGCTCGACGGGTGGGCACGCAGTGCTGCAGCCGTCTTGTCTCGCTCCGACGTGCCAGTGTGTGCCCACCAGTGCGCAAGGATGCGCGCAACCTCGATCGCGCCCATCTGCGTGATGCGCTCGGCGGCGTGGCGGGCCACGACGTGCGCCGTCTCGTGGGCCAGCACCGAGGCGAGCCTGCATTGAAGGCGAAGGAGGGGGTCCGGATGGGCGGCCGGCAAGCCACAGCGAGCTGGGAGGAGCACGCGAGAGTGGCGGAAGTCAGCTCACTCGTCCTCGTTGCGGATCAGCTGGAGCAGGCCGGTGTAGACCACGACCTTCCCTCCAGGCACGACAAACGCATTGCTGCGGGTTGTAGAGAGAGGGCAGGGTGTGTTTTGGGAGTCCCAGCAACGGCACTTGCGGGAAGTGTCGGGCGGCAGGCAGCTGGGCCTGCCACGCGCAGCCTGGTCGCGCGGCGGCCTTGGCGTGCGCCTGCCATAGCGTCTCCTCCACACGCTTCAAGTCACTCACACTTGCTTGCTCCGGATCACCGCAAACTCCCAGGACCACCCCTTCTGCTGCAGGTGCTGGTGGAAGCCGCCGCCGGCGCCCTTGGCGGCGGTGGCCGCCAGACGCTGGCCCACGCGGCGCACTGCCATCGAGGCTGGGTGGTTTGGGGGCAGCAGCGTGCCGTTCATGCGTGCCTCGGTGACAATCTGGGGAGCGAGGGCAGCAGATGAGCAGGGAGGAGCTCTGGTCGGCTGCCGCAATGTGCGGCTGCGACAGCAGGCCTGAGCGCGGAGCATGCGGGGGCGGGCGCCCACCTGGGCAAAAGCGTCCCTCCCCATCTCCGCCTCTGTCTCCGGAGAGACGAGGATGGAGTGCATGCGGTGCGTGTATGGGACCTCCTGCCGACCGCTCGCCCAAATTAGCACTCCGCCGGTGCCGCACACGGCTAGCAGCACGGTGCCCCGCTGGCTCAGTCCTGGTTGCGCCGCAAAGCCACGCCCCCGCCCGCCAAAGTGCTTGTACCCGCGCCGGTCACGCCAGGTCTGCTGCTTGCCGCCGCCCCACTGCCGCCGCACCTGCTGCCACGAGCTGACGCGCCAGGCCGCCGTCGCCGCCAGCTGCTGGCAGGCGCGGCCTGGGTGGCGCGCCGCTGCCTGGCCCAGTGCGGAGCGTACCCCCTTCCGCCATGCACTGTCGCCGCCGCCGAAGCTGCTGCTGCTGAAGGCAGCGCATGCTGCCGCAGGGGCGGAGCAGGCCAACTCCTCTGCTGCCGATTGCAGCGATGCCGCCCGTCCGACGCGACGCACCAGCGCCGCAACACCGCGGCGCAGCATGTCTCACCCAGACACGCGCTCCTGCTCACTGTGAATGTGCGAGATCACCAATCTGGGCCCGAAACGATCTTTTTGGAAGCGAGGTTTTGCGGGAGACCTCCAAACGTTCCGATCTCTGACCCAGCACGGCGCTGAGGGTTTCAACTGTTGCGAGAGACCTTTGAGAGACGGCAATTCGAGAGCCAGATCAATTCTTGCGCGTCCTTTTCTCAACACTCCTTGCCACCTCCTTACCTTGATCAGTTGGTCTGCAATCTCGCTAATCACCAGGAGACAGCAAGTCGTCGATGCGTCGGCCCTATACGAGCTGCACACCATCTTCGCGGAGCCAGTCCGCTCCCATCGCCCTGTCATACCCCTAGCAAGTGTCCAGCAGTGACTGAGTGCTGCCAGCAGCAGCGGGGGACCGCCCAGCAGGCAACTGCAACTTCAACCATTGTCAGGCAGCAGCCATGGCCGGCCCCAGGCCCGTGCCGAGGCCAGGTATCACCAAGGCGCGCTCCTGCTGCAGCGTCAGCCTGAGCAAGACGCTCATCACCCTGCCGCTGGTGTTGGCGGCAATTGCGCTGCTGCTCCAGTTCAGCGGCAAGCAGCCCAGCCCCGAGGCCTCTGCCCTCACGCTGACCGGCCACATGTAAGCTTCTAGCAGGAGGCGCGGGGGCGTGCGGCGCGCGATGGGGTGGGCACGAGCCATCGCCGCCCGCTGGCGCCACGCGTGCCAGTCGCTCAGGCCGCTCACCTCTTCGCCACCCCACCGCACGCAGGGAGCGGTCGATGCTGCTGGAGTCGCAGCAGCACCCCAAGCTGGAGACGTCGGGTCGGCGGCGCACGCAGCTGGAGCGGCCGGCGCGCGGGGGCGGCCGCCTCGGCGCACGGCGCGCGCCGGGGCTGGGCCAGGCCTGGCGCGCGCCCGAGCCGAGCGCGCGGCTGCCGCGCGTGGCCTTCATGGTCACGACCAGCGACAGCCTGGCGCAGATCAGCGTGTGGCTGGCGTACCACCGCGCCATGGGGGTGGGCACCTTCTACCTCTTTGTCGATGGCCAGGCGGCGCGGCCCGAGGTGCAGGAGGCGCTGCGCCGCGAGCGCGGCGTGCGCGTCGTGCCGCGCGACGCGGAGCTCAAGCGCCGCCACGAGGGCTCCCGCATCTGGAACGAGACCTGGCTCTCCGCCTTCTTCCACAAGCCCTGCAACCACGAGCTCTTCGTCATCCAGTCGCTCAACATGGAGGGTGGGTGGCGGGGTGGTGGGCGGGCGGGTGGGCGGGTGCAGGGTGGCTCATGTGCTGGGACATGCTGGCGTGTTTGCGTGGCGTGAGTGGTAGAGAGTGGGTCGTGCCCGACACACGAACAAGGGACACCCCGCGCCAGCTGGCCTTCGGGGCACCGCCTCTAGTCTTCCCGCACGCGCCGCCCCCCTCGGCCGACGCGGATGTTCCGCGGTGCCAGAGCGACACGCCCCCCACTCATGAGCCCCGCGCGCGGCCCCCGCGGCCCCGGGGTTATAAGCGGCGGCCACACGCACGCTCTGCAGTGGGATCCCTCCCCTTCCCCCCGCTCCTGCCGCCGCCCCAGCGGCCCCCGCCCTTGCTCGTCTCCCGACTGCGCCGCGCTCTCCTGCCGCGCCCCGTCGCGCCGCAGTCGGCATTCAGATGGCGCAGGCCGACGGCCAGGACTGGGTGCTCCACGTCGACACCGACGAGCTCATCTACCCCTCGGGCTCCCCCGACTTGTCGGTGCAGGAGGTGCTGGCGCAGGTAGGCGCGCGGCGCCCGGGGAGGGGAGCGCGACGGGGGAGGGAGGGGCCGCCGCCGCGGCGCCCCGCCCCCTCGGCGCTCCTCGCCCACGCCCCGCCCCTCGCGCCGCCCCCCAATGCTCCGCGCCCGTCCGCCCCGCCGCCCCAGGTCCCCGAGGACGTGGACACCCTCGTCTTCCCCAACTACGAGTCGCTGCCCGAGGCCGACGACGTCGCCGACCCCTTCACCCAGGTCACGCTCTTCAAGAAGAACTACGGCCACGTGGTGCCGGGTGCGCCCCGCCGACTGCACCGTCAGGGGGGTCGCGCGCTACTGCACCGTCAGGGCGGGGCCTAGGCTGCGCTGCGCGCTCGGCGGCCGCCGCGCGCCACCCAACCCACGGCGACGGCGCGCCCGCTCCCCCTGCCTGCCTGGGATCGCAGACGTCTACTTCAAGAACTACGGCACCATTGCACGTGGCAACCCCAACTACTTCATCACGTGAGGGACTTGGGGTGGCGGGGCCAGCTGGGGCGCGAGCCTGGCGCTCCTGGCGCCCCCCCCCCCCCCCCCCCCCCCCCCCCCCCCCCCCCCCCCCCCCCCCCCCCCCCCCCCCCCCCCCCCCCCCCCCCCCC
>PCFQ01000058.1:3408323-3436736 GCA_003063905.1 Chlorella sp. A99
GGCGGCTCCCCAAGCCGCCGCCGGCCGCGGCGCCGACGCGCGGCAAGGCCTGGGTGCGGCTGCCGCTGGGGTCGCTGCGTTTCTCGCTGGGGGCGATGTCGCAGTTCGAGGACGCGGCGGCAGTCGCCGACTTTGTGGCGCGCGGCTACACCGACCGCGAGGACGACAGCGGGCCGCTGCCCGAGCCGGCGTTTTGGTACGCAGGGCCCGAGCGCTGCTAGCCGCCAGCCGGATGGCTGTGGCGGCGTGCCCGCGTTGCATTGCTGAGCCCCGTCTGTGCGAGCGTTGATGCATGCACCTGTCTGTACATTCGTACTGCACTCTGCATCCCGCTACGCTTCTTGCCATGCACCCCGCCAGCGCTGTGGTGATATGGTGTGCTGTGCTGTGCTCTTCTTGGTGAACCAATCCGCTGCTGGGCCGCGAGCGCCCAGCCCGAGCGAGCACGACCGCGGGCACGCGCCCGCGGGAGTGGGACTAACTTTCCAAAAGCCGTTCCATTGTCTCGGAATGTGTGCCGCGTGAGTTGTCTACTGCCAGCACGAGCTTCTCTCTTGTGCCAGTTCCAAGGCAGGCGAACCTTGCACGAGCGCCGGAGCGGCCCCCACGCAGTCTCCTCCAACCCTTGGGACAGTCCCTCCAGCGTTGGGCTTCCGCCGCCGCCCAGATGCAGCAGCAGGGGAGGCCTCCAAGGGCGCCCGTGGCCGGGGGGCAGAGGCAGTCGTGGTCCGAGGACGCCACCCCCTCCGCCCCCGAGGCCCTGCGACATGCAGCTGAGTTGACGGCCAGCCAGTGCCGCGAGGCGTGGTTGCATCCGACCACCGATTTCCTGGAGACACACACCAATCGTTTCCCATGGCAGGGGCGGCCCGGCGTGTTCAGGCGGCCCGGCGTGGTCAGCCCGCACCCGCCCGCCACCGCAACCACCAGGAGCTCGCACAGCACGAGCACGACTTCTGCGCAAAGTTGCGCACATCCAGCTCCAGCACCAGCACCACCGCGTCCGCCTTGGTCTTGTACCGCATGGCAGTGTTGAAGCGCGTGGGCCGCACGCACTGTACCATCGGCAGGGGGGACGCGGTGCTGTCCTCCTGCCAGCGGGCTGTCATACCCGGCACCTCGAGCGCCATGCGGCGGCTGGCGTGGTCGCGCCGCTCGCCCAGCGTCCAGCTGGGTCGACCGACGGCCCGCCGGCTCGCCTCCTTCTCCCCCTCATCGCTGCCCCGCCCGCGCTTTCCCGTGCCCGCCGACGAAGCGCGGCTGGCGGGGTGGCTTGGGGGGCAGCCGCCTTGGCTCGGTGTCTCGGCGCGGCTGGCGGGGCGGGTAGTCCGCGGCGCGGGCGTCGGCGTGCATGTGCGTGCACGCGTGCGTTCGGCCGCCAGCTTCTCCTGCTGTGCCTTCTCGCGGCGCACCAGGTCGGCTTTGCGGCGCTGCGCCGTCTAGACGGCACTGTTCCGCCACACGACGCTGCCCCTGCAGCACCTCCAGCACTGCCAGCTCAGCCTGCACCTCGGGGCTCTCCTCCTCCTCTTCCACCGCCGCCGCCGCGGCACAGTCGCTGCCCTCACCCTCCTTGTCGTCGCGCGCCTCCAGCTGCATGTCCGTCACCAGGTTGGCCAGCTGGCCACTCGAGGCGCGGCTGGCAGGCAGTGCCGCCGGCGCCGCCGCCAGCGTCGCCGCGGGCGGCAGCCAGCTGGCGCTCCAGCTGCCAGCCGCGCTTGGCCAGGGCCGCCACCTGGGCGTTGAGGATCTCAATCTGCTGGGCCTGCCTGTTTGCCTTGTGCGGGGCTGCGGGGGAAGCGACAGCGGCAGCGGCAACGGCAGGGAGGTGCTCGCCCTAGGGCTCCCTAGTCGTGGGTTTCCTAGACTCGCCCACTGCATCCGCACAACGCGTGCCAGTCCCGCCTGTCCCGCCAGCCCCGCCACCTCACCGGCGTGCCAGGCGCCTCAGTCGCCCTGAACATAGGCCGCCTGCAGCGCGCGCCGCCGCCTCCGCGTCCTTCTCGGGCGGGTGGCCGGCAAAGGCCTCCTCATCAGAGTCATAGACCGGCCCAGGCCCGCCAGCACCTCTCCCGCAAAACGCCTGCTCCCCCACCAGCGGCGGGCGGTCCGGCTTGGCGGAGCAGGCGAAGGATCCCTCGGCGAGGAAGTCGGCCCAGGGCAGGGTAGACAGCGTGGCGGCGATGCCAATCATCTCAGGGTTTTGTGCGGACGTTGGGCGTGGGGGCAGGGGGGCTGGGGTGGGGCGTGCGGGCAAGGAACGCAGGGGCAGGGGCAGGGGCAAGGAGCGCAGGGCCAGAGAGACGCCTCCAGCAAGCACGGGAGCACGTCTGCGCCCCGCAGCGCTGGCCACCCACCCGCAGGTGCTTGGCGGGGTTGGCCGCCGAATTGGGGTGCGGCAGGGAGAAGGCGCGCACCTTGGCGCGGACCCCCGCATGCATAGGATGGAATGCGCCAGCGCCGCCACCAGGCGCGGACTGCCGACAGCGGCCGGCAGCAGGGCCCCGTCTGCTGCCGCGCAGTAGATGGTGCCCTCGGCCACCTGCTGCTCGCACAGCACCCACTCGCCCAGGCGTGTGGCGTGGGCGGTGAACACGCGGAACCCGCACTCCAGGAGGTGAGCGATCACCCAATCGTGCAGCCCCTGCCGCCCACGGCGCTGCTGCTCCGAGTAGACAGTGTTGCCGGCATCCACGTGCAGGCCTGCGGGGGGGAGACATGTTGGAGCGGGCAGAGGATGTTGGTCTTTCTCTGCGGCTCGCCTGCGGCGCTCACGGCAGACCCCCAGCACGGGCCGCCCGCGACGGTCCCCGGCGCGCGGGGCGGCGCGGTGCACCTGCCAGCCCCAGCTGCAGCGGCAGGAGCGAGGTCGTCGGCCTGCCCGCGCGGATTGCCCAGGACAGCTCCAGGCTCTGGGCGAAAGACACCGCCGGGTTGTCGCTGGAGGCTGCTGTCGGCGCCTCCCCCTGGACTGCCGACAGCAGGGCGGACACCAGCACCGGGCTGCCTGCCTCCAGCTCGCACAGGCCGGGCAGGCCGCTCGCAGGTCCAGCAGCAGCTGGCTGCGGGGCCCGCCCACGGCAGACAGGTCCCCGAAAGCCTCGGGCTCGCTGGCATTGAGCAGCCTGGTGAAGCGGCTCAGCCCCCGCTGGTGCGCATCACGCAGCAGACTGAGCCCGCCTGCGCAGCCTGCTGTCACCGCCGCCTGCAGCGCCGCAGCGCGCAGCAGCGCGGCCTCGGTCTGCTCCCACATCCTCTCTGCACTATTAGCGGCCCTGTGGAGCGAGGGGCAGGGGGGGATGGAGCGGGGCCGAGGGGCAGACCAATCGAGGGGCACCTGCCAGGCATGCGAAGCGGCCAACCTGCACCGTAGCGAGGCGGTGCACGGGGGCGCATCCTTCCCTTCCCACCTGTGCAGGGTTGCGGCCTCTCCGATGCTGTGGCCCGTGCCCACTGCGGCGCGGGCGCGGGGGTGGAGGAGGAGCGACCCCTCCGCAACCGCCTCGCGGCTGCACACGCTGGGCCGCCCCTGCCGTGGGAAACATTGGTGTGCGTCTCCAGGAAATCGGTGGTCGGATGCACCACGCCTCACGGCGCTGGCTGGGCGCCTCAGCTGCCTGCCGCAGGGCCTCGGGGGCGGAGGGGGTGGCGTCCTCGGACCACGACTGCCTCTGCCCCCCGGCCACGGGCGCCCTTGGAGGCCTCCCCTGCTGCTGCATCTGGGCGGCGGCGGAAGCCCAACGCTGGAGGGACTGTCCCAAGGGTTGGAGGAGACTGCGTGGGGGCCGCTCCGGCGCTCGTGCAAGGTTCGCCTGCCTTGGAACTGGCACAAGAGAGAAGCTCGTGCTGGCAGTAGACAACTCACGCGGCACACATTCCGAGACAATGGAACGGCTTTTGGAAAGTTAGTCCCACTCCCGCGGGCGCGTGCCCGCGGTCGTGCTCGCTCGGGCTGGGCGCTCGCGGCCCAGCAGCGGATTGGTTCACCAAGAAGAGCACAGCACAGCACACCATATCACCACAGCGCTGGCGGGGTGCATGGCAAGAAGCGTAGCGGGATGCAGAGTGCAGTACGAATGTACAGACAGGTGCATGCATCAACGCTCGCACAGACGGGGCTCAGCAATGCAACGCGGGCACGCCGCCACAGCCATCCGGCTGGCGGCTAGCAGCGCTCGGGCCCTGCGTACCAAAACGCCGGCTCGGGCAGCGGCCCGCTGTCGTCCTCGCGGTCGGTGTAGCCGCGCGCCACAAAGTCGGCGACTGCCGCCGCGTCCTCGAACCGCGACATCGCCCCCAGCGAGAAACGCAGCGACCCCAGCGGCAGCCGCACCCAGGCCTTGCCGCGCGTCGGCGCCGCGGCCGGCGGCGGCTTGGGGAGCCGCCCGGCCGCCGCCTCCGCCGCGTCGCCCGCCGCCTGCGCCCGCGCCTCGGGCCCATCGGCGTCGCGCTGCACCCAGATCCACTCCCTGTTCAAGAGGAGGTTGTTGGGGTGGGTGGGTGGTGGTAGGTGAGAAGGGTCGGGAGTCGAAGCAAGGGCGTGCAGCAGAGCGGGAGGAGGGCAAGCAAGCGCGGGTTTGCTTGCCGCCCCACCAGTCGGAGAAGTTGCCTTGCTTCTGCTCGGCGAGGTCGCGTATCTCCTCATCGCTGATGCCCAGTGCCGCGTAGCAGGCGCCTGCGGCGGTGCACAGGGCAGGCGCAGCGCATGCGCTGTTGGCCGGCGTGGCGCCGGCGAGCGGCGGGGTCCGCTCCCCTGCCCGTCCCCTGCTCTGGCGCAGGGGCCTGCGGGCGTGCAGCTCGCCTGGGTTGCAGGTGCAGCCGCTACGTGTGTGGAAGCCCGCGGTGGCCAGCTCCGCCGAGACCAGCTTGTAGCTGAAAACAGCTCCGCTGGGCTTGAGCACGAGGAAGTTGATGGTGCCCGGCGACTGCACCTCGGCGCTGCGCGCAGAAGGGCGCGGGGCGCAGGAGCGATGCATGTCTGGGCAGGGGTCGCTCGTGCATTGCGCTGGCAGAAAACCGGGAGCACGCAGTGGCAGGCCTGCACGCTGCTGCCTCTGGCGCCCGCCCATCAGCGGCAGTGCTCACGCGCGGGGGTCAAAGTGGCGGCCCATGATGCGCATGAGCGGCGCGCCGTTGGTGTGGCGCAGCGACGCGAGCTTGTCGACCAGCCAGCCCCCCACAGCGTGCACGTGGCGCTCGATGGCCTCCACGCCGCCCAGCCGTGCAAACACGTCTAGGCTGCGCGCGGGGGCAGGAGGCAGGCGGGCACGGGTGGGCGCCTCAGCTCGCACGCACTGCACGGCTGGCACTCACGAGGCACGGCAGCACGGCCCCAGGCCCAAGGGAACGCCAATCAGCTCACCCATGGTGCAGGCCCAGGATGGCGAGGAACGGCAGCGTGCCGTCCTCAAACTTGGACGGCGGCGGCTGCCAGGCCACCCAGTCGAGCGCGGCGGTCGCCAGGAAGGTGGCGCCGCCGCCCCAGTACTGCTTGCGCAGCAGGGCCGCGGCGTCGCGGCGCACCAGCAGCGCGCCCACGCCAGACGGGTAGCCAAACAGCTTGTCTGGGGGCGAGGGACAAGGGAGGGGCGGCCGAATGAGGGCACGAGCTGGGGCGAGGCCGGCAGTCACAGGGCACGCATGCGGCCTGCCCTGCATGGTGAGGCGCATCGAGCTGACGTCAGGTGTTAGTTGCACGCTCACAGAAGGAGAGGGGCACAAAGTCGGCCGGCGTGCGTGTGAGGTTGAGGGGGTGGCAGGGCGCATAGGCGGCCGCGTCCAGCAGCACCTGCGCAGGCGGGCCTAGCGAGCTGAGCTGGCAGCACCTCCCACGCAACTAGGCCGCGAGAGGCGCCAATGCAGCAATCCGAGCAGCACAGCGGCTGCCGCAGGCCCCACAGCTTGCTCTTCAGCCCGCCACCCACCAGCCAGCGGCGATTGGCAGTGCTCTTGGCGTGCACGCGTGCCACCCAGTCCAGCGGGAAGAGCTGGCCGGCGTAGTTGTCGTAGGCGGGGAAGGCAAACAAGCTGAGTGCGGGCTGCTTGGCCTCCAGCTCTGCCCCCTCTTCCCGCGCCTCGAGCAGCCGGCGCTGCGAGGCGACCGCCTCGCCGCCCGCCGTCGCGGGTGCCAAGCCCTCTGTGCTGCGCGCCCCACCCAGAGGGGACGAAGCGGACGGGTCGGCCAGCCACGCCTCCACCTCGTCCTCTGCCACCGCGCCGGTGGCGGCGCCCGCGGCGCGCGCAACCGAGCGAATGCCCAGCACAGAGTTGTGGTTGACCAGGCTGTGCGCAAACTGGCTGCGCGGGCCCCAGGGGAAGGACTCGCCCACCATGTGCAGCGCGCCGGTGCCGCTGCGGGTGAAGACGAGGTCATAGGCGTCGGCGCTCGCGCCAAAGTGGGCCAGCAGCGCGGCGCGCGCCGCCTCCACGCCACGGTCACTGCGCTCCGCGCTGGGGTTGACGCTGTGGGGGTTGCCGTACACCGCGGCCTCCAGCTCATGCGTCGCCGCCTTGACCTCTGCGCGACGCGAGTGAGGAGGGCGGGGTGTGTTGGGAACCAGGGTGCGGTGCTGGCCCCACAGGTGGCTGCTTGCGCTCGCTCCGCCTTGCGCAACTCCTGCTCTCATGCTTCCTTCCTCTGCGAGCTCACGGCTGTTCCAGTAGAGACCACTTCCAGTGTAGTCGAGGTAGTGCTGCCCCTTGAGGCGGGGGCCAATCTCCTGAGGCAGTGCAGCGCGGCGCACCCGGCGGCATGTAGGCGCGCCACCAGTCGCCCGCTGGCCATCCCCACGCCGCCTGCCCTCCAGCCTGGCTTCTGCTTTCTGAGACCGCCTGCCCTCAGGTCTCGACCAGCAGAGTATTAGAGGCGCAGGCCGCCGAACACCTGCTCGTACAGCTCATCCACGGTGCCTCCATAGCCGTACCCTGGTGCCGACGCCAGGAAGGCCTGCTTAGACCAGTCGGTCCGCCCAGTCTCCTCTGCCCGCGCCAGCAGGGGGGCGAGCAGCAGCAGGAGCAGCACGAGGGCGCGGGCGGGGGCGGGCGTAAGCGAGAGGCCCCGCCCCCTCTTGGCCGCCTTCCCCGTCTGCGGCATGCTTGCTGCTGACGAGTGAGTGCGAAATGAGGTCTGTATGTGTCAAATCAGAGAGAGGTTAAGCCGCGGGTAATGGCTGTGAGCGACACCGCAAACGTTCGGCTTTGACGCTGTGCAGCGAAAGATGCAGGTGTTTTAGGCAGCTCTGCTGTGCGCGATGCTGCCCACCTCCCGGCGGAAGGCTCCCGCCACATGCCTGGGACCGTCGACGGGCGGCGGGCGCGCGCCCGCCGCCCGTCGCCGGCGTGCCGAGACCCGACTGCATGAGCCACCCGACCAGAGCCTGAACGGCGCCTGACGCTTTAGAACCATTTCAAGAACGTTTGTGGGCGTTACTTCGAAGCCATGTGGATGCGATCGGTCGCAGGGGGATGCGACCGGTCGGCCGCCCGCATCGTCGCCTTGCACTACCCATGCCGCCAACGCTGCTTGATCTGATCAATAGGATGCAGCAGCTTACAGCTGGGCAATATGACGGCGGAGCCAGGCACAAACAGAGGCTGAAATTCACAGTGATGGCACCGCATGGAGTGGCGGGGGCGGCGGCCAACCTATGATGAAGTTGCTCTCATTCCAAATTTCCTGCTGCTGCTCCTCGCTCCATCGCTGCTGCATTGCCGCTTCTTGCGCCTCACTCAACATCCGAACAAAACCTCTTTTGACCGATCGATTGGTAGCTCGGATCATACAGGAGCGAGCGCGTCAGACTCGAAGGCGCGGCGTGCGCGGGCGGTGGGCTGGCAGCAGGCGGCGGTCTGTCAGCAGGCGGAGGTCGCGGACGGTGGGCGGCCAGCAGGCTCACACCTCCGGCCACACGATGGGGGGCTGGGACAGCGACCCTTCGCCGTTTGCGCAGCGCATAAGGGACGGCTACGGCCTCCTGGCAGATGTGCTTCGCCGGGAGGATGCTGGAGAGGTGGTCGACTATGCCACGGAACTCGCGGACGCGCCGGGTGAGGCGGGGTGGGGCAGCAGATGCGCCCGGCCGGGGAGGCGAGGAGGCAAGACGGAAGGCCAGGAAGGAGGGCCTGGCTGACGAGCGCCGCACGGCGGCAGACTGACGCTCGCTCCTGCCCCGTGCGCGCAGGCGTGCGGCTCGCGCCGACGAGCTGGGAGGAGCTGCGCGAGCGTGTGGCCAAGGGCGGCCCTGAGGTGCTGGGCCAGCTGGGACGCAGCCCCGCGCAGCTGCGTGCCTACTTTGGGCACCGCGACACCGTGATCAAGGCGCAGTACGCCTCGGTCGCCGACTACCTCCACGCCAAAGTGTTTGGCCTGCCCACGGCGCCGGGGCCCGACGGCCGCCTGGTCGCGCAGGTGCCGCCCGACTTTGCGGCGAGCCGGCGCACCGTATGGCGCGACAACGTGCGTGCGTTGAGGGTCGGGGGCGGGCGGGGCCCGCTGCCATGGTGTGGTGCTGGAAGGGTGTGCCGCCGCATGGCACTGTGCTTTCGAGCCCCGCGGTGACTTTGGTGCCCCGCATGGCCCTGTGCCGCCTGCATCCACCCCACATGCCTCCGCGCGTCGCAGGACTTTCCCTACTTGCTGGAGGAGGGCGTGGTGCACCTCAACTACTGGAGCTCCCAGCCCCTGAGCGCCACCGAGGTGGAGGAGAGGATCGCGGCCGAGCTCCCCACTGATGCAGAATACGTCTGGTTTGTCAACCCGCCGGTGCTGCAGTCCGTGCCCACCATCTGGCACGCCCACATCATGTGGCGGCGGCGGCCCGCAGACGCGGCAGCGGCGCAGCAGCAGGTCGAGCAGCGGTTGCAGGGTGGAGAGCGGCAGTGGGGGGAGCCGCAGCAGTGAGCAGTAGGGGAGCAGCGGCACAGCCAATGGCCACGAAGGCTGCCTCGACTGCTTCACCTCCCAATCAAACTCCCTCTAGTCGTTGTAGTTGTCCAGGCCCAGGTCGCGTAGCGCCGCCGAGCCGGCGTCGCGGCACGAGGGGTAGGCGGCCTTGACCGCGCGCAGCAGGCGCTCGGCCCCGGCATCCAGCAGCACCGGCCGCAGGTTGGGGTTGCTGGACAGGGCGGGAATGGCGGGGCGGAAAAGGGTGGATGAGAGGGCAGGCGACGCACAACGTGACAAAAGCATGCCACGACATGACAGCCACGAAGCGCGAGGGTTCAGAGGGCACGAGGGCGGACAGCCCTCGCGCCCTCCCACTGCCCCCTCCCACTGCGCCTGCGCGCCCTCCCCCCCATCAGGGTGTAGGGTTTAGGGTTTCTCACCGCGCCACGATGTTGCGCAGCGCCATGCAGGCCTGCCGCTCCGCCGCCTGCGCGCGGTTCTCCTTGCTGTCCAGCAGTCCCCGCATCGCGCCCAGCATGGCCGTGGCGCAGCCGCAGTCCACCGCGCGCTGCGCGGCCTCGGGGTTGCGCAGCGTCACGTTGGTCAGCAGGCCCAGTGCCTGCGCGGACAGGGGGCGGCGGGGAGGCGGCGGGGCGTGGTATGGCAGACTAAGCGCACCAGCCACGTGTGCACCCCATGCTGCGGGGCCTCTCCACGCCCTCTGCCACTCCGCCCACCTGCTCGGCCATGGCGGTGGAGGCGGCGTGCTCCCGCAGCAGCCCCCCGATGCGCTCCAGGCCCCCCTCCTCCACGATCACGGCCTTGTTGCCGTCGCTGCTGGCCAGCTGGCGCAGCAGCCCCGCCGCCGCGCGCGCCACCCCCGCGTCCCGCGCGCCGCTGCCGTCCAGCAGGCCCAGCGCCAGGTGCACGCCCCCGGCGGACGCCACCTCCTGGCAGATCTCGTCGTTGGCCGCCACCTGGCGCAGCGCCCCGCACACGGCGACCGTCGTGGCGCCGTCGGCGGCGGGCTCACCGCTGCCGCCGCCGCCGCCGCCGCCCTCGGTGCACCGCCGCAGCGCGGCCACCAGCGCGGCCGCAGCGCCGTCCTTGGCCAGCCCCCGCGCGTTGGCAAACGCGCGACTGCCGGGCTGCGTGTCGTCGTCAGCCGTCGTCAGCGCGGCCAGCAGGGCGCAGGCGCCGCGCACCGCCGCGCAGGCGCCGGCGTGCGCATCGAGTGCGGCCAGCGCGTCGGCCGCCAGCCCCGCGTCCAACAGCCCGTTCTTGTTGTCCTCGCTCTTGGTGGCCGCGGCCGCCGCAGCCGCCAGCGCAGCGGCTGCAACGTCCGCATTGTCGGCGTGCCGCGCCAGCACGCCGTGCAGCGCGGCAGCCCCGCCCCCATCCCGGAAGGCAGCCTGGTGGTCCCGGCTGGCCAGCAGCGCCGCCAGCACGCCGAGCGCGGCTGTGGCCACCTCGGGGTCGCCGCCCGCCTGCTCCAGCACGCGCAGCACCGCCTCCACTGCCTCGGCATGGTGCAGCACCGTGAGGAGCTCGGCGCTGCTGCTCGGCTGCGCCACGGCCGCGTCGTCCAGCAGCGCCTGCAGCGCGGCCAGGGCAGCGGCCACGGCCGTGCCGTCGCCGCCCTCGGCGAGCGCATTGGTCAGGGTCGCCACCGCTGCGGCGCCGGGCTGCGCCGTGAGATCGCCCCCGGCCAGGCTCTTGATGATGTTGCCCAGGTCCGCTCCCTGCGCCTCAAACTCCTGCACCGCGGCGGCCAGCGCCTCCTCGGGCTGGGCGGCAGAGGCAGGGAAGGCATGCGAGGGGTGGGTGTGTGGGTGGGGTCAGCCAGGAGGACCGGGCGGCGCCAGATGCAGGAGGCCCGACTGGCTGAGCAGCCGCTGACAGCCCCACCTCTCACCTCCATCTCAAACTCCTCGATGTTCTCTTTCACCGCCGCATCGAACGTCTCCTGCAGTAATGGCGCAGGCACGTGTTGCCTGGGCACAAGCATCCAGGTCTAGCTCCTTGCTTGCCGTCCAACTCTAGCACAACCACGCGCATATGTGTGGAAGGAGAGGAAGGAGAGCCCACGAGGCCTCGAGCACTGGGCACCCTTGGTTGCCGCTTGTGCCGACCCCCGCCCGCCCGCTGCCCGCCCCGCCATCCCCTGCAGGCGGCGCGATTCCGCGCCTTCCAGCGCAGCACGGAGCATCCCTTGATCGCCTGGATGGGGTGTTCTGTTCAATAACAGCGGCGCTCCCAATCGACGCGCCTCCCTCCCTTCAGTCCTCGCCCTCCCTCACCTGGCTGATCCTCTTTTTCGGCTGCATGCGCCTCAGCTGCTCCTGGCTGAACATGGTGCTGCGGAGGGAGTGGAATTCGAGTGGGCGCGCCGTGCACGAGTACAAGAGCTTGCGATGAACTGATCCAAGTCGAGACAGCCAACAGGTGCAGTGGGGACGCGGGAGGTGGCGCTCCATTTGATCGGCATTGTCACCTGCCTCCTTGCAACTCCAGCCTTCTCTCCGTTGCTTGCACATCCATGCAACCTGAGAATTTGGCCTGATCGGCAAAAGGAGATGTGGGGAGCCCCGGCGTGTTCTCCTGCGCACCCAGACGCAGTTGGAAGAGTGCGGGTGGCCGTGGTGGGCACGTCAGGTGCGTGGGGCAGCCTGGAGGGCACCCCCAGAGCACTGCCGGCACCGGCGCAGGCAGGCGGGAATCACCGCCGCACGCTTGCTGCTCCCGCCCGCCTGCAGGCTGTGGAAAGAGCGCGCTGTGCCACCTGATTGCTCACGGCGAGCCGGCGCCCGTCGCGCCGCGGCCCACGGTCGGCTGCGCCGTGCTGCTGAGCCTGCTGCAGTATCCAGAGGCTCGGCTGCGCGCGGGGGCGCGCGCCGCCGGCTGGCCCGCCGCCCAGCGCGAGTTCTTTCTCGAGCTCCTCGACGTCGGCGCCGCGGAGCGGGTGCGTGGGGCATGGCAGGCACTGGTGCCGGCGCTGCCCCGGAAGGAATGTGTGCTGCCAACTTCAGGGCAATGGACCTGTGTTCTTTGGGCGGCGTGACGCCGCCGCAGCGCCCGAGCTGCCAGAGCACACACCTCCCTCGCCCCGCCCCGGGCTGCAGTACGAGTCGCTGCGGCCGCTGTGGTACCAGAGCCTCAACGGCGTGATACTGGTCCACGACCTCTCCTCAGCGCGCAGCCTCCCCAGCCTGCAGGTTTGGGCCGAGGCATGGGGGACGCTGGATCCGGCGGGTGCCTGAGGCTGGCTGCAGCGCGCCGTGCCCCACTCGCCCGCCCAGTCCCCTCAGCCGACTGACTCGAACGTTTTTGCCGTCCTCGGCGGCCCGAGCGCAGCGCTGGGCGCAGGAGGTGGCGCAGAAGGGCGGCGGCTTTGTTGTGCCCCTGCCCGAGGACCGCGCTGCGCTCAACCTGGGCTGCCTCCCCGTGCCCGCGCTCCTCATTGGCAACAAGGCTGACCTGCTGCCACGCTACCGCGGCCGCCCCTCGCACTACACGTGCTGGCTCAGCGCGCTGTGCACCGCCGCGCGGAGACGCCTGCGTGCCGCGGCCGCGGCCGCGCTGCCCTGGGCGCTGGCGCGGCTGGGCGGCGCCGCGGGGGGCGACGTGCGGTGGAGCCCCCGGAGCGGGGGCGGCCGCAAGGACGGCGGTGCGCTGGTGCACGGCAGCCTGCAGGCATCGGCGCTGGAGGGGGACCTGGACATGCACGCGGGTGGGTGGGCAATGGGAGGCGCCTCGGGGCCAGCGTTTGCGCGAGGCCGCCTCCGCTCCATCCCTCTCTCAGACCGACCCCCTGTTCCCCTCGCGCACAGTGCACGACTTTCTGTTCAGCTTGATAGAGCGGCGATACTTCCCCACGCCTACGCCCGACGCGGGGCTGCCGCCGGTGATGTGGCACCCCATCGCAGAGGGCAGCGTGGAGGGCACGCCACGTGGAGGCACGCCGCTCGTGGCGGGCACGCCACTGGGAGGTACGCCGTTTGGCAGCCTCACGCCCGTGCGTGGCAGCTCCAAAGGACTGCTGGGGCTCGGCCGCTTTGCGCCCGCCCAGCAGTCGGGCAGCACGGGGCGCATCGACGACCTGCTCTGACGTGGCGCCCCTTGCCCCGATCCACGCATTTTGACCGCACTACCCGACTTTCTTTTCCAACTCCACCTGTCACTACGTTGCGGGCACCTGCCTGTAATCCTGCTGGGTAGCTGCAGTGCGGCGGTGGCAGGGCAGCCGCACGGGGCGGAAGCCACCATTCTGTCCCAGGCTATTGAGCAGATCCAGACCTCCGACGTTGCAAAAGAATGCTGACAACAAGTGTGAAAGCAACAGCGTCTGCCAAATATAGCAAATACAAAGGAACAAACAGTGCTGCCAGCTGCTGGAAACAGGCAGAGTGCGCTCTGAATGCGAGAATCAACGACGCGGCCGCCAGGCTGCGGCGCTGCCTCTCACCCTGACCGCGGCGATGGCGAGCGCGGCGTGCCCAGCACCTGCCGCGGCGGCGTGGCCATCCCGCCGCCCGCGGCGCCGACGCCGCTGGCGGTGCGCACCACCAGGGCTACGCCCTCTTCGACCGCCGAGGCCGAGGCGGAGACCGAGCGCTGCAGCTTCTGCGGGGTGGTGAGGCGCGGGGGGCTGCGGCGTTCGCCCTCCGCAGCGAAATCGGCGAGAGGCACCATCTTGGAGGGGGCGGGGCCGCCAGCAGCGCCGCCGCCGCCGCCGCTCCCGCTGCCGGTGGCGCCGCCCACCAGCCCGGCGGACTCTGGGTCCGCCGGCCCCGCCTCGGGCTCGCTCAGCGTGCGGTAGCGCTGGCCGGGCAGCAGGCCGCGCAGGCGCTCGCGCACCCCCGGGCTGAGCGCGGCTGCCGCCGCCAGGCCCGCCGCCGCCACGGCCACAAGGCCCACCGCCACGCCCGCGGCGACCAGCGTCAGCGGCGTGGCGGAGGAGGAGCCGCCGCCTCCCTGAGAACTGCCGTCGCTGCCGCGCTCGCCGGTGCTGCCAGAGCGCGGCGGCGCGGTAGCCGCCTCGCCACCCGCGGGGCTGGAGCCCCCGCCTTCCCGCTGCTGCCCCTGCCCGCCCTCCTGCTGCTGCTGCTGCTGCTGCTGCTGGCCGGCCCCGTCCTCGCCCCGCTCTGCCTGCTGCTGCCGCTGCACTTCGGGCTCGCAGTCGCCGGCGGCGGCCGCCTGCAGCGCTGCGGCGGCGCCCCCGCCCAATCCGCCCGCGCCGGCAAACGCGGAGCAGGGCGGGCGCTGCGCCTGGCCCAGCGCCTTGCAGGCCGCGGGCGCAAAGCCGACGCGGCGGTTGGCGCGGTCATACCGCACCAGGACGTTGCGGAAGGTGATGCCGCCGAGCAGGGTGCCTGCACGCGGGGGGAGCAGGGGGCTGGGGGTTGAAGCGCCGGGCTGGGTCGGCGGCCGCCGCACGTTGCACAGCCCCGCCCTGCCGCACAGCCAGCCAAGGAGCGCGCCCCCCACGCACATGACGTCGACCCTGTGCGCCAGCCTCCATGCTGCCCCTGCGCGCCACCCCTGTGCCAACGCCGGGCTCACCCGTGCGCCCGTTGTCGAAGACGCCGAGGCAGTACTTGCCGGAGCCAAAGGTGTGCACAAACAGGTAGTTGAGGGGGCCCAGCTCTAGAGCGGCGCCGCCGTCAAAGGCGAGTCCCATGGAGGGGAAGACGGAGGCCAGGCCCTCCACGTCGGTGTGGTCGGCGGGCGCGCCGCCAAAGCAGACGTCGTTGAACTGCAGGGTGGATGGCGGGGCAGGGAGCGGGTGGGCCGCGGGCGGGAGGAGGGAGAGGGGCGAGGACAGCGGCAAATGGGCTCGGGCGCACCGCTGCAGGTCGCGCACAGAGGTGGCACGCCCGCCTCCCTGTCCCCCTCCCCGCCCCGGCCCGCAAGCCAACGCGCGCACCTCCGTCTCCGGGCCGTCCACGCGGCGCAGGCCCCGCGCCACCGCGTGCCGCTCCACCGCCGCCGCAAACAGGCGAAAGGCGGCGGAGGGGATGTAGGTGAAGGTGGTGCCGCTGTCCAGGACGGTGCCGTAGCCCTGGTCAAAGAGCGACTGCGCGGCGAGAGAGGGGGCGGCCGCGGGGTGAGCGCAGGCAGGCCTAGGACGGGCGGGCTCTGGCCGCCGCTCGCAAAGCGCGCGCCAAGACCCCTGCCCGCCCGCCCGCCCCCCCCACCCCCTCCCACCCCCCCACCCCATCCCCGTCCCGCGCCGGCCCCGCGCACCGCGTCCACGCCGAGGCGCTGGCCCCCCACCGCCAGCCCCGTCAGCCGAGCGTTGTAGTAGAAGGGGTGGCTGGGGCTGGCCACCAGCGGCGTGTAGGCCAGCGCGCCCGCCACCTCGCCCGGCAGCGGCGCGTCGCCCAGCAGCATTGCGCCGTCACCCTCCACCATGCCGAAGCAGAGACTGAACACGTCGTCAATCAGCCCAGCCTTGACCAGCTGGTTGACGACCGACGCCTCTGCGCGGGCGGCGCGGAGGGGGCGGCGCGGCGGCGCGGTCGCCGGGGGCAACCGGGTGGCGCCCTGCAGGGCGCGCAGCTGGAATGTGCGCAGGCCGGCTCGGTCGCGCGTTGACTGCGGGCTGCCCGTTGGCCCGCGGCGGTCGCGTCTGCCTGCCCAGAGATCCCCCCGGCCTCTCTTCCCGGCGCGGCCCCCCACACAAGCCAGTCGCCCCAGCGCGCACGGGCGTTGCCCTAAACCCAGGCCGCGCTCACCCGAGTTGCCCAGGCCCACCAGCCCGTCGGCACGCTGCTTGAAGATCTCCCCCGTCTCGCGCGTCTCGCAGCCAAAGATGAGCGGCGCGCCGGGGCCCCCGTCGTGCAGGCTCGCCACGTCCTCCACCAGCACGCCGCTGCTACTGCTCTGCTCCGCATAGCTCCGGCTGTAGGTGCACTGCCCGCCCGCGCACCCGCACCGCGGCGACCCGCAGCTGCACTTGGGGCTGCCGCAGCCGATGAGCGCCGCGGTGGAGCTGGCCGCCGGGTCAAACGGCTGCCCCTGGTGGTTGGGCCCGCACGCCGTGCCGCACGACGCGCACGGCACGTACGTCATCGTGCTGCCCGTGTCCACGATCACCGCAAACTGCCGCGGCGGGGTGCCCAAGTACATATTGGCATAAAAGTAGCTGCGGGCGCGCGGGGGCAGGGGGCGTGGGGGCGGCAGTGCGAGTGTGCTGCCCATCGACCTATCAGAATGAGCCGCATGCGACCCTCGCGACGCGCACCCACAGAGGCTGGTGCACTGTGCTTGCCCGGCCAAGGAGCTCACCCAAAGTCCTTGACTGCGCCGTGCAGGGGCATGGTGGTGTTGCGACGGCCCTCGCTGAGCGAGCGACGCCAGGCGGCGGCGCGCGTCCGCGCCCGCGCTCCCGCCCTGTCCCGCGACTCGACCCTCAGCGAGAAGCTTCCTCTCTTGCCGGTCGCATGGGCTGCGTGCGCCCAGGCGAGGAAGAGGGCCAGCAGCGCGGCCCGAAGCATCGCGCCTGGCGCTCCACGCCCTCGTGTGCAATGTAAAACGCTGCCAAGGAGCAGAGGGGGTGCGCAAGGCGAGCGGGAGCCAGCAATCCCCCGAGGCATGCGTGGTCTCAGTACCAGGGCACAGGACCCCTCCGGTAGCCACGCACACTGCTAGAACTTGATCTTTGCCAAGGGGAGTGGACGTGCTCTGTTAGCTGCAGCTGCAGCTGGGGGGCGGCGGGCGGGCTGCACTCGGTGCTATTCGCGGCGTGCACGCATACGTCGATCACTCCGCATCCATGTCGCTGTCCCTGCTCGCCCTCCTGGCGGGCAGGGGCACTGGGCGGGCCGCACGGCTTCCCAGCTTTGCAATCTTCCCTCCCCTGCGCGCCCTGGACACTCTGCGCAGCCACGTGCACACGCAGGCCGCAGCCTACGATACGATATTCGCTCTCAGCTCTGGAAGCGGGCGCGCGGCGGTGGCGCTCATCCGCCTGTCGGGCCCGGCGGCAGGTGCGAAGTGATAGCCTGAGGCCTTGCTCTCTTTCTCTTGCCGTCGCTCACTGCAGCGCGCAGTCCTCCTCACGCAGACGCCGCGTTGCAGGCGCTGCTGCCGCCGAGGCAGGCGCTGCCGCCTCCGCGCACTGCGCAGCTCGCGAGCCTGCGCCACCCCACCAGCGGCGCATTGCTCGATCGTGGGCTGGTTCTGCGCTTTCCTGCGCCGCGCAGCTTCACGGGTGCGCAAATCAAAGGGCAGTGGGGCAGGGCAGTGCTGGACGCCTTGGCGCCGCCCTCTCCTGCGCGCGCCCTCTGACCCCGCCTGCCCCCACCTGCCAACCCCTCCTTCCAACCCCACTGCCTCCCCGGGCCCCCGATTAGGCGAGGACTGCGTGGAGCTGCACCTGCACGGCGGGCCGGCCGTGGTGCGCGCCGTGCTGGACGCGCTCCCGCGCGCCGCGCCGCGGCTGCGCCCCGCGCTGCCGGGCGAGTTCTCGCGTCGCGCGTTTGAGCTGGGCAAGCTGGACCTCACCGAGGTGGAGGGTTTGGCCGACCTGCTGGCCGCGGAGACAGAGGCGCAGCGGCGGCAGGCGCTCGCGCACAGCGGCGGCGCGGCGCGGCGCCAGTTTGAGGCGTGGCGCGCTGCGCTGCTGGGCTGCCTGGCACGCGTGGAGGCGGTGATCGACTTTGGGGAGGACGAGGGCATCGCGGGTGGGCGGGGCGGTGGGGGTCGGCGCGGCGGCCGGGGTGAATGGTGCGGCACGGACGGGGCAGAGGGCGCATGGTGCGTGGGTGCGGGCGGGGGGAGGGAAGGAGAGCTGAGCTCTGGAGGGTGATGCGCGCAAAGCCAGCTGGGGGGCGCACCGCACGCGCGCCGGAGCCCTCGGGAGCGCTGTGCTGGCTGCTCCCCGCCCGTGCTGCAGACGACGTGGCGGCAGGCGTGGTGGAGCATGCCCGCCAGCTGCGGCAGGAGCTGCAGCGGCACCTGGCCAGCGCCAGGCGAGCGCTGCGGCGTTGGTGCCTCTTCGCAATGGCTGCCCGCGAGCCTGCTCCATTTCACGTCCTGGCAACAGCCAAGGCGGCTGCTGTGCAGACGCTTTGCCCCCCCCCCCCCCCCCGCCCCCCGCAGGCAAGGGGAGCTGGTGCGCGTGGGGGTGCGCGTGGCCATCGTGGGCCCGCCCAACGCGGGCAAGAGCAGCCTGTTGAACGCTTTGGCGGGGCGGGAGGCGGCGATCGTGTCGCCGGTGGCGGGGACGACGCGGGACGTGGTGGAGGTGGCGCTGGAGCTGGGGGGCTACAAGGTGGGAGGGAGGGAATGGAGGTTTGGGGTGGTAGGCAGGCGCGGCGGCGCGGAGTGGTAGGTCGGCGAGCAGGCGCTGGAGAAGCGAGGTTTCATGCTGGGCGGCGTGGCGAGCGTGCCCCCGACAAGCGCTCCTCGCCACTACTGCAGGTAGTGGTGTCCGACAGCGCCGGCATCCGCGCGACGCAGGATCCGATCGAAGCAGAGGGCGTGGCGCGCGCACGGCGCTCGGCACTGGTGGCTGATGTGGTGGTGGTAGTGGAGGATGCCTCTGCCACCGGCGGCGCAACAGCTGCAGCACCGAGCCTGCTGGCGCGGGGCTGGGTGTCCGGCCTGCTACGCGTGACGCCCAAGGGCAGGGCAGCCGCCTTCCTCTGGCTGCACAACAAGGTCGACCTGCTGCCGCCTGGCGAGCGCCCGGCACAGGGGCAGGTGGAGCGGCAGCAGCAGCAACGGCAGGGTATGCAGCTGCACTCGGCGGCAGTGCAGCAGGGGCAGGGTGGTCAGCAGCAGGCGGCGGGAGCGGCGCAGCAGCATCAGTCGGCACAGCACCAAGAGCAGCGGCTGGTGGTGGAGCGCACCGGCGGGGGGCTGACGGTGCACGCCGAGGAGGCAGAGAAGGGTGGCCAGGCAGGGGAGAGCGGCGCAGGCGCCGCCCCAACCGCGCCCCCCGCGCCGCGTCCGCTGCGCGTGTCCTGCCACACGGGCGAGGGCCTGGATGCGTTCCTCGAGGCACTGCAGTGCGAGGTCGCGAAGGCGGTGGGCGGTGGGGGCGACCCTGCCGCGACAGCACTGGTGACGCGCGCGCGGCACCGCCACCACCTGGGCGCCTGCGTGGAGGCGCTCCGGCGCTACGAAGCGGCGCCAGTGGAGCTGGAGCTCGCAGCCGAGGAGCTGCGCGGGGCGGCGCGCGCGCTGGGCGCCGTCACGGGCGCGCTGGACACTGAAGCGGTGCTGGACAGCCTGTTCGCTGAGTTCTGCATCGGCAAGTGAGGGCGACAAGTGATTGGTGGCTGCTGGTGCTGCGCTCCTGGAGTGCCTAAAATGCCCTGCGGGCGTGCCCCTGGAGCTGCATGCGTGAGCCTTGTAAGCGCAGCTCAGCTGGCTGCTGTTGGTACACTGATAACAGCTAACAGCTAACAGCCAGCTAACATATGCGCCGCAGTCTAGACTGCGTTTGCTTGCACGTGGGCGGCCGGGCGTGTGTTGTCACCTCGGGGGTTCTGGTATTCAGCGCCTGTCTTGCTTCCCTTTCCTCTCCTCCTTCTGATCTCCGGCGAGCGGTCTGTCAGCTCGATATGGCCTCTGCCGTGGCACAGGCAGTGCTGGCTGCTCCCAGCGCCCAGCGCGTGGCCCCACGCACTCATGGCAACGTGAGGCGTGCCCAGAGGGAAAGGGCAAGCTGGGAAACTCGCGCATGTAGTACATCTTGGCCCGCTGCTTCAGCTCTCGCGGCAGCTTTGCTAGCAAGCATTTCGTGCGGAGCGCGCTGTTGGGCGCGTGATCGCCCCATGCCACTTGGCCTCATCATGCCGCCGCCTGGTCCCGCCCGCCCGCCTGCAGGCTTTCGCCGCTGCCCCTGCCCAGCAGCCTGTGCGCTCCCGCCGCTGCGTGCTTGCCGTGCACGCGGTGGCCGCGCCCGAGGCCGCTGGCAAGACGACGATCGTGCCGGACGTGAGCCAGCTGATTGGCAACACGCCCATGGTCTATTTGACGCGCGTCACGTCGGACAACGTGGCCAAGGTACGATGGGCGTATGTATTGTTGCTGGGAATGTTGGCAAGCGTCGGCGCCGCAGTGGCGCTCCGGAGAACGGGCGCCACAGCTCGCCGCGCGCCCAGCTGCCCCGCTCTTTGCCCACCCCGCCGCGCGCCAGGTCGCCGCCAAGCTGGAGAGCATGGAGCCCTGCAACAGCGTAAAGGACCGCATTGGCTACAGCATGGTGGTCAACGCTGAGAAGAACGGCAAGATCTCGCCTGGCAAGGTGCGCGCGGGCACTGGGCCTCGTGTAGTGCAGTGCTGGCTGCCATGCTTTTGCTGCGCTTTGTGTGTGCGGAGCACTGTTTGGCCAGGCGCTCAGGCAGCTCGGCACTGCCAGCCCACTCTCTGCCAGCGGGCTTCAATGCGCCCGGCCTCCGCCGCGCCTGCGCAGACCGTGCTGGTGGAGCCCACTTCGGGCAACACTGGCATCGCGCTGGCCTTCATCGCCGCCGCGCGCGGCTACAAGCTGGTGGGCGCGGGCGCCGGCGCCTGCCGCCCGCCTGCGCAGTCACGGGGGCGCTCGGCGTGCGCGGCGCGCGCTCGTGCGTGCCAGCAGGGCTCGAGCGTGCGTCGCGGCCTCTGCGTCACCCTCGCGCAGGTGCTGACGATGCCTGCGTCCATGTCGCTGGAGCGCCGCATCCTGCTGCGCGCCTTTGGCGCCGAGCTCGTGCTCACCGACCCCGCCAAGGGTGGGTCGGGGACGTGAGGTCGAAGGGCGTGTGGTGGGGCGCCGCGACGAAACGAGGGCCTGCGTTGGGGGTGGGGTGGGTGGGGGAGCCGTGGCATGCTGGCGGAGCGGCACAGGGTGCCCTGGCTGGCGTCGGCGCTGGCTTGGACTCGATCACCGGAGCGCTGTCTGCAACCACCCGCCCTTCAGGCATGAAGGGCGCGGTGGCCAAGGCGGAGGAGATTGCCGCGTCCACCCCCAACTCGTACATCCTGCAGCAGTTTGAGGTGGGTGGGGTGTTTGGCGGCAGGCGCCGGTGCGCCGGGCCAAGGATGGCCCAGGCAACGGCAGCGCATCCCTCCTGTGGCGTGGCAGCCGTGCGCTCGTGCTGATAAGGCGCCGTGCCCCGTGCGCGTGCGCAGAACCCTGCCAACCCTCAGATCCACTACGAGACCACCGGCCCCGAGATCTGGGAGCAGACGGAGGGCAAGGTCGACGTTCTGGTGGCGGGTGAGGGGGCGGGCGCTGAAGGGGCACTGAAGGCAGGCCCAGCACTGCGGCGCCGGACTGCCTGGCCGGCGCCGGCAGTTTACGCGACGAGGCGTGGTGCGTGGCGCCGTCGCGGTGTCGCGCCCCCCCAACGAACGCCGCCGCCCGCGCAGGCGTGGGCACCGGCGGCACCATCACCGGCGCGGGCCGCTTCCTCAAGGAGAAGAACCCCAGCATCAAGGTGGTGGCGGTGGAGCCGGCGGAGAGCCCCGTCATCAGCGGTGGCGCGCCCGGCCCCCACAAGATCCAGGCGCGCCACGGGTTGTCGCGGAGTCCAGGGGGGGTTGGCCGGCGCTGAGCAGATCGTGCGTGCGTTGGCAGGGGGGGAGTGGTGTGCAGAGCGTGCGTGCGCTGGTGTGATGGAGTGGTGTGCAGAGCGCGTTGGTGTGGGGGGAGTGGTGTGCAGAGCATGCGTGTGTTGGTGTGGGGGAGTAGTGTGCAGAGCGTGCATGCATTGGCAGCAGGGGGGCGTGCTTTGGAGCAGGTTGGGCAAGGCGGTGCATGCGCGCTAGTGCCGGGCGCGCTGGTGCCGGGCGCTCCACCTCGCCCCGCTGCACGCTCCCATCCCCCGTCATCACGCAGGGCATCGGCGCCGGCTTCATCCCCGGCAACCTCGACACCAGCATCCTAGACGAGACCATCCAGGTGGGCGGCATGGCAGGTGGCCTTGTGCGCCGGCGACATGCACCTGCGCAGCCGTTGTCAAGCCTGCTCTGCGCCCTGTACGCCACGGCCCTGCAGGTCAGCAGCGACGACGCGGTGGCCATGGCTCGCCGCCTGGCGCTGGAAGAGGGCCTGCTAGTGAGTGCTGCCTGCCGCTCCGTTGCCCTTCTTTGAACGGTGATGCCTGCAGCGCTGTTATGTTGTTTCGCTGGCATGCACCCTTGGCTGCGGAGCGACGGTGCGCGCGGCACTGCTGTGTTGCCTCCTGCAGGTCGGCATCTCCTCTGGTGCTGCGGTCGTGGCTGCCAACAAGGTGGCCAACCGCTACGAGAACGCCGGTGCGCGGTGCTCCCTGCGACTGCTGTGCATTGCCTCAGGCGGCCGCGGGCGCGAGGCAGAGGGCAAGGGGATCGGCTGCAGAAAGCCTGGCCGCAGTAATCGCCCCGCTCCCCACCTCAATCGCCCTCCCCATGGTGGAATGCAGGCAAGCTCGTGGCCGTCGTCATCCCCTCGTTCGGCGAGCGGTGAGTTTCGAGGATGAGGGCTGAAGGATGTGGGGGGTGGGTGGGGGGTGGGGAGGCACCTCCCTTTCGCAAGCGCCTGGGCTAGCACAGCCTGCGTGCACGGCGCGCTGACCTATACGGATTGGCCTCCCCCGCCCCGCAGCTACCTGTCCTCGGTGCTCTTCTCCCAGATCCGCGACGAGGCCGAGAAGCTCCCCATTCAGTAAATTTCTTTTTCAGGAGTGTCCTGGCTGTCGGCAACTCCGCATTGTGTCTGTGACCATGAGGTGGCGATTTGCTAGAATAGAACCTCTGCGGCCTACCAAGCAAGGTGATTCTGCAGTTCAGCTCGCATCGCCAAACGGCAGACCGCCGCTTGATTGGCGGGGCACCGCCTCGGTCGGCAGGCCTCGCCCCTGCAGCTGCTGCCCCTCCTGCCCCTCCTGCCGTTGCACCGGCAACACCGCAGCCAGCAGTCCCGGCCGCGGCTGCTCCATTTGGATCTGCACTGCGTCGCTGCGGGGTCCACCGCTGCCAGTGCGGGGTGGTGTGCCACCAGCCTGCGCCAATCCCGGCTGGGACCCTTCGTCGGGCGGTGGTCCGCCGTAGCCGGCGCTGGGCGGCCGGGAGTGGGGGGCGAGCACGCCCCCCAGCTGCTGCGAGCCTTGGCCGAAGCCCAGGCTGAGATAGGAGGCGGGGTCTGGCGTGCTGCTGTTGCCCGCCCTGCCCCCAAACAGCGGCTTCAGAATCGCCTCGTCGATCTCCTGCCGAGAGGAGCGGGGGATGCGAAGAGGCGATGGGACAGGTGCAGGCAAATTGCTGCTGGCCCGCTGCGCAGTGGCGGAGCATGTGCCTGCTCATCCATTCTCGCTCGCAGCGTGGGCGCCGGCATGCACACACTGCCCCGTTCTAACCACCCTGTTCCCCGACCCCACCTTGAACTTGTCATGGAGAGCGCTGCCCTCCTGCACCTCCACCCGCAGCGGGCCGCCGCCGGCCCCCGCCAGCCCCTCGCTCAGCCCCTCCTCCGCCCAGGCCATGCCGTAGAGCGCAGCGTCGTCCTTGCCCTCCAGATCAAAGCGCCGCAGCAGGGGCCCTGTTGGCGAGGAGCAGGGGCAATTAGAAGCGCCATCGCGCCGAACGCAGTTGCGCTGCGACTCTGCGCTGCCCCTGCAGCCCCCTCGGTGCCGATCGCGCCGTGAAGCGGCGGCCTCCCCCGCCCACCGGTGGCGCTGCCCAGGCCCAGGGTGGTGACCACGACGATGAAGAGCGCGGCGGTCTCGATGGCGGGGACGCCCGTCTCGGCGGGCGCGTCGGCGCGGGGCATGTTGATAACGAGGCCGTAGGCGACGGCGCCGCGCAGGCCCACCGCCCACAGCATGAGCTGGAGGTTGCGGGGCAGCTTGTACCTGACGAAGGGGGTGGGGTGAGGCGGGCGAGGCGGGAAGGGCCGCACGATGGCACGGCCGCTCCCTGCTTCCACCGCGGCGGCCGGGAGCGTGCCCCGCTCGTGCGGCCCGTTGCCCCAGCGCGCCCACCTGCGCGTGGCGTTGATGAGCTTGGAGCAGGGGAAGATGTTGCAGGCGCGGCTGGCTACCGCGAGCGGGACCCCGCTGACCAGCAGCCCAAAGTCAAACTTGTGCTGCACGGTGGCCACCTGGGGAAGGGGGTTGCGTGGGAAGGCGGGCGGCGCACGCCATGAGCGGCAGCCAGGGGCGCGGAGAAATGCAGCGCAGTGCCCGGAGAAATGCAGCCCAGGGGCAGGGGCAGCGCAATCCCTGCCTCTTCCTTTCAGCCCGCCCGCCCGCCCCCACCTGGAGCCCCAGGTACGCAAAGATGAAGGTTTCGCACAGGAAGGCGGCGGTCTCGAAGAAGCGGCGCAGCGTGACCTGCGCCTCGGGGGTGACGTTGTAGTGGGTGTAGTGCGCGTGGCAGATGCCTGCGCGGTGGGGAGGCAGCGGGGTGAACGGGCGAATGGGCGGGCAAGGGATGCCGGCGGCTGGCCTGCAGGGTGGGCCTGCCGCTCGCGCCCGTCGCGCGCGCTCCCCGCGCGCCCCGCGCGCCGCCCACCCGAGAAGAAGAGGGAGACGATGCCGCTCATGCCGGCGACCTCGCCCAGCAGGTAGGCCAGGTAGGAGCCCATGACCACCAGCGCGATCTCATACAGCGTGCCGTCCAGGTCGCCGCCCCTGCGGCGAGCGGGGCGCACGGGGGTGGGGGGCGAGGCGGGCGTTGACGGCGGTGGGTCGACGCTGGCAGACAGGCGCCGTCTGCCGCAGCGCGCGCCCGCCCACCTGCTGCGGTCCGCGAGCTGGAAGCGCTTGAGCACAAAGGCGCAGGCGAGCGCCACGCCGACGCCGATGGCGAGAGAGCCGGCGCCCAGCACGACAAAGCGGATGAGGATGGCGGGGAGGGAGGACCAGGTGAGGGGCTGGTCGTAGAACTGGGTGAGCGCCCTGCAGGGGCGGGGGGCCAAGCACAGCCGCCAGCTGAGGAGCGAACTTGTGTTGCCAGCGCGCTCCTCCCTGCCTGCGCTCGTGTGCTCTGCCATGCCCTCGGGCTTGCGCCCCCTCCCCCTCACTCCCGCCGGTCCCCCCTCGCCCCGCCCCCTGCCTGAACAGCACGATGGCCACAGCATCGTTGAGCACGCTCTCCCCGAAGACCAGGTTGTAGAGCAAGGGGGGCACCTCCACCTCGGTCAGCACCGCCAGCGTGGCCACGGGGTCGATCGAGGAGATGGCGGAGCCTGCGCCCGTTTGTTGTGCGTGTGCGTGCGTGCGTGTGTGTGTGCGTGTGTTGGAGGAAGCGAGTCAAGGGAGAGAGGCCCTCAGCGACCTGGCCCAACCGCAGGGGGTGCCTGCCCCGCCCACCGTACAGCAGGCACTCGATGAAGGGTGCGCCCGCCAGGTGGCTGGGAGACACGAGGTGGATGAGCACCAAAACGTAGGTGGCCAGCCCGAACACCAGCGCAGAGATGAACGTGCCCAGAATCTGCGTGGGAGTGTGTGTGTGTGTGTGTGTGGGTGGGTGGGGGGTGGGGTGGGGGTGGGGTGGGGTGGGGGTGGGGTGGGGGGTGGGGGGCGGCCGCTGCTCGGCGCGGGGGGGCGGACAGACGCGCCACCTCGGCAGCAGGCGCGCACGGCGTGCTGCAATCCATCGGGGGCCCCACCGCGTATGTGAGAATTGCGCCGATGTTCTTGAAGAAGTCCTTCTTTTTGAGCGTGAACCCCGCCGCAAAGACGATGGGCGGCAGCAGCGCGTAGAAAAAGGCGGCGGGCGAGAAGCGCAGGGGCTGCGACAGGCCCATGAGCCTGCAGGCGGGGGCGCAGGCAGGGGTGCGGGTGCCAGCTCGGACGGCTGCTCACGCTCCGGACGGCTGCTCACGCTCCGGGGCTGGGCCCACAGGGCCGGGGCCTGTTTTGCAAATGCCGCACCTGCTGATGCCTCCAACCAGCACGCCCAGGATCAGGCTGCAGCTGCTGGGCGGCAGGCTCGTGAACCGGAATCGCTGGATGAGGTAAGTGATCAGCATCGTGGCCATGAGGAGCAGCCACACCAGAAAGATCTCCTCCTGCAGCACAGGACGGGGCGGCGGGCGGGCCCCGATGGCGCCGGGCGGTGCCGTGCAGCTCCTTTGGCGCCGCCCTGCCGAGCACGCTGCCCTGCTCGAACGCACCGAGACATAGGTGTCTGAGCGCTCCGCCATCTTCATCAATTGCCAGCCAGGGAGCCGCGTGGATCCTCTAAGCTAGGCAGCGTCCCCCTCGACCAATCGGAGGTCGTGCGCCTATTCTAGCAGCAGCATAGGGCAAGCTCAGCTATTGGGGCGCGTGGCACAGGTGATGCGGAATATCGAACGCTGCTGCGCTGCAAATGAGAGAACAAAGACATTGAGAACACGAGATCAGACGAATCGGCGCTGTTGCAGGTTTGCTGACCGCCCCGCCTCCCACGTGCGTCCGCCTCCCGCATGCACTGGCGCGTGCCGCACTGCAGCTCAGGAGGGGCTTTCGTCGGGGCCTTCTTCCCTGCTGTAGACTCCCTACCCTTGTGTATGCACCACTACAATGCTCACACAGCTGCTGGAATGCCCGCGCGCTGGGTGGGGCGGACAAGCTTGCGAGTCTGGCCGTTGCCATCCCGGCCGTTGTGTGAGCTCCATGGGCACCACCATTCTCTGCCATCTCTGGCCGTCTGATGGCGCGTTTGGCAGCAGCTGCAAGTGGGGCATGCGCTGAGAGAGGCTGCAGGGGTAGCCAGGTCCTGGGGTGGCGGTGACGCTGCTCGGGCGGCGCGCATGGCGGCGGTCAACTTAGCCTGGCATCCCTGCTGCCAATTCTCCAACGCATGCATGCGGCATTGGACGCACAGATGTACAGTCCTGCTGGCGGCAGCCAATGATCACGGTGGCACACATGTTGTGGAGCAGCTGTTTTCGCCGCTCTGTTTCACTAGTTTTCTGCCTCGCATCTCCCGCGGCTCCTTCTCGCATTGGGGCTGAGCTCTTAGCCACCAGAGGGCTGGTTCCAGCGGGCCCTGAATGCGACCAGTGCAGGCGCTGATGAGCCTGCTGAGTCGTACGGCACCCAATGGCATCGATACGATCAGCGCAGGTTGGGGGGAGAGAGGCGACGTCCCCTAGAGCCTCATAACGCAGCAGCCCTAACGCGCCTGACCCTCCCTGCTTGCAGGAGTGCGTAGTATGTCCACCGTAACGGACCTGAAGGCGGTGCTCGCGGAGAAAATCCCTGTGGAGCAGGTCAGCTCCTCGCGTTTGACTCTTCCGCGCCGCCCCCTGCTTGGTCACGGCCGCAAAGGAGCCCTCGTTCGATCGGCAGCCGGGCGTGGGAAGCAGACGTCCACAGGGCGCACGCGCTGGCGGCGGCTGACAGGGCAGCTGGGGTTGGCGTGGTGTGCTGGCGTGGTGTGCTGGAATGGCAGGTGTTTGGCAGGTGACCCTCTTCCTGCAATGTTGCAGGAACGGCTTAATAACCTGCGCAAGGACTATGGGTCGAAGGTGCTGGGGGAGGTGACGGTGGAGCAGGCGATTGGTGGCATGCGCGGCATCCCGGTGCGCTGCCCGCGCCAGCTGGCGGGCCGCGCACAGCTCGCCGCATGCTGCCAGGGGCCGCGCTGCGGCAGCGCTGACGTTGCTGCAATCATCAAGTTGGTGCGCCCCACAGTGCCTGGAAACTTGGGCCGCGCGGGCGGTTGTGCTTGGTGGGTGCAGAGTGCCACCGCTCAACAGCCTGTTGTTCTGCCGCGGGCTGGCTGCAGGCAATGCTGTGGGAGACCTCGCTGCTGGACCCGGAGGAGGGCATCCAGTTCAGGTGACCCACGGGGTGCTGCGCCGGGGGGTGTCCAGTGTCGCGGGTGCCAGTCTTACCTTGTGAGGGCGGCGGCGGGGCAACGGCTGTGGCGGCGGGGCAGCAGCTGCGGCGGCGGGGCAACAGCTGCGGCGTGGGGCAACAGCTGCGGCGTGCATGCGGTCTGCTCGAACATCCCTCTCCCCCACCTCTCCCTAGGCCACGACATGCACTTACTTGCCTGGCTGCGTTCTGCGCAGGGGCTACTCCATCCCCGAGCTGCAGGAGAAGCTGCCGGCGGCGGTGGAGGGCGGCGAGCCCATCCCCGAGGGCCTGCTCTGGCTGCTGCTCACCGGGGACGTGCCGACCAGGGAGCAGGCGCAGAGCGTGACCGAGATGCTGCGAGAGCGCTCCAAGGCGCGCGCGGCGCTGCGGGGCGGGGAGGGGTGCTGTGGGTTGCCTCCGCACAGTGGCGCAAGCGCGACAGGGGCGGGGGCTGCGGATGGCTAAGGCGACGCTGCATTGTGCCCTGAGCGCCTGGCCCCAGGCTCATGCAGGCTCTCCTCTCGTCCTCTCCCCACGTCATGCTGCCTCATCCCTGACTAGTTGTTTTGCCCCGCAGATGCCCGACCACGTGATCCAGGTGCTCAAGTCGCTGCCCGAGGATACCCACCCCATGACCCAGTTTGCCGCGGGCATCCTGGCGCTGCAGGTGAGCGCACCTGGAGGGCAGCAGGCGTCTTTGCGCACCCGAGTTGTCAAGTTCCCTGCTGGCCATTCGCGTACAATGCGCCGCCCCCCCCC
>PCFQ01000058.1:3436761-3452049 GCA_003063905.1 Chlorella sp. A99
CCCCCCCCCCTCTCAGACCGAGTCCAAGTTCACCAAAGCCTATGCCGCGGGCGTGCACAAGTCCAAGTGAGTGCAACCATCCTGCCTCGCTTTGGTTGATCGCCATGGAATGGCAGGCCCGCTGCGCCAGGCGTCACTGGCGCCCATGCTGGCGCGCAGGTACTGGGAGACCATCTACGAGGACAGCATGGACCTGATCGCCAAGCTGCCGGAGCTGGCGGCCATGATCTACAGGCGCGGGGGCGGGAGTGGGCAGAGGGGACAGGACTGGGGGCAGGGGTCGCAGGGCAGCGGACGCGCAGCGCCAGGCGGAGGCCAGACCTGGCTCAGGCCCCAGGTCCCAGGCGGCGCAGGGCGGTGGCCGGCACACAACTGTCGCCCCTGCGAACGATGCGCAGCGAGCGTCGCTGGCACCAACTTCTGCGCAGGAATACGTTCAAGGCCGGCGACCTGATCCCGCCGGACCCCAAGCTCGACTGGGCCGCCAACCTCTCCCACATGATGGGTGCGCGGCCGCACGCTGCTGCTGCTCCCGTGCGTGCTGCCTGTGTGTGGCATGCTGGCCGCCTCCCATCTAATGCTGACCCCCGTCCCGCACCCCGCACTACTTCCAGGCTACGACGACCCTGGCTGCCTGGAGATGATGCGCCTCTACCAGGTGCGTCTGTCCACCCACGTCTGCCTCCCGCCTCTGCACTGCTGCTGCCATTGCAGAGCTGGCAAGTCTAAACAAAACAATCGGTCACCTTGCGTTCCCTGTGGCTCCTTTCCCCCCACTCCTCTGCAGACGATTCACACGGATCATGAGGGCGGCAACGTGTCGGCGCATGCTGTCCACCTGGTGCGTTTTGCATGTGCCTCCGCACCTCGCTGCTGCCGCGCTGTGGCACCCCGCTCATGCCGCAAGGGCTCATGCACCTCTTGCGCCTGTGCTCAAGCCGTGCACCTCCTGAGCCGCTCACACCAGCTTCACCCTGCAGGTGGGCAGCGCCCTCTCCGACCCCTACCTCTCATTTGCAGCCGGCATGACAGGGCTCGCTGGCCCCCTGCACGGCCTTGCCAACCAGGTGCGCTCTGGGCGGGGGGTGCGCTCAACAGATGTATGCCTGGCATGGCCGAACCAGCTGCCAAACACCTCAATGCCAAGCCGACCCTGGCGCCATGGTTGCTTATGCTTGTATGCTGCGCTGCATGCTGCGCTCCCGCCCCCGCTGCAGGAGGTGCTGCGCTGGCTGAACGACGTGCGGCTGATTCTGGGAGACGAGCCCACCAAGGACCAGCTCACCGATTTTGTGTGGGCCACTCTCAAGGGTGGCAAGGTGTGTGGAGCTGGGAGCGACTGCCCCTCCGTCCTGGTGCAGCAGGCGCTCGCGCTGAGCGCTCCATCCAGTCTCTCCATCCGTCTCCTCACTGATCCAGCCCCCTCTCCACCGCCCCCGGCCCTCCTCGCCCGCGCCGCACGCAGGTCGTGCCCGGCTTTGGCCACGCCGTGCTGCGCAAGACGGACCCGCGCTACACGAGCCAGCGCGTGTTTGCGCAGAAGCACTTCCCTGACTACCCGCTCTTCAGGCTCGTCTCGCTGCTGTACGACGTCGTCCCTGACGTGCTCACCCAGACCGGCAAGGTCAAGAACCCCTGGCCCAACGTCGACGCCCACTCCGGCGTGCTGCTCCAGTACTACGGCATCACAGGTGGGGGTGCCTTGTTTTTTAGTTTTTGTGGGGGTGCCTGCTGTGCGGCTGTGTCGCCTGCCGCGCGCTGTCGCTGCTCAGCGCCCTGTCCTCTGGTTGACTCTGGCTGCCTCCCGCTCTCTCTGAGTCCTCTCATCTCGCAGAGGACAGCTTCTACACCGTGCTGTTTGGCGTGTCGCGCGCCATCGGCGTGCTGTGCCAGGTGGGCCAGTCGGCAGCGGCCTCAAGCGCGGCATGTGCTGTGCGCCAGGCCGCTCTGCTCACGCCGACGCGCGCACACGTCCCCGCCCTGCAGGGCATCTGGAGCCGTGCGCTGGGCCTGCCGATTGAGCGCCCCAAGTCGCTGACGGTCGGCCTGATGATGAAGGTGCGTGGCAGCAGGCCCAGTCGCCGGTGGCCCAGGTGAGTGCGCGTTGGCAGGGGTGCAGTCTGCCTGACGTGCCACCACGACCTGCCTAACTCCCTCCTGCAGAGGGCCAAGTGAAGGTGCTCGCCACATGCCAGTGCGCCGCGCTGATGCAGGCGGGGGCCAGGTCTCCGCCCGACTCGATAGCAATAACCGAATCCCTGCCCAATTTCTTTCCTACACTTCCGTACTGCCTCCCTCACTGCACTGGCTCTTGCTTTCGTGCTTAAGTAAGCTCCTTGTTTGGTTACATCCACAGAACTCCTCTCTTACTCCTCTCTGCGGGATGGCGCCACCTTTCATACCTCGCACGCCCCTCTTGAACTACTGACCACCACCACCGCTCGCACTTCTCCCTCTTGTAGCTGTCTGTGCAAGGCGCTGTAGTTTCCAAGCACCTTTGCTCCTTCTGCCATGCCTCAGCGCTCCCTGCCCCCACTGCTGCCAGCTCCTTTTGCGGGGACGGGGGGCACGGCGCCTTTCTAGCGCTGTCCTGCCTCCCACTGCCCTCCTGCTCTTCTTTCCGCCCGCGAAGAAGCCAGCACCCTGTTGGTTGCCTGTCGTGTGTAATAGCAAGAGCCACACTTCCCAGCTGAGAGGGGGCATTGCATGAGAGCGCTGCCTGGCGTTACGCGGCTCTTCAGGCTCAGTCCCGCTCGCTTATGGCCACCAGGTGTTCCTCCACCTCCTCAGCCCCCAGCACCCTGCAGCAGCAGCGAGCACACACAGGGGCAGCGGCGCGTTTTCAGTTCACCTTGCAGGGCCACGGCTATACCTGCTTGCTCGGTCCCCACGCTTGCGTGCTCCAGACCAGATCCCAGGCCCAGCACCGCCAGCTGGTCCCGGCCCGCCTGCGGCACATGGCCCGCCCACCCGCCCCACCTGAACTTGCCGCCGTCGTCGGCGCGCACCACGCCGACCTCGATGTCGGTGGCCTTCATGTCCTCGGCCAGCACGTGCTGCGGCGCACGAGGGAGGAGAAGGGCGTGGCAGGCGCGCACGCAGGCGGGAGTGCGGCAGGAGGGAGGGAGGCACAGCAGCAGACAGTCCAGGTGAGCGCCGTCGGGACACCTTCGCTCCGCGCCGCCCCGCCGCGCGCCCACCTGCAGCGCCGAGATGGCTAGCTCCACCGTCTCCTTGTAGCTCAGCTGCGGCCCCACCTTGAACTTCTTCTCCAAAAAGTTGATGGCCTCCTGGTCCTTGACGCCCGCCGCGGTGGCCTGCGCAGGGGCCGCAGGGGTGGGTGGCGCAGTTGTTGGACATGCAGCGGGGCTGGCGATTGATCATATGCTGGCTGGCGGCAGCGCCTAATGAGGCGGCCCGAGCCTCAGCCTGCAGATGAGGCACCGCCGCACCTTGTAGCCGACAAAGTAGCCGGCAGGGTCGACCTTGAACAGCTGCGGGCCCCGCTCCTCGTCGATGCCGATGAGGATGGGGATGACGGCCATGGGGCGCAGCCCCGCCTTCTGCGTGCGCACCTGGTTCTCGTCGGCCAGCGTGCGCGCCAAAAAGTCGACTGTTGGGGGGCGGAGGAAAGGGGGGGAAGCGGGTTTGCTCCCACCGCACTCCACCGTGTGGCGTCCTCTGGCCTGCACCGCCCCGCAACTATATCTGGCATGCGGCCCACGTGTGTGGCTCCTCTCCCAACCTCGCTCAGCGCGCTGCCCACCTGGCATTTCGTAGCCAAATTTGAATCGGAACTCTGCCGCGTCAGCGCGCGCTTTCTGCACAACCGAGCGGCTGTCGCCATGCACGCCAGTGATGAGCATGCCGATGCTGGAAGTGATGGCGTGCATGTGAGCCACGCTGGAGGGGTCGATCAGCGTGTCAGGGACCTTGTGCTGCATGGCACGGCAGGACAAGCACAGCCGGGAGTGAGAGCAGTCAGCAGCAGTGCAGCGGAGCAGCAGCAGCTGGCTGGCAGATTGCTGCTGCAGCTGGGGGCGACGGCGGTGTGCCAGCCTCCCACCTGCGTGACAAACACCACCGAGTCCGCGCCGCGCACAGCAATGCTGGTCAGCCCACTCGTCTTCACCGCCTTGAATGCATACTCTGCAGGGCCAGGGAGGGATGGTGGTGGCATCGAGCAAGCGCGTGCGGCGGGATGCCCAGCGTCCACACTCGCCACTCGAGCACCTGTGGCACGCACGACGCACGGTGCGTGACGCAGTGCCTGTTGCAACCCTGCACCCTGCTCACCGACTTGGTAGAGCCGCCCCTCTGGCGAGAAGATAGTAATCTGCCTATCAAAGGCGCCCGCACCGCGCGACATGGTGCCTGCTGCACAGCGCGGGGAGAGCACGGCGGGCCGTCGGAGGCCGCCCGTGTCGCCGCTCCGGTGTCGCTGGCTGGCGTGCCTGCGCGCCAGCTGCCAGCGCCAGGTCCTCACCTCCGCTGCGCGTCTCTCCAGACTCTCAGCGGATCCTTCGCTCGCAGAGTCTTCGCCGATGATCAAGTGGGGTGCAGGACTGCTGACCAACCGGCACGGCGTCGCGCAAACGAGCCCCCGATGCTGATCAGTAGCGCTGCGCGCTGGTTGGGAAGGAGCGTGCAATGGGCGAACGTAGGAACCTCTGCTGGCTCGCCAGACGCCTCGATTGAGTATGAGTGACCGCTGCGTGTTGAGGAGGGCGAGGATCGCTGCAGAAACTGCTGCAAATGGGAGCTGGAAGGGGGGGCCGTGAATGAGGACTCTTTGTCGTCCTCCGCCTGCTCTGGCTCGCTCTCCTCGATCGTGTGGTTCGATCCAATGCGCAAATGGATCGCGCTTCTCGCCTCTCCACACCCAGTGCGCCCGTTCTCCCCCCTGCTTCCTCTTCGACACTCCTGAGGACATGCTAGGGCTGTTGCGTGACTTGTGATCTCCACAGGCTTTGAACGCGGATTGCAGCTCTCACCCGCGCGCTCTGACAGCCCAGCGCAGCACCTCGGCACGAACGGACCATGCAGGGCGGATTTGGAGGCTTTGGGCAGCCGCAGCAGGCCACACCTGGTGGGCGGCCAGCGCCGCCTGCCCCGCCCGCCTGCTTGCGCGCCAGCGTGACGATTCCTGCCGCTTTTGCTCTGCAACAGAGTTCCTTGCTGTTAATGCAGGGTTCAGTTTCGGGCAGGCGCTACAACCATTTGGGCAGCCAGCATCCAGCCCGTTTGGCGAGGCGGCCCAGCCTGCAACGGCCAGCCCGTTTGGCCAGGCGGCGCAGCCTGCAACGGCCAGCCCGTTTGGCCAGGCAGCCCAGCCTGCAACGGCCAGCCCGTTTGGCCAGGTGGCGCAGCCTGCAACGGCCAGCCCGTTTGGCCAGGCGGCGCAGCCTGCAACGGCCGGCCCGTTTGGCCAGGCGGCGCAGCCTGCAACGGCCGGCCCGTTTGGCCAGGCGGCGCAGCCTGCAACGGCCGGCCCGTTTGGCCAGGCGGCGCAGCCTGCAACGGCCGGCCCGTTTGGCCAGGCGGCGCAGCCTGCAACGGCCGGCCCGTTTGGCGCGGCTCCTATGGGGTTTGGCGCCTTTGCTGCGCAGGCTCAGGCGGAGCAGCAGCCATCTGTGGGCTTTGGCTCACCGCAGCCTCTGGGTGTTTTGGCGTTTGGGCAGCAGCCGGGAGCTAGCTGGCCGGCAGCTGCGTTCAGCTCTGGGCAGCAACAGCAGCAGGCATCACCTGCCCCGGTGTTTGGTTTTGGGCAGCAGGCGCAGCAGCAGGGCGTGCCTTTCGGGACACAGCAGGCAGGGGCCCCTGCCATTGGCCAAGTTCAGCCGCAGCCGCAGCAACCAAGCACCGGCGGGTTTGGCTTTGGCCCGCACCACCCTGGTGTGGCGTCAGCAAGCTTTGGCCAGCCGCCGGCTGCCGCACTGGCTGCTGTCAAGTTTGACTTTGGCGCCTCGCTTCGCAAGCAGCAGCAGCAGCAGCAGAGTGCAGCAGCCAAGGGATTTGTCACTCCGGCAGAGCAGCGGGCTGGTAAGCCTGGCGCGAGCCTGGGCCGCGTGCGGAAGCAGGAGCAGCTGCACCAGAGCGAGCCGGCTGGCGATGAGGCAAGCTCCTGTTGCCGTCTTGCCTGCCTCTTCTCTGCTTCTCGTGCCCGCCAATGTTGCGCATTTGTTCTTCATCAACCACACACTCCCTCCTGCCGCAGGACGAGGGTAGCGCGGAGTTTGACCTCGAGGCAGCCAAGCGCGCAGCACTGGCCGCTATGCCGACGTTTGCTGGCGGCGGGGGCGGCGCAGCCCCAGCCCCGCCCCCTGCACGCCCAGCCAAGCAGCAGCAGCGCAAGCAAGCTGCGGGATCTGCTGCAGCTTCGGACGTGGAGGAGGACACGCGGCGGGCGCAGCGCGCGGCACGATTTGCTGCCACCACAGGCGGCGGTGGCGGTGGCAGCGGCCCTGCGCTTGGTTTCGCGCCGGCCTCGCGAGCTCCCTCGCCCCAGCCGGAGCCAGTGCGGTGGGGGGCGGAGGGCGGCGACGAGGATGGTGAGCTGCCTGCCTGTGTCCCCATGCTCCTGTGGCACCATGTGGAAGGGCCGCCCTCTGCATGGGTCTGCCTGCTGAAACGTGGATGCTGATGCTGCCGCAGAGAGTGGCAGCGTGCGCGGCGGTGCCATGGTCGGTACCTGCGAGGACATGTGCCCGGCCAAGGAGCGAGAGCGGCGCATGGGCCTGTCGGATATCCAGGCGCGGGTCGAGGGGACAGGCTCGCACGAGCAGTGCCATGTATGACGCCCGTGGGTGTGACGTTTCGGTGCGGGCTATCAATGGGCCCCAAATGAACTGCTTTCTACCTTGACCCCCCTGCTTTCCTTGCAGATCTTTGAGCGCGTGGAGCCCAACAACCCCAACCTGACCTCGGCGCAGCTGGCGGTCAAGCGCTTTGCGCGCACGGTGGGTGGCGGCTGTGTGCGCGCTGCTGGCAGGTTGCGCTCAGCCAGCCCAGCCCATGGCCCACGCACTGCTCATTGCCACCTGGCTTGCATTCCCTCCCTCGCCCTTTACCTCTGCAGATTGACGAGTCCAACAACAAGCCGTCCGACTTCCGCACCCGCGGCGCACTGCAGCGCACCATGCAGCACCTGCGCGCCCTTCTGGACAGGTGGGCCGGCCCGCCGCGTCGCTGGAATGCCGCTCCTTGCCCCGGTCGCATGCATTCTGCTCCCTGCCACCGCTGCCGCTGTGCTGCTTCATGAGTTTGTCCCCCTCCGCTCCGCCTGCAGGAGCGACGCGCGCTTGGGTCTCATCCACAAGTTCCTGTGGGACCGCTACCGCTCGGCGCGCCAGGACGTGCACATCCAGGGGTTTGACGTGAGACGCCGCGCAGGCTGGTCAATGCACGGCCTGGACTGGTTCATGGGCAGGCGCGTCTGCAAGCTTGGCAGGCAGTGCCGTCCCCGCTCAATCTCTCCCGCTGCTCCGCTGCTGTGCAGGACGAGTTTGGCGTGGGGATTTACGAGGAGATCGTGCGGTTCCACGTGCTCTCGGGTGAGTGGGGTGGGGCGGGGACCGGTAGGTGCGGCGCCTGCACTCTGCAGGCAGGTAGGCACCTCGCCAGGTGCAGGGCGCACCGCGCTGGCGAGTCCTGGCAGGCTGCAGGAGAACCACTGTGTATCCTTCACCTGGCATGCAGAGCATGAGCTGTGCGAGGAGGAGGCCAGTATCACCGACATGGAGGTGTGGGGGCAGAGCGTTGGTGGGCAGGGTGGTGGCCTTCTGCTGCAATGCTGCGCAGGATCGTTCGTGCGCCGAAGCCACTCTGCCACACTTGTGCAGGGCTTTGACTCGCACCTGAATATGGAGCAAATGAACAAGGCGAGAGGGCCCAGCTCCTGCCGCTGCCTGCTGCCCTGACGGCGCCACCAGCCATCCAATGCGCGCAACGTGTCTGCCCCTGGGCCCCAACTGCTCGTGCAGGCGCTGATCAGCCTCAATGAGATGTATGTCAAGCTCAGCCACGCCGGCCGCCCCCAGCCCAACGGTGAGATCTGCGCCGCATTCCCAGCAGCGCTGCAAGCTGCAGCGTGATAGTAAGTTGGGCGCTCTCGCATGCTCACAACCACAGCGCTCTCCTCCTGCAGAGGCTGAGTTTAGGGCCTATCACCTGCTCACACTCATGGCGCAGGTGGGTGGTAGCAGCGGGTTGGGCTTGCTGTCAGCGGTGTTGGCAAGTGCCTCAGTGCATGTGCTTGACGCTCTCTGCTTTTCGTTTCTGCCTGACTACAGCATGGCAAGTTTGGCGGCAGCCGGCAGGCCTTCCTTTCAAACCTGCAGGCGTTGCGGCCAGACGTGCGCGCCAGCCCGGCAGTGCAGGTGCGGAGGGGAAGGGCACGCTGCGCCGGCCCCCTCTGGCGCTGTGTTGCGCTGCTCATCTGCGCCCTCCTGCCCACCCCGAGGACCCTGCTGCAGTGGGTGCTCGAGCTGCAGCAGGCGTTCGCGTTCAACAACTTTGTCCACTTCTTCATGCTGGGTAAGCACTGCAGTCCTGCTGCCTTGACGCATGCGGTCGCTTGTTTTTTGTCTGCCATGAGGCATCTTGTCCCTGTCATCACTGCGCTCACCACAACCCCAGCATCGTAATGCTGCAGTTCGGACGGCGCCGTACCTGCTGGCCTGCCTCTCCCACATCTACTTTCCAGCTGTAAGAGCTGCTTGCTGGCAATGCTGTCGGCCTCGCACGCTGTTGGACTCCCACGCTGTTGGCCTCGCACGCTGTCAGCTTGCGAGCATCCCGCTGCTGCGGCTCTGCCAGTGCTGAGCACCCTTGCGCGGTTCCCTCTGCAGATCCGTAAGCGCGCTCTGCTCGCGCTGTCAGAGAGCCTCACACCGTCGAGGGCCCCCGTGTCGATGGAGCTGGCGTGGCTGCAGGTGCGCAGCTGGGGTCAAGCAGATGGTGTTTTGCCCCAGTGAGGTTGGCCAGTGCGGGCAGGCAACACCTGCGAGGGGGTGTTTGGTGCTGCTCTGCCCATGGGACCGCCGCCTGACCGCCTGTGGCTGCATACAGAACGTGCTGATGCTTGATAGCTTGGAGCAGGTCGAGGGGCTGTGCAGGTGGGCCGGCAAGCAGGAGGTGTGCATTGGTGTTCGGCAGCTCGTGGGCGGCCGTCTCGAGCCTTTTTGTAACCCCCTGGTACAGCCTGCACGGCTTCGAGTGCCGATTGGACGAGGACGGCACGCCGGTCGTGAGCCTCATCAAGGCGAGCAGGGCGGGGCGGGCCTGGGCATGGCATACCACGTCAGCGCAGCGGGCTGCGGGTGTAGCCAGCCTTGCGGTGATGCCATTCCCCTTGCTTGGCCCAATCACCGAGCACCGGTCCATTTGTTTCGTTGCTCTGGCTGCCGCAGGGCGCGTTTGTGGAGCCGCCGCCACCCGTGCCGCGCCACCGGTCGCTTTTCATCAGCCAGCTGGCGCCTAGCAAGCGCAGGTGGGCTGGGCAGCTGCTCCACGGTTCTGGCGCCTGCCTGCTGGGAGAGTGTTTCTGACTGGGCACCATGTGGATTTCTGCAGCGTGGCTGTCACCACCCCAGCGGTACCTTGCTTAACGCCGGCAGAGGCTGCGGCTCTGCAGCAGCAGCGACAGCTGGCCATCCAGCAGCAGCGCGCCGCAGCGGAGCGAGCAGCGGCTGCTGCAGCTGCTGAGGCTCGGGTCCGCGAGCAGGCGTCAGTAGCAGCAGCAGCTGCAGAGGCAGAGCGCCGCCGCCAGCTTCAGGAGGCTGAGAGGTGAGCTTTCGCAAACTTGTGGTGGCTGAATTGAAGATGCTGCCACTCGCTGGCTGGCTAGTGGCTGGTTGTTGCGCTGCGAAGGCTGCCTTGTGGTTGATACACCACTGCAGGGAGGCGGAGCTGGAGCGGCAGCGCCAAGAGGAGCAGCGCCTTGAACAGCAGCGGCAGGCAGAGGCTGCACTGCAGCAGCAGCGGCTCCTCGCTGAGCAGCGGCGCCAGGCTGAGCTACAAGCGGAGCAGCAGCAACAGCGGGAACAGGAGGCAGAGCGGCAGCGCCAGGCTGAGGCTCACCAGCGCTGGTGCGTGGGCTGCATTCACTTTCAGGCCATGTGCTCTGGTGCCACTTTGCGCACTTTCGATTGCACATGCACTCGCAGGCTGGCGGAGCAACAGCGCCTGGCGGCGGAGGCAGAGCACAAGAGGCAGGAGGAAGAGCAGCGGCGCAGGTCAGACCCAGCGAATGCCGTGATGACGCTGCGTGCGCTGCACTCTGGTTTGCGACTGCATCCAATCCTGACCTATGCCCTTGCGCTGAATCAATGTAGGGGGGCTGAGGCTGCTGAGGCTGCCCGCCGAGCTGAACTGGAGCGGCAGCGGCGCGAGGAGCAGCGCCGCCTGGAGGCAAGTGGGTTGCTTGCATACACCCAGCCTGCTCCTTGTTTCCTTCCACAAACCACCTTGATCGCCTGCATCACTGCGGTTGGTTGCAGGAGCTGAAGCGCCAGCGCAGGGACGCCAAGCAGCGGGAGGCAGTGCTGCGGTTCTTCTTTGCTCGCTGGAGCGCTGAGGTGCACAGGTGAGTTTCTGCACGCTGGCCCCTGAAGTCATCATGTTTGCACCATACATCTGACATGTGGTTCGCGCATTCTTCTGCCATTGCCACTTGCAGGCGCGCAGCTGAGTGCGAGCGGCTGAAGCGCATGGCCGCTGAGCTCAAGGCCTGCCGCGTGGGAGCAGTGCGCAAAGACGACGGGGCAGCAGGAGCGGCAGCCACTTCGGTCAGTCCATCCGCTCAAGCTGCGGCGCCAGCCGATGGGTTGCCGCAGCACAGGGCGACGCACGTGCCACAGCGGCAGCGGCAACGGCCCCAGCTACCGCAGCAGCAGCGGCAGGTGGAACAGCAGCAGCTCCCACTGCAGTCGCCCCTTGCCAGCGTGGACCTGGCTGCAGAGTCGGTCAGCCTGCTGGCCCAGCGCTCGCCGTCCTCGCAGTCGCTGTACTGGAAGCTGGTGCTGCTGGGCATCCCGTCTAGCGGTGCAGACGCCGAGCAGCGCCAGCTGATGCAGTGGCTGCGGCTCCAGCTGGCCTCTGGCCGTGCCACGCCTGCGGCAGCAGGTGTGAGATGGGCAGGCTGAATATTGCAGCTGGGGTGGCCTGCCTACCCTGCTCTCTCCATCTCTTGAGCGTACAGAGAGCCGCTGTGCTGCGTGCATGTACTGCAGGGACGGCATACGTGGAGGAGCAGGTGGTGGTGCATGCGGCTCCATTTAGTGCTGCATCTCAGCTGTCCACCTGTGTGCTCCTGCCGCCTGTGGGGTGGGCCGCACGCGCCAACGGCAGCGACAGCAGCAGCGTCCTTGCAGGCGTCGCTGGCCTGATCGTTGCAGCCAGCAGCACCGACAGCCTCGACAACATGCAGCGTTTCCTGCAACGTCTGCCGCCTTCCATTCCTGCGCCAGTGCTGATTGTCGCAGCCACTGCCGCAGCGGAACAGCGCTGGGAGCAGCTGGCGGCCGGTGCGCGTCCGATGCGCGTGATTGGCGTGGAGCTGCAGCAGGGGCAGGCGGACAGCAGGGTCACATCAGTGTCTACCGCAGCGTTCAGCCAGCAGCAACTCAAGCATGGTCTGCGCTGGTTGGCGGGGCATGCCCCAGTGCAGCCTGCTCTTGCAGTGAGCTGGCAGGGTTGACAGGGAGTGTTGACAAAGGCAGATTGTGTGCTGGAGGGAGGGGCTGCATGCTGCAGTGTTCTGCCTTCATGTGATTAGTGCACACGCCATCCTGCCCTCTGACCCGCTGCTCTGCTGTGCTTGGCTTGACTTCCTTTGCAGGTCACACAGCTGCACACTGTGGTGCATGATGCATTAGGCGAGCTGGTGCAGGTGTGTTGGGCAGCCGCATCTCAGCTGCATCACTGCCTAGCGACCTGCCTGACGCACAATGCCTTGCAATCTGGCTGGCGCATCTTCCAACGCCAGTCATTGAATGCGTGTATCCTTGCAGGCGGTGCAGGGCGCGCCGGCACACTCCCTGCAAGGCGTCCTTGGGGCGGAGGTGTACGCGTTTGCGTTCAACCAGGCAGTGTCGCACGTGGACGACGCGCTCAGGTGGGATGCCACAATGTGGCCCATATGTTTGGAGGGGGCCTACATGTCTGGTCCCATGCTGTGTGCAATGTGGCAAGTGACGGTCTGTAGATGACCCCATGGCCAACTGCTTGCAGTCACTTGGGCGCTTCTGAGGCGGCCTCTTGGCAGTGGCCACCCCCCGAGCTGGCGCCCCAGCCCCTGCAGCAGTGGCACAGCGCCGAGGTGGCCAAGCTCCATCGCAGCGCGTGCCGGCTGCGATTAGACGTGGCATCGCTGCTGGCGAGCAGCGGCAGCCCCCAGCAGCTCGCTCTGGCGGCGTTCCAGGGCCTCGCCCCCCTCGAGGCCGCCGCGCTGCCACCGCTCGTGATGCCCGCGCCGACCGTCGTCTACCTCCAACAGCAGCTCGAGGCGGTGGCGGCCACACTGCGGCACTGGGTGGCGGCCAGGCAGGCAGCGCTGCTGGCACTGCCCGAGGCGGGGGGAGCAGCTGGCTCCTTGGCTGGCCAGGCCCAGCGCAGCAGCAGCCCCTCCGCGCTGGGACTGAAGCGCAAGTGGCAGCGCGGCGCAGCCAGGGATCCGGCCACGCCCCTCCACAACGGCGCTGCCCAGCTGCTGGGCCAGGCTGGCTACCCTGACGGCATCCACTCGCCCAACCACCACAGGCCTCGCTTGCTGTCAGGTGTGTAAAATGGTTGGAGGAATCACGCCCCAGCTTTTATATGCTGCTCTCGCAGGCAGGACGCAGGGTAAACTGCCGACTAAATCCGCAATCCCCTCCTTTGCATTTCCCATGCAGACCTGCAGCAGCAGCTGGACGCGGAGCGGCAGCGAGGGCAGCTGTTGGAGCGCCACGCTACCACGGGAGCAGTGTTGCCCAGTGCTGCAGAGCCAGCTGTGGACGGGCTGCACAACATGAGTGGCGTGCTGGCTCCTGTTCCCCTGTTGCCGCCCCCACCTCTAGAGCCGCTTCTGGAGGCTGCAGCGCCGGGTGGCCATGACCTGCTGCAGCAGTTGCGGGCGCGGATGGCAGCAGAGCGTGCGGCGGCTGAGAGACTCGCAGCCGGGCTGGAGGTGCATGGTGCCGAAGCCGGGGCAGGCAACAGGCTGGTGAACGGCACGTAGGCCAGCGCTGGCAATGGTGTGGTGTGCAGTTGCACAGGCTGTTGTGAGTGGATGGAGTATGAAGAGAACACACTGCACCCTCAAAGCTATGCCCGCCCTCGAATAAGAATGGATACGGAGAAACAATAACACCATGGGGCTGATAAAGAAGCTAGAAAATTACACGTGCCCCGTGGGCTTAAACGTGGGCCACGCTTTGGTTCTGCTCGTCCACCCACGCGCCGCCGCCCGGTGCAGTTCCGCCTCCTCCAACGCCCTGCGGAGCACCAGCCAGGCAAACATACACACAGAAAGTGGACGCAGGGGTGAAGTCGTGCCAGGTAGGCCTCCCCATAATTTGTTCTGGCAGGGCAGAGGGGCCCAATGCGGATGGGGGTACCGCACGGCGAGGTCCAGGCCCCTCTGCGGCGCCAACGGGCCCGCGCCCCAGCGCCCCGGCCCCGGCGGCCGCCACCCCAACAAGTGCAAGCATAGGGGCAACAACAAGAAGGCCAACAGGCCACGCCAGCCCGGCTTCGTCCGCCAGTTGCAGCAGCCGCAACAGGCCGCACACATCCACATCAATATTGTGAGGGGCTCCTAGCTGGAGGCCCCTCTTTGGTACGTGCCAATGCTTTACAGGGGCTGGGGCAAGGCTGGGGCAGTGCCCAGACTCTTGAGGAATGCCAAGCAAGGCGAGGATTGCAGGCAAGGGGCATCCTCTCCACGGTCACGGCAGCCGCAGGGGACCGGGCGGCCCCTACTACACAGATCGCCCGTGTCTCGGGCGCCCACCTCCCTGAGCCCACGCCGGGCCCCGTCCCGCGGCCCCGCACACGCATGATTTCCCCAGGCATTGAACCCCCCTCTCTGATCGCACCTGCAAGGTGTAACTTCCCGCACTGCAGACTCACACAGAGGGAAGGAAAGAAAGAAACCGAAAGAAAGAATACGCCCTTGGGCGTGGGTTAAGGAAGCCAGCTGGGTGCAGGCTCTAGGGGGGCCCACCCTGCCGGCTAACCCCACCGGCCCACCCCACACACCCACGCACACCTGCGCGAAGATGAGCAGCGCGCTTTCCACCAGCCGCTCCTGCCCGCTCTGCACGCACTGGAACATGAAGGGCAGCAGCTCCGGCCAGCCCTGCTCCTCGATCGTCCCGGCAGCCAGCTCCGCGACTGCGGCGCGGCAGCGCGGGGGCGAGGCGCGGCGCGGGGCGGGCTCTCGGCGCGTCCTCGGCCCGCTCCCCTCGGCCCGCTCGGGGCCCCTCTCCCCCCTCGCGCCCAACGCCCCCACGGCGTGCGCCCCCCCGCCGCAGCGTCCTCCCCCCCCCCCCCCTGGGCGCCCGGCGACATCCCCGGCCACAGGCTCGGCTCGTCCCTAGTCAGCACCTGCGCGCGAGCGTGGGCGCGAGCCGGCGCGCGTCGGCGTCGGCGCGGGGCGCCCCGCCCGACCGCCGCCGCCGCACCGCCGTCCCCCCCCCGCCCCCCCCGCAGCCGCGTCCTCCCTTCCCCGCCCGCCGCCGGCGCGCGCCTTGCGCAGGAGCACGGCGCAGAGCGCGCGTGACTGGAGGTCGGGGCTCGAGCGCAGGGAGCGGACGAGGTGCGAGGCGCAGGCGTCGGGGTGCTTGCGCAGCTCGGCCAGCGCCGCCTCCGCCGACGTGCGCTGATCATTGGTGGAGGAGGTCAGGGCGCTGAGCAGCTGCTCAAACGGGGCGCTGTTGCCCGACAGCAACGGGGTGATGTCCATCGCTCCGTCGTATTGGGGAGATGGCAGGGCAGGGGGTGCTGAGTGGAAACAAGGCCGAGTGAGCGCCAGCGGGAGCGCGTTGCGTTTTCAAGGCCACCAGACCAGCCACAAACAGCGGTGCCAAGAGAGGTAGCCGACATTGCTAGGGAGCAGAGGAGAGCGAGCGGGCCGGGGGGCAGGCGGCACCCAGGCTACCGTGGAACTGCAGTTATCGGGAGCCGTGCGCCGCCGCCTCGCCCAGCAGGCGCACGAGCAGCGCCGCGGCCCATCACCGCATCCTGGGTGCCCACCATCTTGGTGATGTGCGGCTGCTAGGGTTTAGGGTTTAGGGTTTAGTGCTG
>PCFQ01000010.1:9210-20044 GCA_003063905.1 Chlorella sp. A99
GGGGGGGGGGGGGGGGGGGGGGACTGGTGAAGCGCGCGGCTTCCACTTGGGAGGTCCACCCCAGGTGACCCCCCCTAAACCCCAGGTGACCCGAGCCAGGGGGTCCTTTGCCGCTCGCCCCCTCACCTGAGCCAGACCTCCAGGGGGTCGTCGCCCTGGTAGGAGTCCAGCTCCTTCCAGAATGCCCTGCGAGGTGCAGTTTGCAGGCAAGGTGCAGCGGCCGTGAGCTGCCGGCAAGTGAGGCACATTGATGCCTGCACGCTCGAGCACTGCGCGACAGCTGCTGCCAGGCTCGGCCACGCGCCTGCGCTGCTCCTCCAGCTGCTGCTTCCGCAGGTCGGCGGTCACGTCCTTGAGAGCGCCCGGCTTCCTGCCCGCCTTGAGTGGCACAAAGTTCTCCTTGGAGAGCTCCCAGTCCTGCTCCGTCGCCGCCATGTGGGCTGGTCGCGAGCGGCGGCGTTTGGCGGAGAAGCCCGTCAGGTGCGCGCCAGGGGGGTGCCTCGTTCCACGGCAAGTCTCGGCCGTGCAGAAGGGGCGGTTCTGAGGGGCGTGTGCGCCGGATGGGGAAGAGAGCAGGGTTGTTGGTGGCAGGCCGTTGGAGGACGCGCTGCGACGCTTAGTACGCATACATCGGGCCGCCACGGCGTGTACGATATGGGCACGAGCGTGGGAGAGGGTGGAAGAGGTAGAGCGCGGTTGGAAGGAGGAGAGCAGTCTTCTTCTCGCCTTACTTTTGCAGATTGCGATTTGCACGCACTGCATACGTAGGTGGAAGTGGCAGAAGCGCCGCGAAGTTGCTGTGGAGGCGAAGCACATTTTGCCACGACAAAAGCGCTCTTTGCGTCTGCCGCAGGACCCGTGGAACCTTCAGGCACAGCTGATCGCAGGTGATTGGCATCGTGATCAGACCACCTCGATCGCGGGCGCGCTCTCCGGGCGCTACACGCGATGGATGACGCCGGGCTGGAGGGGTACGAAGACTGGCAGCTGGTGGGCGATGCCTACTTCTCCAAGCGGGAGGTCTACCAGCTGGGGTGGGCCGGTGGCGGCGTCGACCTGGCGTTCATGAGGTGCGCGGCAGGCGTTGCAGGGGCAGCGCCATCCCCTGCTGATTGCGGCGAGCGATGGTGGAGCGTGCGCACCGCTGCACTGCTGCTGAATGCTCTGCGCCGCTCCTCTGACAGCGTCGCCGCCGGTCGACCGTCGCCGCAGGGTGTACCCCGCGCCCTTTGGGGGCCCCGTCGCCGCCTCCCGCGACGACAACAAGGTGCTGCTCTTCAAGGGGGCGTTTGCCAAGCCCGACGTGCAGCTGTTCACGGCGGCGGGCCGACCGCTGGGGCGCGTGCTGTGGGACAAGGGGCGCATCGTGGAGGCGGGGTGGACCAGCGCCGAGGAGCTGGTGACTGTCGACGATCGGGGGCAGGTGCGCGGGCGCTGCGGTGCTGCACTGGCTCAGCAATGGAGATGCGAGTGGAGCGCGGTTGCCTGCTGTATTGGGCGAGGGAGTTTCGCTGTCACCGCACGTGGGAGACGGTCGCAGCTGGACACGGTTGTCCTGCCCGCTCCCAACCCCTGCGCCAGGTGCACATGTTCAACGTGCGGGGCGAGAAGCTGCCGCAGCGCTTTTCGCTGGGGCCTGAGTGCGAGAGCGAGGGCGTGGAAGAGGCGGTGGTCTTTCGAGACGGGCTGCTGGCTGTTACGCCCTCGCGACACCTGTGGTGGGCGTGCTTGCAGTGGGTTCCCTCACTCAGGGGCTGCAATGCTGAATGCTGGCGCACTGGGGATGCTGCTGCCGAGTGTCAGGCCAACCGTGCATTGCCGCACCTGCAGGTGTGTGGCATCGCTGGCAGAGCCGCGGCTGCAGCGCCTGCCCCGCTGCTGCCCGCCCGGCAGCGCGCTGCACTGCCTGGCGGTGTTGATGCCGGCAGTGAGCCCCTCTGGGACGCTGGAGGTGCTGGCTGCAGTTGACAACACAGTCTGGGTTCTGGATGCAAACGAGGCGAGCCCCACGCCCGTGTTCGAGGGCCCCATCCTGCGCTTGGCAACCAGCCCCTGCGGCAAGTGAGTGCAGGACGGGCGATGGTGCAGCTGAATGCACGCCGGCAGCTGCGCCTTTATTGCGCAGGGCCCTGTTCACACAGCACGAGAGTGCACTGCTGTTCCTGCAGGTTTGTGGCTGGCTACGGCCAGGATGCGACCATCCACATCTGGGCAGCCGGCCTAACAGGCAAGAAGCGTGGGTGCGTTGTCCGCCGGCGCCAACGAGGCCTCGGGTGCCGCGCGGCGGTGTGCGCTCAGTTGCGGCCTCAACACCGCTGCAGACGTGGTGACGCGGGTGGGCCTGGCCGAGACGGAGGCGGACCTGGTGGACAACCTGGGCGCCGAGGCAGCGCCCGACACGCTGCCCGACCGCCTGCTGTGGTGCGGCAGCGACGGCGTGGTGGCCTACTGGGAGGGGAGCGGCGCGCTGCTGGTGACGCTGGACGGCTGCTGGCGGTGGTGGGACCTGGGCGCTGGCGGCGCAGCGGCGCTGGTCACAGGTGCACGGGCGTGCCTGACTGGCTGCCTGCCTGCCTGCCCGCCTGCCTGCCTGCCTGCCTGCCTGCCTGTCTGCATCACCTCCCTGTTCGCCCTGCCTTCCTAATCGCTCCGCCTGTATGGCGTGCACCACCCTTACCGGCGCCGCATGCCCTGCAGAAGTGGACGGCCTGCGCGTGCTGACCAACACCGCCTCACATCTCCTGCGCAAGGTGCCGCCCCCGCTCGCCTCGGCGCTGGAGATCGGCAGCACCAGCCCAGGGGCGCTGCTCTACGACGCGCGGCGCTTGTACGATGCGCAGGCGAGCTGGCCTGCACCACGGCAAGCGCAGGCAAAAGCCAAGTGGGGCAGAGTGGGGAGCACTGTGGGCTGCAGCTGCGGGCACAGGAGTGCGCTGCCGTCTGCCTGCGCGTCTCGCACACCCTGCGACGCTGCCTCTCCCCGCACCTTGCCCCCGCGCCTTGGGCGCAGGATGCGCGGGCCACGGCGGAGCTGCTGGAGATCCTGCGCTCGGGGGACCTGCCCTCTGCGGTGTCCACCTGCCTGGCCGCCGCTGCTGCGGAACTGAACCCCAAGAAGCAGGTGGGGGAGCGGGGCGCGGCACGGGCGGGGCCCGGCCCCACACGACCGCAGCTTGACCCCCGCTCAAAGCCTCGTCCACCGCGCCTGCGTTGCAGGCCGCCCTGCTGCGCGCCTCCTGCTACGGCCACGCCTTTTGTGCGCTCGACCCCGCCAGCGCCGGCCGCGTCGGCCGGGGCGACCCTGCCAGCCGACGGGCGGCGGCCGACGTCGGCCGGAAGCTGCGCCTGATCAACGCGCTGCACGACCCAGGCATGCGCGACTGGGGCGGAAACCTACCGACGCGGCGCACGGCCTCGCGTCCTGCTTGCCTAGGTCACGCTCGTGCTCTGCCCACCGCGCTCTCGCAGTGGTGGGCATCCCGCTCACGATGCGCCAGCTGGAGGCGGAGGGCCTTCAGGCGGTGGTGGCGCGCCTGGTGGGGCGGCGCCTCTACCTGCTGGCCTACCGCATCTGCGAGCCGCTGGGACTCTCACCGGAGCAGGTGCGCCTTTCACCAAATCTCCAAATCGCACGCAAGGGTGCATGCACGGGTGCATGGGCGCGGCGCAGTCCTGTGCAGCAGCAGGGGCTTGGCGTGCAGCACGCTGCAGGCTGCAGTCAACCCAATGTCGGTGCCTCCTCCCTCTCCGTAGGTGCTAGTTAGCTGGGCGTGTGACAAAATCTCTGCCGCGGCGTCGTCCGTGGCCGACCAGGAGCTGCTGGCTGCGCTTCAGGTGGGGCAGAGGAGGTTGAGTTTTGGTGCAAAGCGTCTCGCCTGCTCCCCACAAGACAGCTCCGTGAAGCGCCACCCTGTCTTCCCACTCCCTCGCTTTTCCGAATGTCCGCCCCACGCAGGCCAAGCTGAAGGGGCAGCCTGGGGTCAAGTATGCGACGGTGGCAGCGCACGCGCAGGCGGTGGGGCGGCGCCACCTGGCGGCGCTGCTGCTGGAGCACGAGACAGCGGCGGGGGAGCAGGTGAGACGCTCGCCTGTCGGGAGCCGCTCACCCAAGCTTTCCAGTGATTCGCGGGGAATGGGTGGCCGCGACCGCACGCAGGTGCCGCTGCTGCTAGAGCTGGGGGAGGACGAGCGGGCGCTGGAGAAGGCGGTGGAGTCGGGTGACTCGGGTGGGCGCGAGATGCGCGGAGGCCACACGCGCATGCCACGCGCGCATGCGCCTCCTGCTGCACACGCAGCACATCGTGCCTGCCCCATCGGTGCATGATGCTCCATGCTGTTCCCTCGCTCCAATGCAGACCTGCTCTTCCAGGTCGTGCACGCCATGTGGCGCCAGCTGGAGCGCAGTGCGAGCTCGGCAACCAGCGTTGCGCCCGCGCACGAGCGGTTTTGGGCAGGGGTGGCGCGGCGCCCCTCCGCCCTCGCCTTCTTCACGCGCTTCCACCAGGAAAAGGTGAGACGCTTGGTCGCAAAGGGGCGGGGGGAGGGCGGGGGGGGGGGGCCAGGGGGGCACAGGTGGGGTCGGTGGCGGCTGAGAGCGTGTGCGCCTTGGCTAGGCTCGGTTCAGCTGCCGTCAAATACCCCCGCCATGGCATTGTCCCTCGCCCGACCCCGCCCTCAGAACCCTGCGCTGCTGCTGGAGCTCTACGAGGCGGCGGGGCAGCAGGCGGCGGCCGCCGACTTTCACTTTCGTGCCGCGCTAGACCTGGCAGGGGGTGAGGAGCCTGGCGGTGTTGGGCCGCGTCGCGAGCTTGTGCGGCGGGGGCCCGGGGGTGCATCACCTTGCGCTCGCATTGCGCGTGTGGTGGTCGCAGCATTCGTGAGAATCCCGCCTCTCTTCTGCCCCGCCCCTGCAGCCGGCGCGCCAGAGTCCCAGGTGCAGCGGGAACTGACGCAGGCCAGGGACGCGCACCTGCGGGCGCCGGCCGAGGCCAAGGGCCGGGACCACAAGTGGGAGGCGGCAGCGGTTGCGCAGGTGAGCAGGGCGGCTGCTGGCGACGCTGAGGCCGTGCGTGGGCGCGTGCGGCAAAGCTCTTGATAACAGCAACGGCGGCCGCTAAGCACCCAGCTCGCCGGCTCGCCCCGCGGTGGGTCCCCATGTCTGTAGTTGGCGCGCTTGCGGGAGCAGCAGCTGGACTTGCAGCAGTCGACACGGCGCGAGGGCTTCCTGGGCCTGTCAGGTGCGCTGCGCCGCGCTCGCCTGCCTTGCCCTGGTCTGCAGCGCACCTTGCAGCCCTGCCGTGCTGCATCCACCTCTGCGGGGCTGGTAGCTGTTTTCAGTTGGCCGCCCACCGCTGCTGCAGTGGCGGACACGATCCGGCTGTGCCTGCGGCTCGGCCTCAAAGAGCAGGCGCAGAAGATTGGCCGCGAGTTCAAGGCGAGGCGCTGCCTTCTGGCCGCGCTGGGTGATCATGCTGCGTCGATGCAGGCACCATCAACTACCACGCGCCCCTCATGCCTGCCCAGGTCCCCGACAAGCAGTTCCAACTGCTGACCATCCATGCCGCCGCGCACCAGCACGACTGGACGGCTCTGCAGGCACGCGCGTGCCGCACCGCGCCTGCCGCTGGCCTGCCCCCATGCATCAGTCAGCCACTGGCCGCTTGCCCAGCTCCAGCACTGCCGTGCTGACCCTGCCGACCTGCCCCGGCGCAGCACCTGGCCGGCCGCGTGGACCGCCGGAGCGGCGTGACGATGGAGCACTTTGTTGCGGTGGCGCGCACTGCCGGCGCGCCCCGCAACGTGCTGCGCTGGTTCATCGACAGGCTCAGCGGCGACAACGCGCTGGCACGCAAAGCGCAGGTGAGAGCCACCGAGTGGGCAGCAAGGCAACTGGCTGCGCAGCACGAGGCGGAGGGTGGGTGCACGCGGGCAGCACAGCGTGCAATTGGCCAATGCAGGTCCAGCGGTCGGGCCTCGACCTCTGGCCTCGCATTGCCCTGCAGCTGTACCGGGAGCTGGGCATGGCCACCGAGGCGGGGCTGCTGGAAGAGCAGGCGGCTGAGGCGGCAGCAGCAGGCGGCGGGGTGCTGGGAAGCCTGCGAGGAGCGGTGGGCGGCCTCATGGAGCGCATGCCCGGCAGCGGGCGGTGAAGCGGGCCCCGCGCTGCATGGAATGGCCTCCTGTAAACCTGCACATGTGCTGAGATGGCGATGGCATGCTGCCGTCAACTTGCAAACCTCCACAAATAAAGGCGATCGCCATCCGTGCATGCCCGCACATGCACCGCATTATCCAGAGGTGCGTTTGCTTGGCCTGTGCCTGGCCACCGACCACCTGAAGAAGGGAGGCAGATCGCAGGCCCCGGCCACTCTTCTGCAAGTGTCCGTGGCTCAGGCAGCGAGTTGGAAGCACAACCGGGGCGCCTCGTTCAGTGCATTGAGCCGTCCCCCGTTGGAAGCAAACCTGAACTCTTGCGATCCCCCTCGTGGCCAGACACGCGATGCATCGGGCCAGGCTGGCGTGGGCGGCGCGACAGCTAGCGCACCAAGCCGTAGCATGCCTGGGGGAGGCCCACACGAGCGCTGCGGCCTTGCACACGGCCCTGGCGAGCACCTTGCAACAGAGAACGCCGCTGGGATCGGCCTGGCAGCTTGCAAGCGCGCTGCAGCATTGTGGCGGCGGCGGCCGCCGCTCGTTTGCAGCCGATGCAGGCGGCGGCTGTGAAACCGGCAGCGAGGGCAGCAGCTCTGCACCCTCTTCACAGCGGCAGCAGCAGCAGCAGCACCTTGAAGCGGCAGACACGCCGCATGCAGCAGCAGCTCCCTCGGAGTTGGACGACGAGGTTGGGGAGCCGATTGACTTGGGTGCGTGCATTGCGTGCGCCTGCCTTGCTGCCACATAGTTTCGCATTGACGTCGCTGCCTCTGTTGCTGTCGCTGGACCCTCCTCTACTTCGCTGTGAGACTCATGCACCGTGCGCTGCTGCGCCACTGCCCCCCTCTGCTCCCGTCTCCCATGCGACAGACGCGGCGCTGGAGGAGTGGGGGCATGCAATGGACGAGGGCGACTGGGAGGCTGCCTGGAGCGTTTTCGAGGCGGCGGTGCCCGTGGACGGCGAGGAGTTCCCCACGCTGCTGGAGCTGCAGGCGCGGCTGAGGGGCGCAGCATCTGGGGGGGATTGGAGCGACGGTGCGGCACTGTCGCGCGGCGGTGGTGCGGTTGTCGGCGGCTCTGCAGCGTGCGAATGCGGCCGTGCTGGTCTGCGCTGCTGCTCACGCCCCGTGCGCTGCGCTCCCCCGCCGCAGGAGTGGGACCCCGAGAGCGAGGAGAAGGCGGCGCGGCGGCAGCGGGAGATGGAGAAGCAGGCAGGCGGCTGCCCCGCTCGCTGCCGCACTCACTGCTGGCCGCTGCTGGCTCGCTGCCGGCTAGCTGCTGGCCTGCATGCAGCGCGCGAGACGCATCGTCGGCCGCCGCTGGGCTCTGCCGCTCGTGCCACCTGCCGAGACGCGCCGCCGCCCCGCCGCGCTCCCCATCCGCGCCCGCTGCAGGCGCAGCAGGCGGCGCGCTGGGTGCGCAAGGTGGACGACCAGGGGCGGAGCCACGCGGCGGGCAAGCGCAAGACGAGCATCGCGCGCGTGTGGCTGCGGCCGGGCGCCGGGCACATTATGGTCAACAAGCGGCCGTTTGACGCCTACTTTCCCGGGCTGATCAGGTGGGTGCTGGAGGGGAGGGCTGGGGCTGGGGTGGAGATGAAGAGAGAGTGCGGGCGCAGGTCGCGGCCGCCACGCCGCACCTTGTCCGACGCACCGCGCCCTGCACGCGCGCGCAGGCGCAACGACGTCATCGCGCCGTTTGAGGTGACCGGCTCCCTCGGCCTGTTTGACGTGATGATCCGCGTGCGCGGCGGCGGCGTGATGGGCCAGGCCCAGGTGCGCGCGCGTGGCGGGCTCAGGAGTCGCGGTGGTGGCAGGGCTCGGTGTGCGCCCCTGCAGCTGGCAGTAGGCGCCCGGGGGCCGAGGGGCTCCACGGCCAGGTCGTTACTGCCTGCCTCTGCGCCTCTCCGCTGCTCCCACCGCCGCAGGCGGTGCGCCACGGCATCGCCCGCGCCCTCCAGGCGTACGACCCCGCCCTGCGCCCCGCGCTCAAGGCAGCGGGCCTGCTCACCCGCGACGCGCGCAAGGTGGAGCGCAAGAAGCCCGGCCGGGAGAAGGCGCGCAAGGTGAGAAGGCGCAGCCGCCCGCGGCGCCCGCTCCGCCGAGCGTGTCCCCTGCGCACCCCCCCGCACTGCCAACTCCTCCGCCGTCCCCCGCTTGCCGCTTCCTCTTCTCAGGCCTTCCAATGGGTCAAGCGCTAGACACCTGGGCGAGCCCGCCCCTCGAGCGGTCATGGTGAGCCAGGGAACCAAGGAACGGGAATGGGACTGGCGAGGTCAGACAAGGGAGAGGGTGGCTGAGGGAGGCTGAAGGGATCCGTGTGTATCCTGACCTGTGCCTCGCTCTTCTCACCCGCCGCCGCTTGCGGACGCAGTGAGCCTGCTCCCCAACCCACTGCGCTCACGGGCATGGCAGCAAGCGCGCAGGCGGGAGCCTCGGGCGGCCACGAGCTGGAGCCGCCTGCCGCAGCGCAGCAGCCAGCACCCAGACTGGCCCTGAGCTGAGTGTTTGCTTATGCGAACACTGGCATTGCCCGCTGCAAGAATGCAGCACCAGAGCGTGGAAGTGCAGTCCCGAAGGTGCTGACCGAGCCGGAGCCAGGGGGCAGGCAGGGCGCTGGCGGCACGCTGGTCCGCAACCCCATCATCGCCCAATCGCTCCATGCACGACTCCCTGTGGCACTGTGAGCTGCGTTGCACGCTCAGCCAGCGGGCAGGCGAAGAAGGTCGAGGCACCTTCAGTCAACACTTCCTTCCTCCACGTGCTGAAGAAATCATACACGCTTCCGAAATCCACAAACACAAACAGCAGGTCAACAAGATCCTGCACGCCGCTCTGGCACGGCAGCGGCCCACCCGCTTCCACAAAGCCAGAGCAAACATTGGCATCCACGGCAATGAACTGGCCGACAGGGCAGCCCGCCTTGCCACGGACACGGAGCCTGGGTCTGAGCCGTCGGCGGTCGACCTGGCTAGCCTGCACCCCCGCACCAGCTGGCACGGGTACAGGGACCCCGACGCGCTGCAGCCTGGCCTCAGCGCCAACTGGCTGCCACGCCCAGTAGAGGACCCACAGGGCGATGAGCCCCAGCTCTGGGACTTTGATGAGCCGCGCCACCAGCCCCGAGCGCACATTCATCGCCACTACAGCGCGGAGTACGCCCAGGCGTGCGCGGCAGGCGCCCATGGCGTCACTGCCCAGCGCCTCTATTAGGCACGCACGGGGCTCGCCACTGCCCAGTCGGAGCGGGACCCCCCGCCACCTCCGCCGCCGCCCAAACAGCCCGCCCCCCCTGCCACAGCCTGAGCTTGACACCCAGGCTCAGCCCGCCGGCGCCCACCTGCCCTGGTCGTACCGCCCACTCTCCTCCCTGCGACTGCCACATACATGTGGACCGCAACCCAGCAGGTTTCCTGGGCTGCCCTCAGGCTCGGGATGCAGATTCGGTGGGGCCAGCTGCCCACGTGGAGCAGGCTCCACAAAATCTTCCCCGCACGCTTCCCATCGCCCTTCTGCCCTGGCTCCGTTGACACACCGGGCCACACCCTTGGTGCCTGCACTCACCCGGAGATGCGCTCCATGGTGATCACCAGGCACGGCGGCAGTGTCCACCTGCTGGCCAGCGCCGTCGAGCGGGGGGGCCTCGGCAGCTGCTACCTTAGCACCGCCCCGCGCGCTCCCACCCGCCTGGCCCTTGCCCTGCCACAGCTCCTGCTGCCCCCCGCACCCCCCATCGCCGCACGCGCCCCATCTGCGACCGTCTCCGCGCCGACGGCTGGCGGGCGACGCTCCACGTCGTGCTGACCACCACTCTGGCCTCGTCACTGGCACGCTCACCTCTGGCCTCAGGCACGCAGGAGCGTCCCCCGCAGACGCCCAACGCACTGCCCTGGGGTTCAGCCGAACGCTTTGGTTCGCCACACACTGGCTTGCAACTCGTATAGCGCCGCCGTGCTTGAGGAGCTACCACCTGATTGATACCAAGCATTTCAGAGGGGCCCCAGGCCTGCGGCTGCGCGCCCCCTGAATTAGAGTCGCGCTTGGGTTTGTCTTCTTCTTCTTCTTGCTTGGCGCCTGCCATCGGATGCAGTCCGTGACAGCCTCAATGCAGGCAACGCTGGGAGCGCCGCAGACAAGCACAAGGTGCGGATAGCACTGTCCTTTCGCTAGCCCCGACGTTTCGCGGCAGGGGCGCAGCCTCCAGGGCCTCTCTAGGTCACAGAAGTGCGGATCAGGCAGTAGAGGGCGGAATGGGCGTGGGGCGGGCGCACGCCGTTCCGCCTCTGCCAACCTCGCAGCGCGAGCGAGCATGGGGGTGCGCAGCCCGGCCACAGCAATGCAGCAGCTGCTGGGTACAGATCTGGAATAAGAGAGCTGATGAGGGTGAGTGATGCATGCTCAGCGCCCCACGCGTCATCTCCCTCGCGCTCCCGCCCGCCCGCAGGCCTGCAGGCGCGCGGCAGGCGCGGCGGCCGGCGCCGCGGGGCGCGGTGGCGGCGCGCGCCTCCTACACGCCGCTGGGCCACGCCGAGGCGACGACTCACGTGCACGCGAGCGCGGCGCCGGGGGGCAAGCCGAAGAAGCTGCCCATCGCCTACAGCCCCGAGTGGATGGCGCTGCGGGAGCACGTGCGGGAGATCGAGAGCCTGTGAGGAAGGGAGGGAGGGGGGGGTGGGGGGGGT
>PCFQ01000010.1:22751-34034 GCA_003063905.1 Chlorella sp. A99
GGGGGGGGGGGGGGGGGGGGTCGGGGGGGGGTCTCGGGCGGGGTCTCGGGCAGGCGGGCCCGTGCGGGGCCCGCGCGCGGCCCGCGCGGGCCCACCCGGCCCCTCGCAGCACGCCCGCCCAGCTCTCAGCCGCCCCCCCCCCCCCATCCCCCGCCCCCCGCGCCGCCCGCGCAGATACCTGGAGGGCAAGAACCAGATGCTCTACCCCGAGCCCCGCGACGTCTTCCCCTGCGATCTCATCGCCAGCGAGGAGTGCATCGCGCCCTGGGAGGTCAAGTAGGCGCCGCCAAGCGGGCCCCCACCGCGCGTGCTCCTGCGCGCGGGAGGCCAGCCGCGCACCGCCGCGCGCGGCTGCCGCTCCGGGCACTGCCGCCCTACGGCGGCAGGCGCCCGCCGCCGCGCGCTGCGACCCCTCTGCTCTTTTCTCGTCCCATTTCCTTGTCCCTGCTGAATTTCATATCGCATGCGATTGTTGCTGCCTTGTTGGGCCTCGGACTGCTGTAAATTGTAGCACTCGGTCGATGGAGGCACAGTTACATGCGGGAGAATACAGGTGTGCACTGACCGTGAACTGAGGAGGGAGCACGGGGGGAGGAATGGGGGACCGGGGGCGGGGGCATGGTACAGGAGGGATCCCAAGGGGCCGGGGGCGGGGGCACTGTACAGGAGGGCATCTCTCAAGGGGACTCTGCAGGGGCAGCGCGCACACAGGCGAGGGCGCAGCGGGAGCAAGGGACAGACGGCAGCGGGGGAGCACAGAAGGCAAGGCAACACGGGTTGGGTTCGTCGTCTCATCATCTCGTCATCGTCAGGGGAGTCGTTCAAGCAGGCACGGTATGGCAGGGAGGCACATTGTCAAGGGGTTTGCAAGTTCTAGCAAGGTCCCGGGGAGGGCGCCCAGTGCAGTGCGGGCGCAGGTGTGAGAAGGCATGGGTGCCTATGTATCGCAGGCATTGCACGGCAGCATGCAGCCGCCATGTGGGCTGCTCAGCATCACGGCCGGTCGAAGCGGCGACACGGCGCGACAAGGGGCGGACAAGAGAGGCGCGCGCGGGGGCGAGGTGCAGCGCAGCCAGCCTGGGGCCGGCCGGGGGGTGCCACATCCGGGCAGCAGGCAAGCCTCAGATCAGCGAAAAGTGCTTGAACACGACTGCGCGCGGGGTTGGAGGGGGGCGAGGGGCGAGGGAGCAAGGGGTCAGCAGGGGCGCAGGAGCGACCGCGGCTCTGGCTCGCGCAGCGCAGGCCGCATCCCGCGCGAATGACGCACACGCAGCAGCGCAGGCCGGCGGCGCAGGCCTGCGGCACGCACCCATGGCCCAGCAGGGCAGGATGAGTCCGTTCTGGAAGGCCAGGACCTCGCGCAGGGTGACCAGCACGTCGAGGGAGGGCAGGCTGTGCACCGCCAGGCCGCCGGCGCCCACCAGGGCCTCGAGCACGGCGGAGGAGAGGACCAGCATCAGGAAGGCGCCGTAGGAGAGGTCGCCGTGCTCAGTCTGCGGGGGGCGAGGCGGGGGGGCGGGAGGGGGTGGGCGGCTGCCGGGCCGGCGCAGGCCTGCGCGTGCGCTGCCTGGGCTCCCGCCGAGCCCCGTGCCCCGCGCTGCGGCGCGCTCGCGCTCTCCGCCCGGCGCCCAGGCAGCGCACCATCTTGAACCAGCCCTTGGTGATTGGGTCGAGCACGGGGTCGAGGGACATGAGCGCGCGGCAGAGCGAGGGCTTGCCCACCAGCTTGGCCCGCCGCTCCAGGCCCGGGAAGCTGCGTGGAGTGGAGGGGTGAGATGGATGGACAAGGAGGAAAAGAGGTCGGAGGCCGAGAGGCAGGCAGGCGAGGCCGAGCCGCGTGCGCCAGGCGAGCCCGCGGCGGCTCACTACGACATGACGAAGCGCGAGGTGAGCGCGATGGTGGGGAAGACGGCCAGGGAGCCGATGGTCAGGCAGGCCAGGTAGCCGGCGGCGGCGTGGTCCAGGGCCGGCAGGTGCGGGTGCAGGTGCGCAAGCAGCCCGCCGTGCTGCGCCGCGGCGCCCGCCGCATCGCCGACGGAGCCAGAGGCGACGTGCTCTGCGACGGCGCCCAGGTGGGAGCCGCCCGCGCCGACGGAGGGCTCGCCCGCCGTGGCGGCGTCCGGCTGCAGGAACGGCGAGACGGCCGCCTCGACCGCGCTGCGCACGAGGCGCTGGCGCTGGCGCCGCCCGCGCGCCAGGCTGGCCGAGCGCTGCAGGAGCTCGCCGCTGCCGGCGCGGCGCAGCTCGCCGCCGGCGCAGCCGCCAGAGAGGCTGCCTGCGCGGCACAGCTCCAGGCTGCCGGCGCGGCGCAGGTCGGAGCTGCCGGCGCGAGGGAGGGCGGCCCTGCGGGACGGTCAAACGCACCGGAGGAAGGGGTCAGCATGGGGGTCAGGCGGGCTCGGCGCACCGTGCGCTGAACCCTCTGCTTCCCCAACACCGCCCAGCTCTCCCGCCCACCTGCAAGGCATTCTGGCAGCGGCGCAGCGCGTCCCGACGTTTGGCACGCAGGAGAGGGTGGGCCCACGCATTCCCCCTTCCCCTCTCGCGTGGGGGCGGGGGGCAGTCATCACGCTGGATCGCATGGTGTTGCGAGCTGAAGGGCAGGGCTGATCGCGCTGGATCGAGAAGGTCGAGATTCAGGGTCTTACACGAACACGAGAGTGGGGGGCAGGCTGAAAGAGGCGAAGCGCTCAGATGCAAGAGTAGCAATCTGCTCTCGGTGGGTCGAATTGTAGATGTGCTCAGGGCAGCTTCCAGGTGGGCGCCCGCTGGCGCACAGTGCGGCGCCGAACCGACCTGTGCGAAATGGTTTATTACCACACAATTGTTACCGTACGACGTTGGCAATAGGGGTTCGAGCCTTAAAGCATGAGACTTGAAGAGGCATGCGGCGCCATCTGACACCACACACATGCACGCTCGCTCGACCCCCTTCCTACCAAACATGTTACATACAGCGCACGAATAGCAGGCTGAACACCTTGGAAAACGGCAAGGTACAAATCTGAGCGGGGTTGCCCGGCAGCCGCGGGCGGAGCCGGAGACCGGAGGGAGCAAGAGCGAGCCGCACGGAGCGGGCAAGGAGATTGGGGTGGCAGAGAGGCAGGGGACGTGATACATAAACAGCAGAGGGTTGGTTTCAACATGCGCTTCGCAGTGGTGAGCTCTGAGAGTCGCTACCTCTGTTCCCTAGGGAGCCGCGCAGCCAGGGGTGGCGTGTTGCTTCACATTACGCTTGCCCAGCGCAGGACCACCAGGCACCAGGACGGCAGGAGAAAGCAGTGCTGCAGGGAGGGGGAGGGAGGGGCGTCCACGCGCGCCAGTGACCGAGCGCCATACCCTCTGCCGCCTTGGCGCCCGCCCGAAACGCCGCCCGCCCCAGGCGCGACCATCCACCCGCCCGCACGCGCCCGCACTCCGCCCCGCCCCACCTGCACGATGATGAGCTGCTGCAGCGCCCGCACGAGCTGGAAGTCGGGGATCGCATGCACCAGCAGCCCATACTCCCCCACCTGCAGGGCGCAGGGCACGCGGGTGGGTCTGGGGAGCAGGCGGCGCGGGCGGCGCGGGGGAGCGGCGCGCCCCGCGCCGCAGCCCCGCCCGCGCCGGCGGCTGCTGCTGCGCGCCCCGCCGCGGCGCACCAGGCACTCGAGCAGGCCGGTGGCCACCGCCAGCACTGCGACGGCGGCGTAGTCCGGGTCCGTCTCCTCCAGCGCAAAGAGGTGCCGCTTCACCGGCTGCAGCACCGGGTCCAGCACGGTGACCGCGCTGTACGGCCACTGGCGCGCCAGCGCCTGCCGCTCCAGCCGCGGGAAGAAGGAGAGCAGGAAGCGCGCGGTGAGCAGCAGCGTGAGCAGCGTGAAGGCGCCGCCCATGCAGGCGGCGCCCATGCACACGTTGTCGGGCGTCGCCGCCGCCACCACCGGCGCAGCGCTCGAGTACGCTGCCAGCGCGGCCCCCGGCTGCAACAGCGGCGCGGCGAGTGCGAGCGCCACGGCTGCAGCGCGGGCAGGCGCAGCCGCTGCTGCGAGCGGTGGGCGGCCGGCTGACTGCGCGCCATTCCGCCGCTGTTGCGGTGGGCTGCTAGCATGCCTGCGCCCTTCGCAGCTGCTGCCTGGGCCGCTGGGGACACTGCTGCCGGCTGCAGCGCGCAGGCATCTGCAGTGCGCAAGCGACGGGCATCACATGCCGGGCACGAGCGCGAGCGGCGGGCGCGCGGGCGCCGAACATGTCCACAGGCGATCCTCGCTTCACCGCACAGCATGCACGCGCCTGCCGACATTACGAAGGGGTCTGCGCGCCGCTGCCGCGCCAGCAAGAGGCCAGGTGTGTGCTTGACAGGCGCCGCGCGCTGTCTGGGGCAGTGCAAGCATCAGCCGCGCGATCAGACGCGTGCAAGCGATCGACAGGCCGATCTCAGTCTGTGGTTCGAGGTTTGCAGTGTGAAACGCTGAGCTGAACGGAGAAGTTCACGAGGGAGTAGAGAACTAAGAAGCTGGAGAGGCCGTGCGCTTGTTAGCTGCTCCGTGCCGAGTTTGGCCGCCTCCGCCGCAGCGCCGAGGGAGAGGTGAGGCACATCGAGCACAAGGGCCGCTGCCGGCCGCCGCCTGCCGTCACTGCATCAGGTCTGCCAGCACGTCGTGCTGCGCCCTGCGCCCGCCCCGCCCCGACGCCGCCACCTGGCGCAGCCGCTGCTTGGCCTCGGCGTCTGTCGCAGTGCGCGTGCCGCGTGTGGGCATGTCGAGCGCCGCCGCCTCGTAGCCCACCTGGCACGGCGCGGCAGGGAGAGGGGCCTTGCGCGAGGGGCGCCCTCTGGCAAGGTGCCCGGTGGCGGCGCAGGAGCGCGCCGCGACGATGGAAGCTTCCAACCGCCGGCACCCAGGCTCACCCCACCCACGCACACCCCAGTCCCACCCACCTCTCCCCCGCACCTGCTGGCTCATCTCCACAGGCGGTGCCTCCTCCGCCCGGCCCCGCCCCGACCGCCGCAGCACGCGGCCAGCCCCGCCCTCCTCCACCGCCGCGCGCTTGGCGCGGCCGCCGCGCACGCCCGTGCCGCCGCTCGAGGCGGCGCCCTCCTCGGCGCCACGCTTGCCGGGCCGCGCGCGCGGCGGCGGCGGCGGCATGTCGGCCTGGGAGGCGTTGGGAGGCGCCTGCTCCGCCGCGACCCTGGAGAAGAGCAGGCCGATCTGATCCACCATGAGGTCCAGGGAGGCAGCCAGGTCCTCCCCCGGCTCGCTGCCCACCGCCACGCCGCGCGCCGCCGCTTCACCCGCCGCATCCTGCGCCGCCACCGCCTCGCCCGCCGCCTCCTCTGGCACCGCCGCCGCCTCGCCCGCCGCCTCCTCTGGCGCCGCCGGGCGCAGTCGCGCAGAGCTGCGCGTGCCGCGCTTGGCCGAGCCGCCCGGCCCGCTGGCCCGCCGGCTCCCGTGTCTGCCGGCGCTGCTGGGCGCGGCTTCAGGCGCCGGCGGGGCGTCTGGCGCCGGCGTTGGGGCTGCAGACGCTGCTGCCGTCGCCGCCGCCGGCGCTCGAGCTGCGGGCTCCTGCCGCGGATGCGCTGCCTCGTCGCTGCCAAACAGGTCCCGTACGAGGTCGACCGCGAGCTGGGGAGCCGCGTCCTGCTGCGGCGCTGGTGGCTGCGCCGGCGCCTGCTCCGCCTGCTGCTGCTGCGGTGGCGGCAGTGGCGCCAGCGCCTGGTCGGACGCCGCAGAGGCGGGGCGCCCGTCCACCGCCTCGAGCGCGGCATCCAGCGCCGACTGCCGCCCCTGGGCCGGCGGCGGGCCCACGGGGAGGCAGGGCGCTGCAGCAGCTGCCGCCACTGCTGCCGCGATGGGAGGCGCGTGGAGTGGCGCCGCGCTGTTTTCGTCGTTGGAGCGCCGCACCGCAGGCGGCAGGCCGCTGGCAAGAGCGTCAGCGTCGACCGCGCCGCTGGTTGCAGCGGCTGCGCCTGCAGGCGCCAGGAGTCCTTGGGACGACAGCCGCTGCATCCGCTCCCGGAGTGTGGGCTGCCCCAGCGGCCCGCGCCCGGGGCGCTGGCTGCCCGGAGCCTGCGGCTGTGCCTCGCCGCCACTTCCCTGCTGCTGCTGCTGCTGCTGACGGGGCTGCACCGACGGATGCTGCGACGGCACCCAAGACAGCGGTGCGTGCAGCGGCCGCCCTCCCCCGCCCTGCGTGGCTGCAACCTGGCTGGACGGCGGCGGGCCGGGCGCGGGCGCGGGCGCCGCCGCGCCACTGCTCCCGCGCGTGCTGTCTGCCGTCTGGGCGGGCTGGGCGCCTGCCGGCAGTGGGGGATGGTAGCGCTCCTCGGGCTGCAGAGGGAAGAAGGTGCGAAGGGAGGCGCGCAGGTGAGCCTGTATGCGCCGCCAGCGCCAGACAGACGGCTAGAGGGCGAGCCTTTGGCCTGGTGTGAGCTGCCGCCAGCCCCCGTGCCACAGCTGCGAAACAATCTTATTAATTGTATGCAATGTTCTTGCATGTAGCCCCTCAACCCCCCAACCACCGCGCCCCTGATGGGTGCGCAGCCACCATCCGCCCCGCGCGTGCCTGGATGCGCCCCCCGTTGATGGTGTCTATCAGCCAGTCGGCTGTGACCGGCAGCACGCCAAAGCGCTCGCTCGCGTCGTACTTGGCGCCTGGGGCCGGCAGGTGGGGGGGGGGGGGGGNGACCAGACCAGACCAGCACGCGGTAGGGCGGACGAGTGGGGCCGCGCTTCAGGCTGACGCATGGCACAGCCCCAGCGCCTGCTGGACCCGCCCTGGCTGCAGGGCACGAGTCTGAGCCCCCCACCCCACCCCACCCACCCCCACCCACCCCCCCCCCCACCACCCCAAAAGTCGGCTCACATCACGTCGCCCATGCCAGGCAGGGGCAGGCGGTAGGGCAGGGGGCGGTAGCAGGGCGCGGAGCGCGTGGCGTGGGCAACGCGCTTGCCGGCCACCAGGCAGCACTGGACCCAGAAGGGGGTCACGCGGCAGCCCTCATCCACCAGCTTGAAGTCGGGGCAGGAGTTGCGGAGCTGATGGAGCGGGGGGAGGAGGAGCGCGGCAAGTGAGCCAGGGCCCGGAGCGCAGGCTTGTGGCACCAAGGAGCGCGGGCGCCTGCTCCCACGCCCGCCCCTCCCCCTCCCCCGGTCGCCCACCTGCGCCGCCGCGGTGGAGGTGAGGCTGTGGGGGCAGACCGCAAAGACGCGGCCACGGTCGCCGCCGCTCTGCTGCTGCACGTGGTTGACGGAGCTGGGCCCAAACAGCCGGCCGCCGTGGCGCGGGACGAGCTGACGCAGCTCCGCCTCCTCGTCCGCCGCGGCCGCCGTCGCCGCCGCGTCGCGCGGGTCGCGGCTTGCGGCGGCCGCGAGCCTCAGCTCCGCCACGCGGCTCTGCAGCGCCGCCAGCGTGAAGAAGCAGCCGTCGAAGATGCCACCACCGGCGGCGTGGGGCGCGCCCGCGCGACACGCCGCGCTGTCGCCGCCGCTGGCCGCCGCGCCGCTGGCGGTGGCGCCGCTGGCGCTGCGCTCGGTGCGGGTCGCTGCGAAGGGCGGCGGCGGCGGCGCGGCGGCCGCCGGCCCGCCGCGCAGGTGCGCCGGCCGCTGCAGCATGGCAGGCGTGATGGTGTAGCGTTCGCCCAATGGCTGCGCCTGCCGCAGGCGCACGCTGTCGCGCAGCCAGTCCAGGCCAACCACGGCGCAGCGCCGGGTCTCGGCCACATAGTCGAGCAGGCTCGCGGCCTCGGCGGCGGAGAGCTCGCTGCCCACCTGAGCGCGGGCGATCGCGAGAGGGTCAACTCGGCAGCGCACTGGGGTGCGCCCCGCGGCGGTTCCCGAGACCCTCTCCCTCCCTGCCCGCCACCTCCACTGCCGCAGGCAGCAAAAGCTCGGCGGCGAGGTCGCCCTGCTTCCTCCCCCCCTCACCACCATATGCGTCAGCCCCGGAACAGGGTCCACAAAGCGCTTGGCCGCGCCCTGGCGCACGAGACGCAGCACCTCCACCACCTCAGCGGGTGCGCACCCCACGCAGCGCAGGCGCACCGCGTCCAGAAACGGCGGCGTCGCGTCGTCCCACTCCAGGTCGCCGCCGTGCCGCGCGCCGCCCCGCTGCGCCGCGCGCGCCAGCGACGGCGCCGCCTCCGCAGGCCCCGCATCGGCGTCGCTCGCGCTGCGCAGCGCTGCCGACGGCGCGATCTGCCGCTCAAACGCCTCGGCCTGCTGCGTGCTGCGCATCGGCAGCGTCGGCGCGAGGGCAGCCTGGCTCAGCGTGGTGGCCTCGTCGCTGGGCAGCGAGGCGAGCGCCCGCGCCCCCACGCTCCTGAACGCCGCGGCGTCTACCGGCGCCGGTGCCCAGCCGCCGTCGGCGCCGATGCGGCTGGCGCCGGCGCCGCCGCCCGCCAGCGGCGCCGCCGCCGGCTGCGCGGCCCCCGCCAAGCGGTAGCCCTCCTCCTCCTGGCACCACCCCCGTGCCATGCTGTCCTCCACCCAGGCCACCGTCACGATCTGGATGCCCTTGCGCCTGGCAAACCTGGCGCGTCGGGCGAGTGAGGAGGGGTGTCGGAGGATGCTGAAGCGCAAGCCGCGGCATGCATGGCCACAGCGCGCAGCTGCGGCCGCGCCCCCGCCCTGCGACTCACTCGTACTTCTCGCTGCCGGGCGCGTTGGTGACGAGGTGGGTGCACCGCTTGTCCAGCGGCGGCGAGTGCGTGCCGCCCCGTGCCTCCACCTGCTCCGCCAGCGCCGCCTTGCGCTTGGCGGCCAGGCCCGAGAAGCAGACAGTGAGGCCGGCAAAAGCGCCGACGCGGTAGCCGTCGTGGGGCAGCAGGCGCCCCGCGGCGACCGAGGCGCGCAGCCACTCGGGCAGCAGCACCGGGACGCGCGGGTCGGCACGCATGATGGCGCGGTAGCGCGCCGAGGCCACGCTGCGCGTGATGACGAGGTGGGGCAGGTCGTTGCGCGACACCAGGGAGGTCACCTCCCCGCCCAGCGCAGCGGCCAGCGCCGCCAGCGACTCCCGCTCCGTGGGGTACACCCCGGTCAGCATGATGCGGTGGTCGAGCAACAGCTGCTGCGCCATGGGTGCGGCCAGGCGTGGAGCGGCTGGCAGCCGAGGAGGGCAGCAGGTGGTTTGAACGGGCGGCGCCACTGCTAGGGCCAGGGTGCGCAGGCGGCGTTCCGGATCATGGGGCGATGGGAGAAATGAGCGTGTAGAGTGGGCGTGAATCGCCTGCTGTGCTGGTCACCAGCACGGTGTTGGGGGCCGGCTGCTCGGAAAGCAGGTATCATAGCTCTTGAGCATTCTGCACACTGCTGAATTCGTGGCAGGCGTTGGCGATCATCGCCAGCAGCGAGCCACTGGCCGAGTCTCAGGCTGTCAGCTCGCAGCAGCATCGGTCTTGCGGTCGGCCGCTGATCAACCTTGCGGTTGGCTGCTGATCGGCAGCTGCAGGGCTGTGTGCGGGCACCATGAAGTGGAACTGTTCAGCGCTGCTCGTTGCAGTGTTGCTAGGCCTGGCCTGGGCAGCAAGGGCGCAGGACGTCGAGGTGAGCCTGGAAGGGCTGGTCAGACCGCTGCAGGTGGGGCAGCCGCGCGCCGTGCCGGCTGCCGTGCCCGCCACCGTCCTGCACCCAACACACGGCCCCTGCCGCCGCGCGTGACCCTGCAGGACGCGGGGACGCTGGCGACCAAGCTGTCCGAGGTGGAGGCCAAGCTGGCCAGCGTGGAGCGCGAGAGCAGCAGCTGCAGCGCCGACAGGGAAGGCCTGTGGGGCAAGCTGACCGCCGCCGAGCAGGCCATCAAGGCTCTCGAGGCAAAGCTGGCCGCGCCCTCGCCAGAGGACCCCGCGGTGAAGCAGCTGCGTGCGGCAGCCAAGGCGGCCAAGGCCAGCCTGGCGGCCGCCGAGACACGGCTGGGGGAGGCCGAGGGCAAGGCCGCCGAGGCCCAGGACAAGGCCGCTAGGCTGGAGGCGGCGCTGGCCGAGGCGCGCGCCGCGGCCGACGGCTGCTCCGCGGCGCGCGGCGCGGTTGAGGGCGCGGCCGAGGAGGCGCGGCGCAGGCTGAAGGAGGCGCAGACGGCCGCGCGCGCGGCGGCGGACGAGCTTACCGGGCTCAAGGAGGAGGCGGCGCAGGTGAGCAGAGCAGAGCAGAGCAGGCGGCGGGAAGAGCGGCGGGGAGAGCCGCGGCGCTCACGCACGTGCGCCCTGCCGCCCGCGCCTCACACTGACTGCTGCCCCCCCCCACCCCCCACCCCCACCCCCAGGCCCGCGCCGAGGCCGCGGTGCACCGCGCGCAGTACGAGGAGCTGTCTGCGCACCACGCGGGCGCGTGGCTGCCCCACTGGGCGGATGAGCGCGCCAAGGCCGCGCTCGCAGCCGCCGGCCCTGCAGTCGGCGCCGCCTCGGCGCACGCGCAGGAACTGTGGGCCGCGCATGCGGGGCCCTCGCTGCAGCGCGGCGCCTCTCTGGCCGCCGAAAAGGGCGCGGAGCTGGGCGCCGCCGCCAACCGCCTGCTCGAGCGCAGCGTCGGCGACTACCTGCCCCGCGCCAGGGCGATGGTTGCAACGCACTGGCCCCACGCGCGAGCGGCGGTGGCGGCAGGGGCCGCCGCGGTGCGCAAGCGCGTGCGCGCGGCCTGGGAGAGCGAGGCGGTGGCTCGCGTGCGCCCTGCGCTGGCGACGGCCGCCGCGTCTGCGCGCAGGCAGAGCCAGGTGGTGGTGGGCGAGCTGGAGGTGCTGCTCATCGGGTTGCTTTCCAAGCAGCAGAGCACAATCGCGCTGGCGCGCAAGCCATACGTGAGCTGGGGATGTGCGCCCTCGGCCTGCCCGCCGCGCCGCACTAGGCACGCTCGGCGCCGGCGGCGCCCGCCTCTCTCGCGCGCCTGCGTCGCCCTCGCGCCGTGCCCCAACCCTCACCTGCACCCACGCCCCGCCACGCGCCCGCGCGCTTGCACCCTCGCAGGCGACCTACATGGTCTACGCGCTGCTGGGCGCGCCCCTGCTGGTCGTGGGCCTGCCGCTGCTGGGCCTGCTCCTGGGCGGCCGCCGCCGCGCGCCCTCGGTGGCGGCCGAGAGCCAGGGCACCCCCTTCCCTTCGGCCAAGAAGAAGAAGAAGGTGGGCGACTCGCGACCCGCGGGACAGCGGTTGGCTCTTGAAAACAGTGCTCTTGCGAGCGAATGCAGCCAGGACTGGCCAGCGGATTGCGATGCGAAGTCCCCCTGCCTCTGTCGCGCGCCTCTGGCCGCCCCGGCTGCACTCACGCCTCCCGCCCCCCCCCCCCCCCCCCCCCCCCCCCCCCCCACCCCCCC
>PCFQ01000010.1:38472-53680 GCA_003063905.1 Chlorella sp. A99
GGGGGGGGGACGGCGCCGGCAAGCACATACGGACAGGGTATGTGCGAGTCCACTGGTGCAAAGCCCTACTGGTGGGCTATCAGAGGCAGGCGCATCCCCCTCACATCCTGCCTGCCTGCTCTGCGAGCATGGGTCTGCCGGCGCGTGCAGCTGCCGCATCCCAGCACACTGCCTCCCCCTCCCTTCCCTGTGGGCTCGCGCAGGCGGCCACTTCCGCTTGCTCCAGTATCTCGTCTTCCCGCAGTGCCAGATGGTGCCCTCGGCGCACGCGCTAGCAGACATCATTTGCGCAGAGCACTCGCTGCGTTTGCACTCAGCGCCGCGCCGCGCGTTCAACCAGGCGGTAAAAAAGGTCAGCTGCGGGAGGGCTGCCCCATCCGCCCGCTGGCGCCCTCGACAGGCCGACACCCTTGCGCGCCCATGCCCAGCGCAGCCTGCTCCTGCCTGCCCCCCCCCCCCTTGCAACCTCCAGCTGGTCCTGAAGCACCACGAGCGCGAGGTGGGCGAGCCACTGGTGTGGAGGAGAGGGGGACCGGGGGAGGGGCGCTGGGCACGGTGCAGAGGAGGGGTGAGGGCAGCTGCTGTTGCCGGCGCCAATGGCATGTCCTGCGCTCTCCTCCTGCGCAGCCGTTTGACATGGGCCTCATGACCAAGCTCTACATCCTGAAAAGGTCCAGCAGATCGCCGGAGGCGGGCTATCACGAGCCCATCAGGCTGGGTGGCGAGCACGTGTGCATCCTCTGCGGCAGCCGCGTGGCCGGCGAGTGAGCGGGCGGCAAAGTTGGAGGGGGGCGTCGGCAAACGACGACAACGCTGCAACACGTTGTTAACAGGAGCGCCTGATGCTGTCAGCGTCCTGTGCCCTGCACCATGGGTGGTTGGTGCTGCTGTCCTCCCGTTGTTTAACTGTGGGTGTTCACTGGAGAGCAGTGCAGCATTGTAAGGCTGATGTGGTCTTGGCAATCGCATGCGCATGCCCGGGGCAAGCAGGTTTGCAGGGCGGCGGTCGTCAGAGCGGCACAGCCGCACGTAGATAAGGGCCCGCTGACGAATCGGTGCGCGTTACAGCGCCTCCAATTGGTTGTTTGCAGGCCTGTGGCGTGCCACACTGCAGCTACAGGGCCGAACAGAAGTCAAGCCTGGTTCCCGATTCCGCAGCCCCTCGTATCGCTTGCCTGAGCTTGAACAGTTCATTTACGTCATTAGAAACTCCGGTCGCTGTCTCGCACGCCCGCAAAGACCAACCACTCGTCGTTCGGCCTCTCCACGCTCCCAGCCCGCTTGTGCGCTCCTCTGCGTGCCCAGGGGCGCGCTGCCGTCGCTCCGGCGCCGCCTGGGCAGGTAGTCGGCCGCTCGCCCGCCCGCCCGTGACCACACCACAGCCACTGGCTCCGCTCATAGTGAAGGCTTGTCACCATGGCAGAGTATGAGATCAATCTGGACAACCTTCTCAACATGAAGCGCATCTTCGAGGTGCGGGAGGTTCACGCCCTGTGGCGAGAGCTCGCCGCCCCGGCCCGCGACAGCCCATGTGCGCAACATGTGTGTGTACATGACCCCAGCACCCGCACGCCGCCGCGGAGCCCACAGGAGGCGGACGAGGACGGCAGCGGGGAGCTAGACCCCTCCGAGTTCTACGAGAAGCTGGGGCCCTTCCTGGGGAACGAAATGACCGAGGCGCAGGTGGCGCGCGCACGCACTCTCACTTGCACCGCACCGCTGCCAGCTGCAGGAGGCGTCGTGTGGCATGATGCCGCGCCGTGCCTGCCTACACGCACCTCACACACTCCGCGCTGTGCTGAGCCTCGCACCGCGCTGCCACTGCAGATCTCCCACCTGTTTATGAAGATCGATGCCGACTGCGGCGGCACCATTGACTGGGAAGGTGGGAGGGCCCAGGGCCTGTCCTTGCACGGCAAGGCGCCGGCGCCTAGAGCCAACCCCCGCGTCCCTGCAATGTGCAGAGTTCATCAACTTTTTCTTCCTCAAGCGCGCCGCCACCGGCGGCCTGGACGCGGCGCAGCAGGCCAGGCTGCAGCCGCACGTGAGCGTGTGCAGGGTGCCAGCGGCCGCGCTCCTGCTGCTCCGATGCTGCTGGTTGTCTGCTGGTTGTCTGCTGGTTGTCTGCTGGTTGCATGCGGGTGACACGCTGGCTCGCAGTTTGCCACAGCAGGTGTGACGCTGCCGGCCCTGTTGTTTGCACACGCAGGACACGTGGCGCAAGGACTGGCGGGGCTCCCAGCACAAGGGGCGGGTGGACGCCATCACGGTCTGCGAGCCGCTCCAGCGATATGTGACATGCGGCCGCGACGGTCTGCTGCGGCTGTGGTCCGCCAAGGACCTGGCGCCGGTGCAGAGCGTGCGCAATGGCGACGCCTGGGTCACGGGCTGCACCTGGGTGGAGGGCCCTGTCTGGAGCAAGCTGGCGGTTGGCGCCATGGACCGCACGGTGGGCGCAGGGGGTTAGTGGGAGTGGGAGAGAGCGGCTTGCAGCGAGGCTGGATGCAGTTGGAGTGGCGCAGCTGAGGCCGCCTGTCGTGCCGCCACCTCACTCTCTTTCGCCCACCCCCACGCCCCCCGGTTCGTCCCTGCCTGTCCCTGCTGCCGCCACTGCTGCAGATCAGCTTCTACGACGCCGCGCGCGGCTCCCTGGAGCTCTGCTCCCGCGTCTCCTGCCCCGGCCAGCTGGGCCCGCCGCTCTGCCTGGCGCAGCTGGGGCCCGCCTCGCTGCAGGCGCTGGGCGGGCGGCAGGCGCCACTGGCCTGGGGCGACACCCAGGGCGGCGTCTACATGCTGAGCTCGGAGCCGCCGCCGCCGCGCTGCGAGCGGCCGCTGGCGCAGGGGCGCGACTTCCGGACGCTGCACTTCGAGCACAGCGACTGGGTCACGCAGCTGCTGCACCTGCCCGACGTCGGCCTGCTGTCCTCCTCCCTCGACGCCAGCCTCAAGATCCTGGACCTGCAGCGCGGCATGGTGGCCGCCACCGTGGGCCTGCACAAGAAGGGCGTGCGCTCCTTCGCTTACAGCCGCGCCTTTTCAGGTGGGGGCGCGGGCAGGGCAGGCCGGACGGGGCATGGGCCAGGCGTGGGAGATGAGCCAGGCATGGGGGATGGACGAGGAGGGAACGCCGCTTGGCCGCCGGCCCGCCCGCCCCGCCCCTCCCCCGCCCCCGCGCGCAGTCGTGGCCAGCGGCGGCGTGGAGCGCAGCGTTCTGCTGTGGCAGCCCAAGGGCAACGTGAACGCGCTGGTGGGCGAGCTGGCCGGCCACTCGGCGGGCGTGGTGCGCGTGGAGGCCGCCGACGACGCCGACGAGGTGCTCACGCTCACCGAGGACGGCATCGTGCGCCTCTGGGACCTGCGCAACCACAAGTGCATCCAGGCGCTGCGCAAGCAGGGTGAGGCCCCTCCGCCGGCGCGCCGTGGGGCCGACCCAGACGGGCGGCTGCGAGGCGTGGCGAGCAGGCGACGCCAGGCAGGCGACAGTCAGGGACGAGAGCCCGGCGGTCAGTCCCCTCATTGCACGCCCCTCCGCCCCCCTTGCAGACTGGCCGCGGCCAGAGGACTGCCGGCCCACCACGATGCTGTACGACGTGCCCCGCCGCCGCCTGGTGACCGCCGTGCACAAGCCAGCGACGTGGGGCCTGGCGGCGCCCCCGGCCGAGGCAACGCACGACCGCGAGCTGTGCGCGGCGCTCTACTGCGCCACCTTCCGCGTGGTGGTCAGCGGCGACGAGGGGGGCACGATCTGCATGTGGGACGCGCTCACCGGCGCGCGCGAGGGCGGCTTTGCACTGGCCGGCGGCGGCGGCGGCGCGCCCAAGCTCACGGCCATGGCGTTTGACACCAGCCAACGCCGGCTGCTCACCGCCACCGACACGGGGGAGGTCAAGTGCTGGAACTTCAACAGCGGTGCGGTGCGGGGGCAGGGCATGCGGTGGTGGGGGGAACGAGGGTGGGGGGAGGGGAGGAGAGGCACGCAGGCCCAGCCCGCGTGAACGGCATACCGGTGCTGCCGCAGGCGCGGTGCTGCGCGAGTATGTCCACGGCGAAGGGCGGAAGGAGGTGACGGCTGTATGCTTTGTGGCCCGCGCGGCCGACCAGCGGCAAGAGCCTTCGGTCCCTGCGTCGGCCAGATCGGTTGCAAGCAGTGCAGCGCCGACCGCACGCGAGCCCGCTGAGCCGGGCAGCGGGCGGTGGGCAGAGAAGGAGCCGGGGACGCCAGCGGGTGCTGCAGCAGGAGACGGGAGTGATGGCGAGGGCGAGGACGAGGCGGCGTCCGGCCTGGTGCTCGCCACGGGGTGGAGCAGGGCGCTGAGCGTGTGGCAGGACGCAGGGGGCGAGCGCGTGCTGGCATGCCAACGGCTGGGCAGCCACGCCGCCGACGTGCTCAGCATGGCCTGCCTCGGCGCAGACGTGGTGGCCACGGGTGCGAGCGCGCAGGCTAGGCTGCAGGGGACAGCAGGCACATGTTTGCCCGTGCATGTGGCAACTCGAGGAATCCTGCTATGTTCCTGCCCTGCTTTCCCCTGGCGCAGGCGACTTTGAGGGGGAGGTCCGCGTGTGGCACCTGCCTTCGAGCGCCTGCCTCGCCCGCCTCTCGCACGGCGGCGCACAGTTTGAGCGGGCCATCCGCAAGCTCTGCTGGCTGCCGGGCACGTGCAGCAGCGCGGGGCTGCCCCTGCTGCTGGGCTGCGGCGAGGTCCAAGGCATCCACGTGTGGGAGGTGGACGTGGGCGCCGCAGCAGGCGGCCAGGCGGCCACGAGCGATGGCGGCAGCGCCAGCCGCCTGCTCTGCACGCTGCCGGGGGCTCACCTCCAGCACGACTGCATCACCGCGGTGACCACCTGCCTGGACGGCGAGGGGCGGCAGCTGGTGTTGCTGGGCGACAGCGGCGGTCATGTGCGCGTGCTGGACGCAAGCGCGGTGGAGGCGGGGTCGGGGCCCGCCGCAGCCGCAGCCTCGTTCCGGCAGGTTGCGCACTGGCGCGCGGGGCTGCAGGGCATCGCCAGCCTGGACGCGATGCCGGGCCTGGCCGCGCCCGGCGGCCAGGCGCTGCTGCTGGTGGGTAGCCGCGCCGACGCGCGGGTGTCGGTGTGGACGGCCCAGGGCACCCGGGTGGGGGTGTTTGGCGAGGGCGCGTGGCGGCTGGAGGACACGTCCACTTGGCGCGGTCCAGAAGGGTGCGCGGCCGAGCCGCCTGCCCCTGCCGCTGGCGAGGGCATGCAGACGCCACGCGAAATCATCTCGACCACGCCCCGCCGCACCTCATGGGAGCCAGCGGCGCTGCAGGCAGCGACGGCGGCAGCCCTTGGCATGGGGGCCGCGCGCTCCTCGCTGTCGCGCGGCACCAGCTGCGGAGCCAGCCTGCCCGCCACCGCCCGCCGCAACGGCAGCCTGCCCGGCACAGCGCGCAGAGGCAGCAGGAGCGGGCCGGCAGCAGAGGCAGAGGCGCTGGCAGCCATGGCGGTCCTGGGGCTGGGCAAGCTGGATGAGGGGGGCGAGCCCGGCGGCACCATCACGCAGGCCCGGGGGCTGGCGCCGCCAAGCGCGAGCCCCGACGTCGCAAAGTGCCTGGGCGCAGAGTCGGCGGGGCGCCAGCTCGCCGACCTGGCACGGCAGGCGCGCGCCGCGCGGCAGGCGTGGACCATCCCAGTGCACGTCCAGCCCCACGCGGCGCTGCGCCTGGAGCGGGTGGAGGACTTGCCGGCCGACCCCTGGACGGGGCTCCAAAGGGGGCGACGGCAGGGCCAGTCGCACGGCACACCGGCCCGCGAGGCCCGTGCCAAGCAGTGACGCTGCCTCACGTCCCTACTCCTGGTTGTAACAAACTCTGAAGGCAGCAGTTTCTATCGAGGTCTGTATGGGACGAGGCAGTGAGGGCGATCAACAGAGCGGCGCAGCCTCCGCCGAGGCGGGAGGCGCCCAGGGCTGGGTCGTACCCCCTTCTTTTCGTGTGGCAAGGCACGCAACTGATGAGGACGGGGGCGAGGGGTTGAGAACGCTGGCGGCACGGGGCGCGGCAGGAGAGAAAAAGGGCTTTCCAGTGATTGCAGTGCGGCTGAGGAGGTGGTCGTCTGTCTGCCGGCAAAACAAACGCGCAGAAGAAAGACGCCGAAGGGCAAAGGAAATGGAATGTAAGTCGTGCATTCGTGCTGCGCAACCCCGGTGCTCAGGCACTGGCGCCCACTGGGGAGAGGCCCAAGTGCTTCTGCGGCAAGCAGGCGGGGGCAGAGAGGAAGGCCGTCAGGCGCAGGCGGCACGGGCGCCGCTCGCGGCGGGGGCCCGCCCCTCGCGGCCGCCACCCTGTGGGAGCGCCTGCCTGCCCAGCGCTTCCCGCAGCTGCCACTCTTCCGCCTAGTCCCCAGCGACTGCCGCGGCCGGCTGACAGCGCCGCCGCGTCCTGCATCCCCCGCAATGCGGCCGAGCCCGCGGCCCCTCTTCGCGTCCCGCGCTGCACGCGCCTGCAGGTACTCCTGCAGGACCTTGCGCGTCACCGCGCCCTCCGCGTGGCTGCCCTCCACCTCGGCGCCGTCCTTGAAGAGGATGAGGCAGGGCAGGCCGTAGACGCCGTACCTGGGGGGAGTTGGAAGAGGGTGGCACGTGTGTGCGCGTGTGCGTCAAACAGGGCGAGGAGAGTGGGGCAGGCAGGAGGGGCCGGGCAGACGGGGCGAGGAGACAGCAGGCGGCCAGGGCGGCGGCGCGCGCACCGCTCGACCGCCGCGGGGTTGGGGTCCACCTCCACCTTGACGACCTTGAGCTTGCCGGCATACTCCTGGGGATGGGGTGGGTGTTTTGGGGGGCGTGGGGCGCATCAGCAGCGCAAGAGCAGAGCTGATGGAGGGCGGCAGGCCCCAGCGGGGACAGTTGTTGTCGCACGCGCGCCGCCCAGCCCTGCTGCGCGCGCGCACCTTCTCCGCCCACACCATGGTGGGCACCACCAGCTTGCAGGGCCCGCACCAGGTGGCCCAAAAGTCCACCAGCACCGGCACCTCCGACTGCACGTGCCGAGGGGCGGGCGGGGTGGGCAAACCGAGAGCAACAGGCGGGCCGCCCTGTGCACGCCACGCGCGCGCCTCGTCTCAACCATCCCCCTCACCTTGAGCACCTCCGCCTCAAAGTTGGCGTCAGAGATGTCGGCCACGCAGACAATCTGGCTGTTCGCGCGTCGTGCGGGCGCCGGGCGGGCCGCCGCCCGCCACCGCAGGGAGGCGGCAGGCCTCGGGCGCGCGGCCACGCGGTAGCTGGTGCTGCAGACGGCGCGGGGCGCGCTGGGGAGCGCGAGCTGCTGCATATTGAGAGGCGTCCAAAGTGCAAGAGGCGCTAGTGGGAGACACCAGCAGACGCGCCTGTCCTGCACTGGGCGGAGAGCACAGGTGCCTAAGGGGGGTGCACAGAGAGGAATGGGCGTCGGCAGCGCGCCCTCTGCAGGTGTCCGCCTGGGATGTCGGTTATTTTCCGTTGGATTTCGACTGTTGCACACCTGCTGGCTCCACGACAACGCGATCAGGCTTCTTCAGTCGAGTTTGGAGTGGTGCTCATCGCTGGCCTTGCTTCTCTCTCCAGAGGCAGCCACGCAGCATGCAGTGCCAAGCAGCCTTCGCTCGTGCTGTCCTGGTGGCCAGCAGGCCGGTTCGTGTCACAGTGGCATGCAGTCGAGCGTTCCGGCCAGCGATGGCGCCTCCCCTTCGCAGTAAGCGCATTGCACGGCGGCACGACACCATCAGTGGCGCCGATCGCCCGATCCCTGCTCGCCACGCAGACTTCCTCTGCCCGCCACCGCCCGCCCGCCCACCCCGCGGCAGCCTCACCGCCCGTGCCGCTGCCGGCGGCGGCGGCAGCAACGGCAGCAAGCGGCCCGCTGAGTTTGGCTACACGCGCAAGGATGTCATCCTCATCGGCGCGGGGCTGATCGGGCTGGGCTACATTCTTTACTATGGACTGCAGGTGGGAAGGCCGGGTGATGGTGATGGCAGGCGCGCTTTGCGCCACCGGAGCCAGGCTGCGTGCCAGCCCACGAGGTGGACTTCCGGCGCGGCTGTGCGGGAGCACCCGAGAGGCCGCCACCGCGCGTCTGGCCTGCGGGAGCGCCGCCCGCGCGGCCGGTGTGCTCATGCGTGCCGCATCCGTGCGCCTGCCTCCCCTTCGCGCCGCACAGGCGGCAGGCATGGACGCGGGCATGGCGGGCAGCTGGGTGCAGCTGGTCATCTTCGTGGGCATCTGCGTCGGCTGGGTGGGTTCGTACATCTTCCGCGTGGGCACCAAGGTGGGCCGTCGGTGTGGTGGGTCCGTGGTGGGTTGGTGGAAAGTGCGTGCGTGCTGCTGTCACCGGTAGCAGGGCCCCGTGGGGCACGGGTGCGGCATGAGGGCACGCCATGGCGCTCATAACCCGCCTGCCATCTCGCTGGGCCCGCGCCGTCCTCCCACTCCTGACCTCTGCCTCTGCCCCTCCCCCCCCCGGTCCCGCGCGCAGCAAATGACGTACGCCAAGCAGCTGCAGGACTATGAGGAGGCGGTGATGCGCAAACGGCTGGAGGAGCTGCCCGAGGTGAGGGGGAGGCGACGGTGCAGCCCAACCCACTCCGCGCGCTGCTGCCCACGCGGGTGCCAGTAGGCGGGGGCAGCGGCAGGGCGCAGCGCGCTGGGGCCCGTTGGTGCAGGCAGACAATGGCTGCACTCTTCTGGCTGCTTGCGGCGCAAGGTGTCGGCTGCCTGGCCAGTGGCCGTGTCTGCAGGGCCTCTGCACTGGGTGTGTATGTGCTTGAGCGTGCGAGCAACGCCCCTGCACATGCTGCTGTGTGGGCACCGGCTGCAGGAGGAGCTGGATCGGCTGGTGGGCGAGAGCGAGCGGCAGCGCCAGCAGCGCGGCGGCGGCGGCAGCCCCGAGTGACTCCTGCGATGGACTGCTGGCGCGTGGCGCTGCCAGTGCTCTTTTTGACCCGAGTGTACACCTCCTTGACGTCTGCCCTGCTCTGTGATGTGTGTATTTCCATGTGACTGTCGACTCCGGCGGCCGACTGCGTGCAGCTGTGGAAGAAAGAATGGGAATGAAGTCTTCAAGAACAGAGAGCAGGCTCAAGTGAGTCGATGCGGGTACGTATCGCAGCTCTTAGAGAGCTGGAGTGCGGACTGGCTTGGACGCAAAGCACGGCTGCACGCAGCGCAATGCCCGCCGCGTGCTGGCGCTGCTGAACAGTGCCGCGGCGCGTGCACCCCCGCGTCAGGGGTCGTCCGGGGAGCGGCCGTCCTGGGCGATCAGCAGCTGCTCCTCCAGGCTGCCGTCTGCGGCCGCCTGCAGTAGCTGCTCTGCGCGCTCCCGCCTCTTGCGGCGCAGGTGCAGCGCCGCCCACGCGCCCTCGGCCAGCACCAAGACGGCGGCGGTGCCTGCGACAATCGGCAGCATCCACCGCTGCTGCAGGTCGGCGCTGCCCCAGTGGCGCACCGCCCAGTGCACGGCCCACACGACCAGGGCGTCCCACAGCAAGAAGAAGAACACTGCAGACAGGGCGGGACAGGGAAGGTGCGTGCCATGTGTCAGCGTGACCAGCCGCCTGGACTCGAGGGTGCCGCACAGCCTCAAGGGAGTCGACCAGGCAGTGCTGCGCGGGGCTCTGGCGCCCGCACATGCATTAACAGAGCTACCACGCTGCTCCCTGCACTGCCCACCCAGCGAGCCAGCACCTGCCATTGCCCAGTTGGAGGAGAGCCGCACCGGCTCGGTGTCTGCACGCACCCGCGCGCGCTCCCAGACGTGCCTGCACGCGGTTTGAGAAGCACGCGCCGTGAGCAGGCAGCCTGTTCGCCTGCCCATGAGAGCGCCAGCCACTCACTCACTGCGGTATCAGCTTGACTGCAACGTAGATGAAGACAGGCAGGATGATGAGATCGTCGACCAACCCCAGCACGGGGATCACATCTGCGAAGGGGGAGAGGTGGGGGTGGGTGGTGGGGTGGCCTGGGTCAGCGGGAGAGAACAGGAGACGGAGGCCTCGCGCCTGGTATGAGGTCCAGCGGCGACAGCGCGTATGCCACGGCGACGGCGGCAAGCACAGCTGGGAACCAGGGACACTCGGGGTCCTGCGCGGGAGGCAGGACGGAGGTCCTGAAAGTGAGCCAGGCAGCAAGGGCGCGCAGAGCCGCTCAGCCAACCTCCAGGGGCTGCCCAGAGCGCCCAGTCCAGGATCGCCAGGTCACCTGCATCGCGTAGTTGAGTGCCAGCACCTGCCGTTGCAGCGCCTTGACAGCGCCCTTGAAGCGCTGCACGGCGCGGGCGAGCACGTCAGTGAGCGACGGGCACGTGCGGCAGCAGATGCAGCCGGGCGGGCGGCCGGCGGGCGGCCACACCTGGTAGAGCGTGGGAGCTGGCGCCTGCACCTCATCATCTGAGGCGCCATCCACGCCCTCCTCTACGGCCGGTTGAGTGAGCGGGGATCTCTGATCGGCGACAGGGTTTGCCATTCTGCCCGCTGACCTATCTGCTACCGTTTCTCTGCCGCAAGTGACGAATTGAGACTGATGGGACAGGATTAAATAGAGGAGGGCGCTGGAAACGTTAGAAGACAATCGGGCGAGGCACTCAACCTCCCTATCACTCCACTCGCCCCCATGGCGCTGGCCTACCGCGCGATCAAATTGCGCGCCGCGCTGGAGGCGGCTAGCCAAGCTCTCACACATGCAAGCGCTGGTTGGGGCGATGCGCTGCAGCGGGGCATCCAGGCCTATGAGAAGCAGCTGACAACAACGATGCTGATCGCGGGGGCGGCGATGGCGCCCACTCTCAACCCCAAAGCTGCCTCTGGCACCTCTGACGCCGTCGAGCGTTTGCTGGTGCGATTGATACCGAGGCCAGCGGCCGGGAAGACGGTGTTCGAGGGCGATGTGGTGGCGTTCGCCAGGTGCGCGGGCGGGCGGGCGCGGGCGGGCGACGATTCCAGAACTAGAGTGCGGCAACTAGCCCAGTCGCGGCTAAACAGCCCTCCTGCGATCGTCTCTGCCCCTCCCTCTCCTCGGCGCCCTCCTGCGCAGCCCCTTTGCCGCCTCGGCCGTCGGCAGCGTGGAGCAGCAGCAGCAGGCGGCGACGGCCGCGCCGCACGTGCTGGTGCGCCGCGTGGCAGCGCTGCCAGGCGATGAGCTCACCACGGGGGAGGAGGAGGATGCGGAGAGCTACGTCCTGCCGGAGGGCTACTGCTGGGTGCTGGCAGACAACGAGGCGCTGGCGCCGCCGCAGGTGCGGCGGGCAGGCGCTGCCGCCCCGGCGATGGAGACTGCGGATTGGAGCTGCAGTGCACTGCTGGTCTGCTGCGGCTGGGCCCGTGATGCCTGAGCACGCGCCGCGCTGGGAACAGCATTCTCGCCCCGTCCCACCCCGCACCCCACGCTAGCGCCCGCCCTCCCCTCGCTTCTCGCTTCTCGCGTGCCCGCCCCTCGCCGTCCCCCAGGTCATCGACTCGCGCAGCTTCGGCCCGCTGCCGCTCTCCGCCATCAGCGGCCGCGTGCTGTATGCCGCGCGCTCCGAGACGGACCACGGCCCCGTGGAGAACAGCGAGGAGGGCATGTCCGCAGACGCGCCGGTCGTCGAGGCGGAGCTCGATGTCCCCGCCCTATGCGCTGCGGCCGACCGCTGCGGCACCTGAGCACCGCGCAGAGCGCTGCGCCAGCCCTCCTCTCGAGCAGCGCGGGCAGAGGGCTGCCGCGGTGCAGAGGGCTGCCGCGGTGCCTGCGCTGCAATTAGCGCCGCCGCCTGGAGGCGAGCCGGCCGCTGCTGCTGGAGCGGTCGCTCATTTTTCTGGCGATGGCGGCACACCCACCTCCGCGCTTGTTGTACCATGACCAGTTCAAGCCCGGCCCCTGTTGCCTGTCGTCTTGCTCTTTACCAGCTCCTGCTCGCTCGTCCTTGCTTTCTGCTCACTGCCCATTGACCCAGGCAGGGGCCGACGCCCTTCACCTGCAACCCCCTGCACATGCCAGCCAGGCCAGCCCACGCATCGCCTGCTTCCTCGGCCCGCACAACTGCAACGCTCCTGTCCATCCATCACATCACATCAGCTCGCATGAATGGGGCTGCCGTCATGCCACCCTGCTCCCCACCACCTCCCCCTCGTCCTCTGACGTGTTGTCACCGCGCAGGTCGCCTGCCGCGGGCAGCGCCGCCGCGAGCTGCTGCCTGGCATTTCCGTTGCCATTGCACGCCGCGGCGTCCTTGCGGTGGGGCAGGTGCTCCTCCAGAGTCTGCTCGGCGGCCTGCAGCTGCCACATGTCGTAGTAAATGCCGCGGGCGGCCATCAACTGCTCGTGCATTCCCTGTGTGGGATGGCAGGCCAAGGACAGCATCAAGAGCTGAAAACGCCTGATTGAGGCGGCAGAAGCCCCCCCACGCCATCATTGGAGGCCGAGCGCAGCCCGGGGCAGGTGCCCCTGCGTGCCGTGCTCCAACCAGGCGCGCGGCCCACCTGCTCTGCCACCTTGCCCTCTGCCAGCACGTAGATGCGGTCGCAGCCCTGCAAGCGACGGAGAGGGGGAGGGGCAGGAGGCAGTAGCGCACGATGACTGAATGTGCTGCAGCAGGTGCCGGAGGCGCTCCCAAGCGATGGCCTCCCCCAGCTCCAGAGCGCAAACCAGAGTGTGTGCGTCATGCGTCAGCGTGGCCCCGCGCCCCGCCCCGCGCGCGCCTGGATCGTGCTCAGTCGGTGCGCAACAAAGACGGCGGTGCAGCCCGCGGCCAGGCGCCCAAGGCTGGCCATGATGCCGCGCTCGGTGGATGTGTCCAGGGCAGAGGTGGCCTCGTCGCAGATCAGCAGGCGGGGCTGCCTGCGGGGGTTTATGCAGGGCGGTGGAGGGCGACGGGCCGTGATCGAGGCAACGCGGGCGCGGAGCTGCAAGGAGGGACGGCAGTGGCTGCCGGCGCCCGTGTGCGCCCGCCCGAGCGGCAGCCCGTGCCTCACCGCAAAAACGCGCGCGCGATGGCCACGCGCTGCTTCTCGCCGCCGCTCAGCTTGAGGCCGCGCTCGCCCACCAGGGTGTCCCACCCAGCCGGCATCCGCGCGATCGCGGCGTCCAGCTGCGCCGCCGCCGCCGCGGCCTGCGCCTCCTCAAACGTGCACCCCGGCCGGCCAAATGCCACGTTGGACAGGATGGTGTCGTTGAACAAGGGCACGTCCTGCGAGGCGCGAGGCGCGGGGTGGCCATGGCGGCTAAGCTGGACAGGGCAGCGGCAGCGCGCGCTGTGAGGTGCAGAGGCTCCTTCGCCTCTGCCGCGTGGCCTGAGGACAGAGCCCGACCCCGGTGCCGCGGGCCCACCTGCGGCACGACGGCCACCGCGGAGCGCAGGCTCTCCTGGCGCAGCTGCCGCACGTCCAGCCCGTCGAGCAGCACCGCCCCACCGTCGGCATCGTACAGGCGTACCAGCAGGCGGAGGAGCGTGGACTTGCCTGCGTGGCGGTGGCGGGGCAGGTCAGAGGTCAGGAGCAGGCAGCAGGCAGCCGCCGGCTCTCAACGGGCGGCACACAACGTGCCAGCCGCCCGCCAGTGCAGGCACGCCAAAAAGCGTCATCAACGCACCGCTGCCGCTGGGACCCACGACCGCGATGCTCTCTCCGGGCTCTGCGACGATGCTGACGCCGGACAGCACCTGCCGGCTGCCCTGGTCGCCGCCGGCGCTGGCACTGCTACTGCGGCCGGCGCTGCTGCCATCGCTGCCGCGGTAGCGGAACACGACGTCCCGCATCTCCACTCTCAGCCCCCTGCTGCGCCCCGCGCCGCTCCCGTTGGAGCCGCTGGTGGACGCGGCGGCATGGCTGGCGCGCAGCTCCTCCCAGCGCGCCCCCTCCTGCTCCCGCACGCTGGCGCCCGCCGCGTCCCCAGGCGCCAGCAGGTCTGCCGTGCCTTCGAGCAGCGCGCTCTGGGTGGAAAGCAGCTGGAACAGGTCCTCCATGTCGACCAACGACTGCCGGAGCTCGCGGTAGAACCAACCTGGAGGCGGGGGAGTGGGACGGCAGGGCGCGTGGGTTTAGGGATTGGCATGCGGCAGCTGTCGCGGTGCCCGCTGCTGCGACAGCCACACCCGTCTCCCTCTCCCCTCCCTCCCTCTCCCTCCCTCTCCATCCCTCTCCCCTTCGGCTCACCCAGGAACTGGAGGGGCGCCCACAGCTGCAGCAGCAGGCCCTGGATCATGACCAGGTCCCCGGGGGAGATGGCCCCGCCCGCCGCGCTCCCGCTCCCCGCGGCCGCCAGCAGCACGGCCGTCATGCCCGCGGCCAGCACGACCGCCTGCCCCGCGTTGAGCGCCGCCGACGCCACCTCCATGCGCACCTGCGCCGCGCGTGGGGCAGGCGGGGCGCGGCTGGTGAGGTGTGCGAGGGCACTGCCAGAGACGCGGTGCGAGAGTGCAGAGGGGGCGTGCTCTTCATTTTGCTTTGCGCCCTTGTGTTCCGCCACGCGCACAGACAGGCAGCCCGCCCCAGGCGATCCGCGGTGGCGTGTCCTGCCCGCAGGACCGCGCGCCCCGCGCACCGAGGCGGCCTGGTAGTTGGCCAGGCTGACGTCGTACTCGCGCACCTCCAGGCCCTCGTTGGCAAACAGCTGTGCCGGGGGAGGGCGGGCGTGCATGCGTGGTGGCGAGGCAACGGGGCCGCGGGCTGGGCACAGCGCCCCGGCGACAGCGGGAAACCAGCCCTCGTCCGACGCCGCCCCGCGCTCTGATGCTCCCCAGCCACGCCGCCACTCCCCGCGTGCACCCTCGCTCGCCTTGATGGTCTCAAAGTTGAGCAGGGCGTCCACGGCCTTGCCCGAGATGCGGTTGTCCAGCTCCTTGACCCGGCGGCGCAGCCCCGTGGCTGTCTGCGGTGGTCGGGGTGAGAACCAGGATGACGCGCTCTTGCCTCAGCATGTGGGGGAGGCCAGGCAGTGCGCAGCGAGTGGTGGCGCCCGGCCGCGCGCCAGCCACGCGCGACCTGCAGCGGGCCCCGCCCCCTCGCGTGGCGCCCTGCGGCCCTGGCCAGCTCTGCAAGCGCACCCAAGTCAGGGCCACGGTCCAGGCGGCGTACGCTGCAAATGTGGCCAGCACCAGCAGCGAGACGCGTGGGTGGAAGCTGCGGGCGAGCACCGCGCACACGGCTGCGAGCTCCACCGCGGTCGGGAGGAAGGTGAACACGACTGGGGGGGGGGGGGGGACACAGGGGGGGAGGGGGGGGGAGGGTGCCTCCCCGGGGGCAT
>PCFQ01000010.1:53689-73102 GCA_003063905.1 Chlorella sp. A99
GGGGGGGGGGGGGGGGGGGGGGGGGGGGGGGGGGGGGGGGGGGACACAAGGGGGCGACGGGGGAGGCAGGCTGCCTCTCAGCGTGGCATGCGCTGAGCCTGTCGGGCCACCCCCCTCGCACAGTGCGGAGGCCCAGATACGTGCCCTGCTGCGGCGCTTCCACCGCACCTCCTGCCACACGGCAAAGGCCCTCGCGAGGGACCTACCCACCTGCGCGAAATATCATTGCCACACTTCGCGTTCCGCGCTCCAGCATGCGTGACAGCGCCCCTGTGGGCGGCGACAAGGTGGAAGGGCGCAAGCACGCAAGTGGGCGGGCTGATGTGGCCCAGGCGGCGCGCCAGCGCTGCTCTCCTCGCCTGCAGAGGCCACTCCCTGCACGCAGCGGCGCGCAGTGTTTCCCGCTGCAGCGTTTGGGTTGCCCTCACCCGTGCGCCGCCCAAGGTGAAACTGCAAGTCTAAGCCCAGCACGTGGAGGAAAGCATAGAAGGACAGGCGGCGGCCGGCCGCCTGGGCCACGGGCGTGAAACAAGGGAGCTGCGCAGCAGTCAGGTAAGGGGCATGGCGACGGTGAGTGGCGGAAGACAGCCGCCAGTCACCAGAAACAGCCGGCAGTGCGCCCAGGCGAGCTCGCAGGCGTGCGCTGCAGCGCCCAGCCCCTCCCTGCCTGCAGCTCCTTGGCGACCGCGCTGAGTCCCCGGCACAACCCTGAAAGCAGCAGCGCTGCGCCTGCGGCGCCCGCGGCCGCGCCCGTCGCTGCCGCGGCGGCGCCGCCGCCCACGAGCGCGTCGACCGCGCGCTTGAAGAGGATGGGCGCCAGCAAGCCCGCAGTCTTGGCGGCGAGCAGCAGGAGCAGCGCCGCGCCGAGGCGCCAGTACAGCGCCGGCTCGCCCAGGGCCACCTTGGCAAGGTAGGGCAGGACGTGGACGAGCGCGGCGGAGGCCGGGGGCGGCGGTAGGCGGGCGGGAGGGATGTACTCGGGGTCGGGCTGGAGAAGCCGCTCATCCCGGTGCGCGGGTGGCTCGCCTGCCACTGCGCCAGCCGCTGAGCTGCCCCAGCCTGCGATAGCTCGCCGAGTGGGACGACAGCGCGCTGTTAAAAAAACAGCCCGCGGATGGGCCAACCGCGGCCCCAAGGGTGCTGCGAGCAACATTGTGCGCCAATCAGCTCAAATAAAGCGATCGCATCGCAAGCGCTTGCAATTGACTGAGGAGTGAGCTTTAATTTGGCTACGGATGCAGTCTGAATACAATGCACGGAATTGGCTAGTCAGTGGGGCAGAGCCGGGCACCGTCACTGCCCGCCAGCTGCCCGCCTCCACCCCCGCCTCCACTCCCGCCTGCGCGACCCGCTTGCCCCCGGTTGTCCGGCATTGCAGCATGATGGCAGGTGACAGTGGAAGGAGAAAGCGCTCGTTGACAAAGAAGGGCATCCGTGAATGAAACAGGAAAGGGATAGGGCACCCTTAAACGAAAGTGCTGCCGTATGGGCCAAATGCTGGCCGCAAATGAGCAGTGCAATACATCAAGTTGCTGCGTTGCAACAAACGTGATGGCATCAGTCATCAGCAACTGAGTGAATTTGAACATGGTGGTTCACCTCTTCGCCTCGGCAGAGGGCGCAAGCGCGGCAGAGGGCGCAAGCGCGGGGGCAGGTGCCGGGGCGGCAGTCTTGGAGGGGAACGCAGGGGTGCCAGAGGAGACTTGAAGGTTGACCGTCGTAGTGCCATAGGCGTCGCTGCTGCGGAGTGTGTGATCGCGCAGCTGGCCGTCTGTGGATGCCAGAGAGGGGGAGGGCGGGCGCCGGCGGTCAAATGTTTTATTTGGAGCGGCGGGTCGCCCCACACGTGCGACAATCAAGCCCCAACTTACACCAGACTTACTGACAAAGGGCCCAATCGCGAAGATCATGCTCTGGGAGCCGGGCGAGACGCCGGTGGCGGTGAAGCTGCCGACCAGCAGGCCGTCGGAGCTGGTGGCCACCGCGTTGTCGGCGATGGGGAAGGAGCCTTTGGCGCCATTCACGCCCTGGGCCGTCTCGCTCGGCAGCACGAAGCCGTCTGCGGGGGGGGGGGGGGGGGGGGGGTAGGGGGGCATGTCACACGAGAGTAAGTGCAGATATTGTTTCCACCCCCCTCCCAGCATCTGCTCCCAACCGCAGCATCCGCCCTCGCTGCCTCTCTCTCTCTCACCCACAAAGCTGGAGGTCAGCACCACCGCCTTGCTGCCGATCATGCGCCGCCCCCAGCCCACGCCCGCGTAGTGGCTCGAGTCGATGCCCGCCACGATCGCGCCGCTCAGCGTGCCGTCACGGTCCAGCGTGTAGAGCAGCTTGAGCGTGGTCCCCGCCAGCCCGCTGCGTTACGCGGCCAAACATGGATGAGGCCGACAACCAGGTGCGAGTGTGCAGCGAGGGGACGGTGCGCCGCGCCCCGCCGGGACGGTGCGCCGCGCCTCCCAACCTGAAATCACACAGGTTAGCAAAGGTTAGCGTGTTGCCGCCGTCCAGCGTCACACTGGTCTGCTGCGCCAGTCGACGAGCGCGCGCTTGGTAGAGTGCAGCGCAGAAGCAGAATGCCAGCAGCAAGGACGCTCCAGGCTTCATCTCTGCCTGCGATCGTACAATTGGCAGTTGCTCCAAAGTCTGTAAAGGCGCAAATTAGTGGTCGAATGTAGCTTCCGAACCTGCTCCAGCCTGCGTCTTTTCTTGCAATTCCAGCAATTGATGTCAGCCAGGTGGTCAGCATAGGATTCTGTGCAGTAGAGGTCACGTAATGGCGGACACGGAGCGAGGCGGGTGGCGGTGTCGGGCGGTGCGCCTCACCATCACACCATGAGCGGCGGCGGCCCACCCCTGCACTATGCGCTGCAAATGCACCAACATTCAGTGGTGCAGCCATGGAGAGGGCTGCAGCACATGGGGTAGCTCGGGACTTTACCAGCGTGCTTGTCCAAGGTGCCGGCGCCTGCCCCACCTCACATTTCCTCGCCAGTCCATCGATAGCAATCTGCAATCTCTTCTAGGTTCCCGGCGCTCCCTGCAGGCCGATTACCAGCGCTTTTGGAGGAGCGACATGGTGGAGGAACTGTACTTTGAGGACTTCCCGACCCGCCACCTTACCGTGCTGCTGTTCAAGAACGTGACGAACGCGAGGTGCGGTCGCCGGGGCCATCGGTGCAAGCCCATCATGCATGCCGGCAGTCAGGTCCTCAAACAGCCTGCCACCCCCTGTCCAGCGAGATCAGGGGCATGGTGATGACGGGCGCGCTGCAGCCCGAGTGCGCCATCATCAACGGCGCGCTGGTGCCCGACCTGGCGGCCGTGCACGCGGCGGCGTTCAAGGCGCTCCAGGCGCAGGCCCGCGGCCAGCTGCGCACCAAGTCGCTGCACGCAGAGGTGGTGTTTGGCCTGTCAGGCTCGCGGCACGTGAGTGGCAACAGTTGGCCTGCCCAAGGAGGAGGGCAGGCATGTGTCGTCGCGCCCGCCAGCCCCGGCGCTCGCCACTCTCACCCTCGTGCTCGCACCCCACGACGCCCTCTGCCGCCCCCTGCTTGTTGCAGATCGCCGAGTCGCTGACGAGGTTTGGGGTGAACGAGGACTGCCAACACCTGCTGGTGGCGAGGTTTGACGCGAGCCCAGGGGACCTGGAGCGCATCCGGGGCGCGGTGGCAGGCGCACCGGCGCCCCTGGCCGAACTGCCTGGGCTGGCAGACAGCCAGGTGCTGCAAAAGTACTACAAGGTTGCGGCGCCAGAGCTGGCGGTGGGCAGCCTGGGAGCGGCAGTGCAGATGCGGATCGCGGCACGCGACTGCTAGCGGCGTCGCCGGCAGGCGCAGACGTGGGACCATCGCAGCAGTGCCCTGGCTGACAGCGCTGGCACGGTGCGCCTGCTTGGAGGGGCATGGAGGGCTGTACATTATGAGCAGAGTGGCAATAATGAATCGGAGGGGTCGCAGGAGTAGTGGTAGAATGAATCGAAGAATCGAGGCATGTAGACAACTAGCATCATGAGCAGAGCGAGAGAGGACGGGTTGAGCAGAGAGCAAGGAGGTCAAAAGATGTGGGCACGAGTCAGCAGCCGAGGGTGCTGGCACAGTGGTCAGGAAGAGCAAGTTTCACGGCGGCGGCGACGCGGCCGCTCACGGCGAGGTGGCCGCCGCCAGTGAAGCGGTGGACAGCACTGGCGTCAGGCCGCCGGGTGCGCCGGGGCCCGCGGCGGCCACCTTCAGCTGCTGCAGGACCTGCCTGAAGGTGGGGCGGGCATCGGGGTCCAAAGAGGTGCAGGCCTGCACCAGCGTGGCCAGCGCCTCGGCCGCCGCGCGCGCCGGCGCATCGAGCCCCTCGGGCACCGCGGGCGGCGGCAGCCGCATCAAGCTGGGGTCCATCAGCCAGGCCGTCTGGATCTTCGAGTGCGACGGGGCAATGCCGCGGGGCGTGAGCCTCGGGGGAAGCACGGCTGGGGGCGGCCGCAGCACAGCCTTGCGGCGCTGCCTGCCCTGGCTGTGGGGGCATGGCAGCGGATTGGGGCGCCAGGTGTGCGAGCGTCCTCCCACCTGGAAGCCGTCCATTCCCGCGTGCGGCCGCCGCCTCTCCAGCAGCTCCCAAATCAGGACGCCCAATGAGAACACCTGCAGGGGGAGTGCGGGCGTGCCGTGATCTCTGTGCAGCGAGCGAACGCGGCTTGCCCAAGGCGCAGAGTGGCACCCGTGGCCGGCGCGCCCTCATTCCTCAGAGACTCGCGTCTGCCTTGAGCAGGCGGCCGGCATCCTGCGGCTGCCCAGGCTCGCCATCCTCCTGGAGCAGCAGCTCCGGGGCAGCGTATGGTGCGGTACCGATGACGCCCGGCGACAGGTGCGCTGCATGCCTGGCGGCGCGCCGTCGGGGCCGCTCCCGCTGCTGCCGCAGCCCAGCCCGGCACGAATCGCACGGCTCATGCCCAGGTCACCAATCTTGACTTGGAAGCCATGGCCTACAGATGGGGGGAGAGCAAAGCGAGGTGAGAGGCAAGACTGCTGAGACGCGAGAGCTATGGAGGAAGCAGACACACTATCGCTGCACACGGCGCCGCAGGTTGGCACGAGCATAGTGCGGGCAGAACAGCAGGACCCCACAGCGCACTGAGGAAGACGTTGGCGGACTTGAGGTCGCGATGCAGGATGGGCGGGGACCGCGAGTGCAGGTGGTGCATGCCGCGTGCGATGCAGCGAACGAGTGAGAGCAGCTTCAGAGGGTCGAGGCGGCACGACGACTGCTCGTGCACCAGGCGGTCCAGCGTTCCCTTGCAGTGGCGAGGGCGGTGGGAGGGTGACCGCTTGCTGGGAGCATGGCTGTCGTGCACGGCGCTTGAGCCCTGCCGGCTGGAGCGCAACAGAGCACCTGGGGCAGTACTCCATCACGAGGTAGCAAGCGCCGCCGCGCTGGGCCACCCCGCGCAGCGCCACCACGTTGTCGTGCGACCCTGCGTGCTCGTGCATCTCCACCTCCCGCAGCGACGCCACGCGCTTCACGGCGACCGGGCTCTCCTCGTAGAGCGCAGCGTGCACCTGGCCCTCTGCAGGAGGGAGGGGGGGCAGCGCAGCGGGGCAGACGGGTCGCAGAGCACGAAACCAGGGCAAGCTGCACCTGGCTGGCGCACCACGTTCGCGCAGGCGTGGCATTGCCGCCGCACCTGAGCCCTCGCCCAGCAGCTTGCCAAAAACCAGGTCGTCAAATGGGATCAGATGGATCGGCGCCTGAAGGGACACATCAAGCGCGGCGTCAAGCACGGCACAATCGGGCCAAGCGGTTGATCAAGTCGAGCCGTGCAGACACATAGGACCACTTGGACACAAGTGCCGGTACCGCCACTCACAACAAGGGGCAGGCCCAGCGGCCGGAGCAGGTGTGTGGCAAGGCTGGCGGGGCAGCCTAGTGGAGTGCCAGGGCACGACCTGCCAGGCTGCCAAATAGCGCCCGGCGCGGCATCGGCCTGGGCGTTGGGCCCGTTGGCCAAATGTGGTGCAAAGTAGGTGGCACACGCAGTCACAGGGGTGGCCCCCGCCGTGGGCAGCCCCCAGCTGCTGTACCCCAAGGGCTGGCTGGCCAGCTCCGCCGCCTGCTGGCCCCCGTGCATGGCCTCCGGCAACGCCAGTCCACAGCTTGACAGCGCCGGCGGCGAGCCCTCCCCGCCACGCCCGCTGGGCAGGCTGCTCCCGGCGGGTGGCCCCAGGCTGCCCAGCTGCTGCGCGAGGTAAGCATGGAGGGCGGTAGTGTCCTGCGGCATGCCTTCCAGGCAGCTCGGGCCCTGGTGCTGCGAGCCGTCGCGCAGCAGCGGGAACTGTGGCTGCTGTTGCTCCTGGGGCGGTTGCAGCGGCACCGCCTGCGCCGGCAAAGGTAGGCGAGGCGGCCCGGCCACGGCTGTGATGTAGATGCACGCGCCAGCCGGTGCGCTGCCGGTCGCCTCTGCTTGGCAGCCCGATGACTGCTGCTGCTTCTGAAAGGCGGGCCCTGCCTCCATCTCGGGCTGGCCCTCCAGCACGTGCAGGTCGCCCTTGCTGCTCGTCTGCTGCAGCGTGGCCCGCAGCGGCTGGCGGCTGGGGCTGCAGCGTGCAGCGGCAGGGGCGCTGCCGCAGTGTGCAGGAGGCTCAGCGGCGTCGCTGCTTCCCGACAGCGTCCTGAACATGTAGATCGGAAGTGCGGCTGTCCGCCGGAGCCATGAGGCAGCGCCTGCTGCATCGGCATGCCGACTGGTGCTGTGCAGTGGGCCAGGGCTGCCGGGCTCGCAGCTCTTGCTGCTCAGCCCTGGCGCGGTAGCCGCAACAATCATTGCTGCTCCAGGCTGCAACTGGAGCTCGCCCATGCGAGCTTGGTTCTTGGCGGCCATGACAGCCAGCGCATCATGAACACGGATCTGAGTAGTAGCCCCAGGGGTGATGCCTGCTGCGCACGCCCGCGTGCTGCCACAGCCGGCCACGTCGCGAGCCAAACGCCCCCACCGGCCAGGGGGGCTGCCTGGCGGTGACATTGCAAGCACCACCTGGCTACCGCTGGCCTGCCGCAGAGGTGCGCTGAGCCATGGGCCGGCACCAGGCGCGCTGCTTCTCAGCTGCGTGGGCAGCAGCACAAGCTTGAGCAGCAGCGCGAGGCCAGCTCGCCACTGCTGGTAGCATTCTTGCGAAGGGCAGCGCAGCTCCACGTCTGGCTCCAGCGCCAGAACAAGGCGGATGCTCAGGTCGGCGTCGCTGCAGGGGGGCAGAAAACACGAGCGCGGGCGAGCGGCTGTGCGGGTGAGCTGCAGAGCAGTAGAAGCTGGGCAGCCGACAGCTGGGCAGCCGACAGCTGGGCAGCAGGCCAGTGGCAGCTGGGGCAGCTGAGCAGCTGAGCAGCTGAGCAGCGCCCACCGCACACACCCTGCAACTCACCAGCAGCTGATCTCGCGCACAGACGTGCAGAGAACAAACTTGTGTGCGTCGTAGCGCAGCTGCGAGCCGTCTGGCGACAGCTGAACCACCGCCGTCGCCAGGTGACCGCGCTACCAGCCGCATCGGCGTCGGCGCTGCGCACACAGCCCGCTGGAATGGTCCAACAACACCCATCGCTGCTCCCGGCGGCGCGCCTCTTGAGCAGATGGGCACCCTTCACCAAGGGCAGCAGCTCAGGGGGCAGCTGGACGGGCGCACTGGCCTGGCCCTCGGCGAGGCTGCGCGGCAGCTCGCGGGCGCTCCACCACGCCGCCGCCCGTGCGGGCAGGAAGAGCACGCAGCACGCCACCAGCGTCGCCACAGCGTGCGCTTGTGCTAGCTGGCTGCCAGAGTCCAGGGCCGCGAAAAGCACGAGGAACGGGGGGATGAATGCCAGCGGCTGCGCCAGGTGGGCGCATGCGGCGCCGCGGCTGCCGGGCCGCAGCGAGCAGCGCCACAGCGCCAGCAGCAGGCTGCCCAGCAGCGGCGGGGCTACGCTGCCGGCAGCAATGAGCAGGCCGATGGTGTGCTGGCCTGCTGCCGGACTGGCTCCGTTGACGATTGCCGCCACGCTCAACATGACGACGAGCAATGCGTCGAGCTGGCACAGCGCCGCCAGCTGCTGTCGCATGCGCGCGTCATGCGTGTGCAACTCTGGCCTGGCCTGCGCCCAAGTGAGGCTGGCGTGCGCGTGCCGGCTCGCTGCCAGCGCTGCTGCAAGGAGGAGCGCCGCGGCGGTGCATGCCCCGGCAGCTGCTGGCACGGAAAAAGCACTGATGCAGGCCTCCGCGGAGTACGACAAGAGGAGCAGCAGCGGGAGGCTTGCACAGTTCTCGCAGGTGTGTCACCCGACTAGCTCAGGCTCCCAAAGGCATGACATGCAGGTTGCCCCGCTCACCACTGCACTCTGCGCGGCGCACAGCGCCTGCGAGGCAGCACAGCAGCCGTGCGGGGGTGGGCGGCCGCAGCAGCTGCAGCACCACAAAGCTGGCTGTCGTCAGCAGCAGCGCTGCGTCCTGGGCGTGCGCTGGACCCTGCAGCGCATGCGCAGGGAATGAGAGCACGTGAGGAGGCGACGGAGGATTCGGCGCCCTGGCCGCCCCCAGTGCCTGCCAGCTGTGCAAGGCGCCGGCGCACAAACCTGACCGGCCGCAGCAGCACCGATGCTGACGCCCAGCGCTGCGATCGCGGCGGCTGATACAATGCTGTACGACTTGCATCTTCGGCTCCAGCAGGCCATGGGTGGTGGGTGGCTCGTTGGTGGCCTAACGCCTAGATGGCCGTGATGGAGGCGTCTCAGGCTTCATACGCATGCTGGGATTTTGGAGCAGCGGGCAGGCCACAGGGGCGTGCCCACATTTTCTTGATGAACGCACCAACGTTGATGGAAGACACAGCTCGAATCTGCAAGGAGCAGAACGCGATCAAGAGACTCCAGATCGAAGCAAGTTGGTCTCCACACCGCCCGGGCGCAGACTGAACCCGCGGGTTGGTGCCACTGCATGCGCTCTCCCTCCTCACTTACTCATCAGCGCTCTCTGCTGCAGCAATGGGGGTCTCGGCAGCACTCCCACGAATCAGCGGTCCAGCGCCTTTCGTTTGTTTGTTCGGGTGGCTGGGGAGCGAGGCGAGACACCTGGAAAAGTAAGGAGATGGTCGATTCATTGATCGCTCGATGCAGGTTGCACTGGGCGGACGGCGGCGGCAGAGGCGGTGGGCAAGTGCGCCTGCACTGACGCCTTGCTCCCGCTCGCATTCAAATTGCCGCAACTGCAGGTACGCCCGCCTCTGGTGGGACCTGGGGGCAGCAGATGTGCAGACGATGCGGCCGTCCATCATCCAGACGGCCGTGCCATCGCTGGGCGACGCGGCGGCAGTGGCGTACGCGCGCCAGGCTGCAGAGGCTTTCGACCGGCGCTGCCAGGCGGCAGGGACGCCGCCGCCCGTCATCGTGCAGTGCATGAGGTGGGGCGCTACCTGGTTGTTTTTGGTAGTGCAAGGCATCGTGCCTCTCCCAGAAAATTGCCGTCTCCCACAATCATCCACTCCCAATCCAACTCTGCAGCGGCGCCGGCTTCATCGCCTTCGCTACGATGGTGCACCTGTATGCCCTGGTGGAGTCCCCCGCCAGCAGCGCAGGCGACGCGGGTTCGGCCGGCGGGGGCGCCAGCAGCGCGCACGCCGCGCAGCACGCGCACCCGCTGCTGCGCGACGCGCGGGCGGCGCGGCCGCTGGCCGCGATGCGTGCCGTGCTGGGCGCCGCGCGCGGCATGGTGGTCGACAGCGCGCCGCCGCTCTTCCAGCCGTCCATTTTTAGCCGCGGCCTGCTGTCGGCGATGCTGGGCGCCGACGCCCACGGCATCGAGGAGCGATACCCGGTGGCGCTGCGCACGGCGCGGGCGCTGACCGACCGCTACTTCCAGGTGTGTGGGTGTGGGTGTGTGTGTGGGTGGTGGGGGTGGGGGTGGGGNGGGGGGGGGGGGGGGGGGGGGGGGGGGGGGTGGGGGGGGGGGGGGGGTGGGGGGGGGTGGGTGGGGGGGCCAGGGGACCTAAACCCTGGGGCGCTGCGCTCGTGGGGCTGCATGGGGGCTGGGTGGTGGTGCGGGGTCCTAGACGGATCAGTGCCGCGAGAGCCTGGCAGCCTGGGGAGGGGGGGGGGAGGGGGGGGGGGCGTCCCAGCCCTCCCCTGATGTGTCCCGCTCGCCCGCCCCACCTCTCCCCCGTCCGCAGGTCTCCAAAGTCGCGCGGCGCATGAAGGAGGTGCGGCAGGCGTGGCAGAGCGAGGTGCCACCCTGCCCCCAGCTCTACCTCTACTCGCGCGCCGACCCGGTGGGCAGGCTGTGCGGGCGGCTTGCACATGGGCCTGGGACGCACATTGTGGGGCTGGAGCGCGCGCTGTGCAGGGTGGCCGGCGCGGAGCTCGGCGGCGCCGCCTGGCCCAGCCCTGCTGCTCCCGCACCAGCAGCATGCGGCCGATAGCAGCTCACGCTCGCTCTTTTGGGTTGTCCCCGCGCGCTATGCCCCTCTCCTCCGCCCTGCAGCTGATCCCCCCGCAGCACGTGGAGCTGTTCATGGCGCAGCAAGAGGCGCGGGGGGTGGAGGTGCACGCGCACGCCTGGACCGACTCTGGTGCGGGGGGGTGCATCGGGGGGGGGCGCTTGTCAGCTGCTGGTAGAGCTCGGGAGGCCGACGTGCAGCACTCTGCCCTTTGCCCCACCTCTTACGCCGGGCGCCGGCTGCCGGTCACGTGCAGGGCACTGCGACCACCTGCGGCGACACCCGCTCCAGTACCGGCAGCTGCTCCTCTCGTTCACGGAGCACGTGTGCCACGCCGAGGCGCCGGCGGAGAACTGGATCTGATGGCGACACATTGCCTCTATTCCCTGTGGCTCCATTCCCTTGTGCGGTCGCCGCTGCTCCGTTGCTGTCCTGCTGCTGCTCCCCCCGCGCTCGCACGTGCTCTTTTTCCCACACTGCTGCCCTGTTCTGGTGCTGCATCCCTTGCCATCTCCCTCATCTGTTCTTCTGAAATCTGCAAGCTCTGTTGCTGTTGCCCGCACAAAACAATTGCCCGGCCGGCCCTGAGCCCGCCCTGCAAGAACCGTCAGTACCAGCCCTTGGGACGGATGCGCCCGCGCTTGAACGCCAGGAAGAATGCCAGGCCAGTGGCGGCGCCGCCGAGGTGGCCCACGTGCGCGATGTGGCCCCGCCCGTCGATGGCCCCTGCACCATGTGGCACGAATGTTTTTTTACGGTGGCACGGGGAGGCATCGCGCGTGAGATATTGCAACTTGCCATCAGCCCAACCCACCACCACCAGAGATTGGCCCACCCACCAGAGATGTCTTGATACAACCACAGGGCGCCGAATAGCGCGGCAGGCAGGGGAAGGATGCCGTAGAGCAGGATCGTGCGCGTGGGGAACAGGCTGCGCAGGGGTGGAGAAGGGAAGGGAGAGGGGGCAGGGCGGACGGGTTTGTAAGCAGCAATACACACCAAGCAGGCCCGCGAGCGGGCGAGGCAAGGAGCGAAGCACGCAAGGTGCGGGGCCAACAGGCACACTCAAAACCCTCACAGGATGTCCACAGCCATGATCGCCGAGACCGCGGCGCTCGCCCCTGCACAGGCGGGCGCGGCATGCAGCTCAGGCGGCGCGGGCGCAAGCGGGGGGGAATTTATCTGGCCCCCAACAGGCAGCGGAGTGGCTGGCGGCGCCGTGCCCCGCTCCCGAGCCGCCACCCAGCTGGAGCGAGCGGGCACCTCACCCAGCGCCGGCGGTGCATAGGCAGCGTACAGGGATCGGTCGCCCCAGCGGGTCCTCCCTGCCTCCCGCGCCCTCCACCAATACCACGCCACATGCGCGAGGCTGCCCGCTAGCCCGCCCGCCGCATACAACAGCAACAGCTGCAGGGGGGAGGGGCAGCGCAGCGCGGCAGTTGGGGAACTGCTGCGCAGCAGGGGGGAGGCGGCAGCAGCCCCGCCTCGCACCCAGGGGGGAAGGGGTGGCAGCAGCGCCGTCTGGTACAGCGCCCGGGTCCCGGCGCGCGCCCAGGGGTCCGGCACACGGCCAGCCTGCTGCGCGCATCAGCCCGCCCACCCGCTTGCCGCCAAACAGGCGGCCAATGTCCCTGCCGAAGAAGAAGAGGCCAAGCATGTTGGCAAACAGGTGATATCCGTCTGCGTGCGAGAAGGCCGCGGTGAGCGGCGTCCACATGCGCCCCGACCGCACTGACTCTGCTCGGGGCGGCGCGCGGCAGGGCGGGGCGGAGGGGGCCGTGGTGGAGGTGTGCAGGGGGGGCAGGGGCGCGCTCCTTGCCAGGACGCTCCACCCCCCACGGCGGCGAGCTCACCCAGCGACACCGTGAAGTGGCGGCTCATCGCGACGGGGCTCGCGGCGCGCCACGCCAGGAACACGGCGACGTTGGCCCCTACGAGGGCCCACACCACCTTGTCCCCGTCATCCAGGCGTCCCCACCCGCCGCCGCCACCGCCCCAGCCGCCCCCGCCGCGCTGCGGGAACTGCAAGTAGCGCGCATAGCTGCGCTGCTGCTGGGCGGCGGCCCGCGACAGGCTAGCAGAGGCCGCCCCGCCCGGCTGCGAGGCCCGCGCGACGGCAGTTGCCAGCAAGGCCGCCCAGCCCCCGGTCGCCGAGATGCACGTGGGCGCAGCCATGCTGGCGGTGGCAAAGCCGGCGCCGATGCCCGTGAGGCGGGAGGTGACCTGCACGGGCGGTGCCCCTGCCGCCGGCGCTGCTGCTGCTGCACCTCCTGCCGCATTTACCAGCAGCCGTGCTGCTTGGCTGAGCGCCCTGCGCATCGCCCCTGGTCTCTGCGAGGGGTCAGCAGAGGGGCCACAATCCAAGCCTGCAGTGACTGTTGGATTGCGGCAGGAACAGCAGCGATGCAGAAAAGTCGCGGCGGGTGTGTGCAGAGATGCATCGTGAAGTTTGATGAACAGCCGCCAAGCGCCGGGCGCTCTGCCGCCCGCAGCGGGCCCGCCCATGCCTCCGCTCGTCCCCACACTGGAAGCTCCTGGCGTATTCACAAAACGGCTGCAGTGTACAGAAAGTAATAGCAAAGGTCAAAGGTCATAGAGAGCAGCAAGAGCACGCATGGCAAAGAGCAGCGGGCAGCAGTGCTGTCGGCGGTAGGCGGGGCGGCCCGCCCCATACCAGTGCCGTGCGTCAGAAGGTGGTCGTGCATTGTGCGCATGCAAAACATGGTGCCGCGCATCCTGCCTACGGGTCCAGAAAACTTGGAGTGCGCACTAGCTAGGTGCCGGGAGAGGGGGCGGCTGGTGCAATAGAGACGGCGGGGTGCAGCAAAGGTGGTGGCCGGGAAGAGAGGGAGCGCATGGAGGGTTTGTGTGTCCTTGCGCAGCGAGCACGGGTGGGGCGGGCGGGGCCGGCACCGCGCCGCGCCACGCGCCGTACTGCACGCATAAAGCGCGGGCATCTATCGCGGGCCGAGGCTGCGCCAGCCGCGCCTAGGTCTCGCTCTGCGGCGCCGCCCCGTCGCCGCCCAGCGTCGCGAGCGGGCTCGCCTCGGGCTCGCCCGCAAGGCCGCGCCGGCTGGCCAGGTTGAGCCGCGAGCTGCCAAACTTCTTGGTCAGCTTGGGCAGGCGGCGCAGGCGCAACACGGCGACGGTGATGTTGTCGCCACGGCTGCTCTCGTGGAGGATGCGCCGCTGGCGCTCGGCCGCCTCGTTCACCAGCCAGTCGGCGAGCGACTGCGGGGGCGGGGGCCGGGGGGCCACGAGGGTCGGGGCAGGCGCCGTGCACCTGGTGGCGGAGAGTGGGGGGTGGCGGCGCAAACTGCGGGGCCGACACTTTGGGCACGCCGCAAGGAGATCGAGCCGCCCCGCTCCACGCCAGAGCCCCGCGCCGCCGCACACGCCCAACTGTTGTGCAGCCCGGGCCTTCCAACCTGTGCGTCGTTGTTCAGCATGCGCAGCTGGCGCCGCGTGTCGATGAGCACACTCGAGTCGGGCGACCTGCAGGGGCGAACAGGGAGGGGCGGCGTGGGAGGGGCGGCCGCCGACGCGCGCGCAGGCGAGAGTCCCAGGCGCCCGCGAGCCCAACCCAGCTCGGCTCCCCAGCTTCAGTCCAGCTCGGCGCCGCAGCCCAGCCGGGCGCCCAGCCGGCGCGAGCAGGGCGCACCAGTAGTCCCACAGCCCGTCCGAGGCAGCGATCATGAACTCGTCGTTGGGGTCGATCGGGCGCGCAGAGATCTCGGGCTCTGCGGCGAGGGGCGAGGGGCGGCAAGCGCGAGGCGTTGCCGGCGGCGCGGCACGCGCGGCGGCCGCAGCTGCGCGAGCGGGCGCGCCGCGCGGGGCGCACCGCACCAGCCGCGCCAGCCGCTGCCTGCGCTGCCGTGCACCCCATCGAGCGCGGCCACGCGCACGACCCTCTGGCGGCTCCAGCGCGTGCGCGCGCCTGCCAGCACACGACCGCACACCCCGCATCTTCCACTCGCAGCGCGCCGCCCCCATCCGTCGCTCACCCGGTGTCATGGGGCCAGCAGGCTCGCCCCGCGCGTCGCGCCATTTGAGCGGCGCCCCGAGGTCGTAGTCGCCCAGAGTGCGGCAGACGTTGAGGTCGCAGCCGCTCATGTGGTCGCTCGCGACGCCGAGGCCCGCCGCCTCGAAGCGCGCGCGCTCCGCGGGGATGTTTGGGTTGTGGCACGTGTTGAGCGCGGCGGCGGCGCCGGCCACCGTGCCCGCGGGGCCCACACTCAGCAGCGCCTTGCAGTCGCCGACGTTGGCGGTGAAGAGCGTGTCGTCGGCGAGCGTGAGCAGCAGCACCGTGGAGCCGCCGGTCGCGATCTCCCCGCGCGCATGCTTCTCGTAGGCCAGGTCGTCAAGCACGCGGATCGCGGCGCGCTGGTGCGGCGGGGGCGCGGGGCGCGGGGGAGGGGGAGGGGGCGTTGGAGCGGGCAGACCAAACGACGCTCAGCGTGCTGCCGCCTGCCTGGCCCATGCGCGGAGCCCCCACGCGCCGAGCAGCCAGCCATCCCTGGCACCAGCCGGAACGAGGCCCTTCCCCACCGCCCCCTACCCTGACACCCGCAGAGGGGCTGCGCGGCCCTGCCCCTGCGCGCACCTGCGCCGCCATAATGTCATAGGGGGACTGGTCCAGCTGCTCTTTCAGCACGCCTGGCAGCGCGGAGCACAGCAGCTCGGCAACCAGAGAGCCGTGGTGCCCGTCGAAGATGGCCAGGCTGCTGGCCCTGCGCCCGCCTGCCAGGCGGTGCGAGAACGCGGTGTGCCGGTCGTCGTTGGTTGGGCGACAGCCGCTGTGCACGGCCAGGCCCACGGTCGCCTCCCCCAGCAGCTGCAGAGGTCATGTCGGGCATGGGGTGAGTGGCCCCACCAGTGCGAGGGCAGCAGCACGCTGGCGGCCCAGGCGTGCGCCAGCGTCTAGCGGCGGCGCGGGGCGGCGGCGCGGGGCCGCAGCGCAGGGGCGGCGTGCTCACGTCCTCCAGGTCGTCGCCAATAGACTCCGCGCTAGCAAACGTGACGGACAGCGACTCGCTGCGCTCTGGCCCCTCCAGACCTCCCCCTCCCTCCGCCTCTGTGCTGCTGGGGGGCGCCTGCTGCGCCATCTGGCTGTGCAGTGCCCCCCCGTTGCTGTGCTCAGGCAGCCATGCGGATCGCGCCCGAGGGACGCTGGGTGGGGGTGGATGGGTGCAGATGGACGCCAGGTTGCGTGCAGGGCTGTAGGTGTGGCGCTGTGAAGATTGCAAAGTGGTGGCAGAGCACCAGAGCTCTGGGTAACCATCGCCACCCGCCCGACCCAGAGGGTCGCCGGCCGGGCGGAAGACAAGAAGGCGCTCCCCCAATTCCTGCTGCTCGACACAGTTGCATCAGTGCTACTGTGCTGGGCCGTCAACTTTATTCCAGGGAGGAGGCATGCCATTAGAAGGGTACGGTAGCTGCCGCTGGGCACACCGTGACGGGGCCCGGCAGTGCCGTCGCTTAAGCACGAACAAGTGCATCTAACAAGAACACAGCGTGCACCGACTGGACAGCGCACAGTGATGGCTACTAGCGCATGAGCTTGCGCCCTGCTGCTCCACAAGCGGCATGCCAGGCATGGGCGTGCCCCCCGGCGCGAAGCCCCAGCACTGGCCGCCGCTACCAATTCCACACAGCCTCCAAACATTGCTCTACACTGGAACTGGCAGTCTTGCAGCTGCTGTGGGGGCAGAGCCAGCACGGAGCGCACAGAGTGCACTGGCCCACAGAGGCGACCGGGGCCCCGACACCGCCGGCGCCAGAGCACCCGCTGCATACAGGCTGAGTCGCACCCTCAAGTCGAGCGACATGCAGAAGACGGAGATACCGGCTGGGCCGTGACCTGGCGCCGGCGTTGACCAGCGGGCGACCCAGGCAACAGGCACCCACTTCCTCGCGAAGAGACTCACCTCCCTCCCGCCTCCTACCAATTGTCTCCGTTTTCACCGGACTTCCACGCCGCCGCGTCCCCCGCTCTAACGCACTCCACCGTTTGAAGGAGCCTTGACCAGCCGCCTCACAACTCGCCCTGCCCGCCCTCCCAGGCGCGCCAGCTGCTGCAACGAGGCGTCCGGAGCGGGCGGCGGCCACGCAGGCGCATGAGGCGCTCTGCCCGAAGCGATGCGTCGCAATGCTCCGCCCAGCGTCCTCCCCGTGCCTTCCCGTGCAGGTTCTACAACCACCAACCATGCGCGAGATCGTGCACGTGCAGGCGAGGGCCCGGGAGGCCGCGTTGGTTGGGGCGCTGCTTGTTGGTCAGCGCGCTCTCGGAGCGCGCCTGCGCGCCCTTGTCGCGCTCTAAGCATTCTCGGCGTGCCCTCCGAGCGCAGGCCGGCCAGTGCGGCAACCAGATTGGTGCCAAGTTCTGGTGCGCGGCCCAGCGGCCTCTGCCAAGCGCGCCCGCCCTCTCGGAGGGATGTTCGGTGGAAGCGGCGCCGTGGGATCAAGCCGGGCGTGGTCGCGTGGCATGGCCAGCCGCCGACAGCCGCCGCCGACAGACGCGGGCTGCCGCGCTGCGCCCGCTCCCCGCGCGCTGCTCCCCTCACGCCCCCCTGGCCCTCTGTGCTTGCGTTGCCCCTGCAGGGAGGTGGTCTGTGATGAGCATGGCGTGGATCCCACCGGCACGGTGAGGTCGCGCGCGCTGAGGCCGTGCGCGCGGCTGGCTGCGCCGCACTTTGACTGCCTGCCCCCAGCGTTTGACCGCCGCCCGTGCCCCCCTCCCGCGCACGCAGTACTCTGGCGAGTCCGACCTCCAGCTGGAGCGCATCAACGTGTACTTCAACGAGGCCACCGGCGGCCGTTACGTGCCCCGCGCCGTGCTGCTGGACCTCGAGCCCGGCACCATGGACGCTGTGCGCGCGGGTCCCTACGGCCAGGTCTTCCGCCCCGACAACTTTGTCTTTGGCCAGACCGGAGCCGGCAACAACTGGGCCAAGGGGCACTACACCGAGGGCGCAGAGCTGATCGACAGCGTCCTCGACGTCGTGCGCAAGGAGGCCGAGTCGTGCGACTGCCTGCAGGGTGAGGCGGGGCGAGGGTGGGAAGCAGGGGCGAGCGCCGCGCCTGCCTGCGCTAGCCTGCCGCACCTCTCCCGTCGCGCGCGCGAGCGCCGTCTCCCTCCTCGCGAGCGCGCGCGTGCTCACCTGCGCAGGCTTCCAGCTCTGCCACTCGTTGGGCGGCGGCACCGGCTCCGGCATGGGCACCCTGCTCATCTCCAAGATCCGCGAGGAGTACCCCGACCGGATGATGTGCACCTTCTCCGTAGTGCCCTCCCCCAAGGTGGGCACGAGCGAGCCGATGCGCTGCAGTGCGGCCGCTTCGTGTGCCTCGGTCATCGCGCGCGCGCTGGCCGTGGGCCCGCCCCTCTTGCCGCCGACCTCGCCCCTCGTGCCCGCAGGTGTCTGACACTGTGGTGGAGCCCTACAACGCCACGCTGTCGGTGCACCAGCTGGTGGAGAACGCCGATGAATGTATGATCCTGGACAACGAGGCGCTCTACGACATCTGCTTCCGCACACTCAAGCTCACTACCCCCTCCTTTGGCGACCTCAACCACCTCATCTCCGCCGTCATGTCGGGTGGGCGGGCAGAGCGCGCGGGCGTGCGAAGCGCAGCGCGGCGCTGCTTGCGGCGTGCTGGGCGCAGCAGGCCTCCCTCCCTGCTCTCTGACGGCCTGCCCCCGCCGCGCTCCCCCTCCCTCGCAGGCGTGACCTGCTGCCTGCGCTTCCCCGGCCAGCTCAACGCCGACCTGCGCAAGCTGGCTGTCAACCTCATCCCCTTCCCCCGCCTCCACTTCTTCATGGTCGGCTTTGCGCCCCTCACCTCGCGCGGCAGCCAGCAGTACCGGTGCGCGCTGCGCCTGGTGGGAAGAGGGCTGCCCCGCACTGGGTTCAGAGCGAGCGCTGCACCGCTTTGACCATCGCCAGCGCGTGCCACCTATGCACCTCAAGCCCCGCGCCATCCCGCCGCCCCCGCACCGCAGGGCACTCACCGTGCCCGAGCTGACACAGCAGATGTGGGATGCCAAGAACATGATGTGCGCCGCCGACCCCCGCCATGGCCGCTACCTCACCGCCTCTGCGCTCTTCCGCGGCCGCATGTCCTCCAAGGAGGTGGACGAGCAGATGCTCAACGTGCAGGCGAGAGGTGCCGGGCGCGGGGGAGAGGGGGGAGGAGGGGGGGGGGGACGGGGAGGGGTGCGGGGCGCCGCCTCTCCCGGGCAGTCCACTGCTTCTCTCCTGCATCACTCCCCTGGCTCTCCCCCTCAACTTCTCTCCCCTGTTCCTCCCACCCCTGCAGAACAAGAACAGCAGCTACTTCGTTGAGTGGATCCCCAACAACGTGAAGAGCAGCATCTGCGACATCCCGCCCAAGGGCCTCAAGATGTCGGCCACCTTTGTCGGCAACTCCACGGCAGTGCAGGAGATGTTCAAGTGAGAGGAGTGGGAAAGGGGGAGCAGGGGGGAAGGGGGAGGAGGGGGGAAGGGGGAACAGGAGGGGAGGGCGCCGTGCCGAAACACCGCCCTCACCTCGACCCCCGCGCGCGCACCCCCTCCCCCTTGGCAGGCGCGTCTCCGAGCAGTTCACCGCAATGTTCCGGCGCAAGGCCTTCCTCCACTGGTACACGGGCGAGGGCATGGACGAGATGGAGTTCACCGAGGCCGAGTCCAACATGAACGGTGGGGGCGGGAGGGGCGGCGGGCGGCGACACGTGTGGCCAGCCCCCACGCCGCGCCGCGGCTGGCAGCCCCGGCCGAGGCTCCCGGCTGCCAGCGCGCCCGAGTGCCGCCGTCAGCCGGGCGTCGGCGCCAGCGGGGCTGCGCCCTCCCCGCCTTGCCCCAAACCTGCTCCCGCCGCCCCAGCGCCGTCCCCCCCACCGCCCCAGCGCTGATCCCACTGCCCCCCCCTCCCCCCCCCCCCCCCCCCCCCCCCCCCCCCCCGCCGAACCCGGGGGGGGGGG
>PCFQ01000010.1:73125-167578 GCA_003063905.1 Chlorella sp. A99
CCCCCCCAGCGCCTGGCCGAGCGTCCGATCCCCGCCTCCCCTTCCCCGCCTCCCCTTCCCTGCTCCTTGCCCTCTCCTGCTCCAACCCCCTCCAGCTCCCACCCCACCGGCGGCCCGCCCCTGCACCCCCGCCGCCTCCCTCTCTCTCGCTTTACACGCTGCAAACGCTACCCCAAACACTCCGCCGCCAAACACTACTCCGCACAGCACCGCCGCCGCCGCTGCCGCCCCGCGCCGCCGCCAGCAGGCTGCTGCTGTGTCGTCGCTCCTGGTCCTTGCCGCGCCGCCCTGCTCTGCCCTCTTCCTGCCTCCCGGGGTCTGACTCCCGCCCGCTGCCCGGGCGTTCTCCCGCCACAGCCCTCGCCTCGCACCCTCACCCGTCTTCCTCCTCCCCCGCCGCCTGCTCGTCTGCCCCCGGCGCCGCCACCCCCACCGCCCCCGCCGCCTGCGCCTGCCCGGCGGCGCTGCTCCCGGCTGCAGCGTCGGCCGCCTCCACCGCCTCCAGCGTGCCGCCCAGGAAGCTGCCAAACACCCTCTCGCGCACCTCGTCCCGCCAGCCCGGCCAGGCCCTGCGCAGCCGCGCCACGTAGGCGGCCAGGGCCGGCTCGGCCTCGCCCGCCCTCTCCAGCGCCGCGCGCGCAGCGCCCTCCCGCCTCCCCAGCAGGTCGTGGAGGACCAGCGCCTCCGCGCGCTCCTTCCATCCGCTGCCCAGGCACACGCTGTGCTGGGAAAAGCCCGCTGCGTCCAGCCCCAGCGCCAGCGCCACGCTGGGCGCTTTGATCAGGTACGACACGCCGTGGGCGCGCAGCACGCGCTGCACCAGCGGCAGCGGGGACAGGCCGGGGTCAAAGCAACACCACAAGGGGCAGAACCACAGGAAAGCGCAGGTGGCCCGCCAGCTGCGAAAGAGCGCTCTCGGCCGGCCGCCAGCACCCAGCCCCGCCGCCTCCACGACGCCGAAAACTCTCGGCCGCTCTGCCCCCGCTCCACGCTGTTCTTCTGCCGCCCTGGACCCTCCTGTGCGGGGGCAGCACAGCAAGGGCCGCGCGTCGGTCCCCCTGCGCTCCAGAGGGACACAGGCCACGCCGCCACGGCAACGCCACCCCAGGCCAGCCGGCGGCGCCCCACCGCAGCTCGGCACTGACCACCTCGAAGCCCGGCCGCTCGCGCGCCTCCTGCAACCAGCACCGCTCCAGGAGCGCAACGCACGCACCCACGTCCTCGGCTGGTGCCACGCCACGCAGCGCGCCGAGCGGCGGCACCGCGGGCCGCCGCCCCTCCTGCGCGCGCACCAAGCGAGGCGCGCAGCGGGCTTGGGCGACGCGGGGTTGCGGCGCCGGGACAGCCTGCCTGGACGGACTGCAGCGGACAAAGGAGCCCACCAGCAAAGCGCACGACCAGCCGCACCTGGACCAGCACCTCCACGGCACATCTGCTGGGCTGCCGCCTCGCCCCCGTCCTTGGGGTCGCTCCTCCTCCCGGCTGGGCCAGCTCCACCCCGCCAGCAGGTCCTAAACCCTGCACACGTGGCCGGCGCCTGCGCAAGAAAGCGGTTCGGCGGCGGCACCTTGGGCGCCAGGGCGGCGGCGACAGGGGCGCGGCCGGGGCAGCGCAGGGCACCAACTGGCCCGCAGCTTTCCCCTGTGCCACGCTTTGCTTCGCTGCTTCCTCATTTTAGCTGCTATTGAAACTCCTTGTCGCTCAGTGCACCTCCAACGCTGCCAGCAGCCAAGGCTTGGAGCTGGGGCGGCCCGATGGCGAGCGGGCCCGGTGCCCCGTGCAGACGCCGTGCGTGCCCTGCTGCAGCTTCGCCAGCGTGGCTCAAGCGTGCACCGCGCCGGGCGATATTCAAGGCCACCGGGTCGGCCTCCAGGTTTCCACGCTGGGGGACCTCCGTCGGGCCCGGCGGGCCTGGCGGCGTGTTGGTGGGAGGTTTTCAGCGCCCGGCGCGGCCTCGCTGCCATTGCCTGCCGGCGGGCGACGCCCCAGCCGCCACTTCATGTGGCTGCTTTCTGTTTCAGCATGCCTGCGCAGGTGTTTCAGTAGCCCCTGCGGAGGTGGATTGGGGGCGGCCGGGCGACGCCGCAACTCACCTCTTCAGATCATGCTCCCAGTGTTCTGCAGGTGGCCCAGTGCGTGCCCCTGGCACCCCCACCAGTGCGCCCCTGGCACCCCACCACCAGTGCGTGCCCCTGGCACCCCCACGCAGCGCTGATCGTGGCCTGCCAACGACATGGCCCCCCGCCTGTCCCCGCCAAACCGAGTCGCGCACAATGCGAGTTCATCCCTCTTACACGGTCCGCCATCCTTTCCTCTGTACTAAGCTCCGCCGCTGCCGCTCCGCTGCTGGTAGTAGCTGTTGGAGTCCAGTTGGAGCGCAAGCTCCCTCAGCGCGCTGCTGGCGCCACCACCACGGCCTGCCAACAGCTCTCGCAGCTGGCCCAGCGCGGCCCGCTGCGCGCCCACCGCGCCCGCCAGGCCGCGCCAGGGCTGCTCGCCGCCCAGCGCTGCAGCCCAGGCGTCGGCTTCGCGCCCCGCCGCGCCCGACCGCACAGCGCCTTGCAGGCGCATGCAATAGTCGAGCGTCGCCTGCAGCGCCGCGTCGACCGCTTGCCGCACGGCCGGCTGGCCGCCAAACGTGAGGCAGTCCTCTGCGCAAGGGGGTGGCGCGGCAGACTCGAGCGAACCGAGCTCCGCTCCCTCGCCCAAGCCGCATGCACGCTGCTCCTCGCAAGCGCTGGCGCCCTGCCTGCCCGCCCATGCACGCCTCTTCTCCAGCCCACCCACCCGACGCGGCGCGGATGTAGCGGCGGTGCAGGTCCACGAGCTCCTGCAGGTCTGCGATCCCAGCCTGGCTCTGGCTGAGCTGCCGCACCCAGGCTGCCGCGTCCACGCCTGCCGCGCTCGCCTCCGTCACAGCCTCCTCGGCGCCAGCCCAGCCTGCCGCCGCGCCGCCCGCGAGGCTGCTCTGCCGAGTCAGCCCGCCGTCGCTTGCGGCCGACGCCGCGACAGAGGCGGCCGCCGCGGCTGCCGCGGCAAGCCTGCCAGATGCGATGCGCGATGGCGCAATGGGTGGCAGCGCTGCCGCTGCTTGTGGCGGAACAGTTGGCTGCTGCTGCTTGTCTGCTGCCCGCTTGGTGCCCAGCCGAGAGAGCTGCCTGTCTGCTGCTCTGGGGGGGCTGTTGCCCGCAGATGCTGGCCCTGCTCCTCCTGCCAGGCTGTTGATCCGCGACAGAGGCCGGCTGGCAGCACCGGCGACGGGCGTGGTGCGGCCGCTGCCCGCGTGGCTGGCAGGCCGGCTGCCGGCGCCGCCGCTCAGCGTGCGTGCGAGGTGCTGCGCCAGCTGGTGGGCGGCCTTGCCGGTGGGGCCCACGCTGCTCATGCGGCTGAGCGCGCCGCCCGCGGCCGCCACCGGCTGCCGGCTCACCACCTCTGCCGCCACCTCCTCGCTGCTCACCATCAGCTTGGCCAGCAGGCGCAGCCAATCGTCACCTGCAAGGGCGGGGGGTTGAGGGCAGAGCGGTGGCATCAGCAGCCTGAGCAGCAGCAGTCAAGGTGCAGCACAGGCTGACCCACGCCGCCCATCGCTCGCCTGTCACCCGGGCCTGCAGGAACAGCAGCAGTGCGGCCACCAGCTGCAGCGCGCCGTGGTGGAAAGCGCGCAGGGCCTGCATGCGCCGCAGGGCCCGGTCCGCCGCCTCCTCTCCCAGCAGCCGCCCTGGCGCCGAGCGTGGCTGCGCGGAGCAAGGGCAGACAGGGGGCAGGCACGCAGGGTCGGCCATGCTGAAGAGTGCAGCATCAAGTCAAGCAGGGCGGGGTGTGCGGGCAGAGCAGGTGGCAATGCAGCGCGCAGATGCTGCGGCAGCCGACCTGGACCATCAGGTGTGCATGCAGGCCCTGCAGCAGCTGCTCCAGCCTGCGCAGGCGCGCCATCATGCAGAAAACGGCCGCGTAGCCCTGCGCATGGCGGGCAGGGGAGGCAGGGACATGCGCAGGCGACTGAAATCACGGCGGCCTGGTGAGACGGGGTGCTTTTACCGCATCCCACATCCTACTCCTGCCGGCGCCCATAACCTCATGCTCGCTTGTGTACTCCAACCCTCTTGGTTCTGCCCCCGCCAACAACGACGCCCACCTGCAGCGTGTCCTGCGTGATGACTGCAGACAGAGGCCAGCCCACGCGGTAGTGCAGGCACACGCAGTCCAGCGCATCCAGCTGCACGGAGGGCAGGGAACCGAATTGTAAGAGGAAAGAGAGGGGCAGGTGCCGGGGTGGTTGGGGGGATGGCTGGCAGGGAAGAGGCAGCTTGTGGCATGCCGGCGGTGCAATGCGTTGCGCACCTGGGTGGGCGGCAGGACCACGCCGACCGTCGCCTCCCGCCAGAATGCGCGGACGCGCTTCTGTATAGGTGCAAAAGCAGCAGGAGGCGCCACGGGTCTGCACCATCTTGCCCCTTCTATTGCTGCGTGACTGTACCCATGCACTGTCGGCTGAACATGGGTGGACATGGGCATCAACCGGCAACATCCTGCCCTGCTGGGTGGGGGAAAGCACAACTGACCTGCGGGGTGGCTGCGGCCACTGCCTGCACCTGCACATCGATGACTGAGGCAGAAGGCAGCAGCTGGGCACGGAGCAGGGCCGCATGTGGATCGCGATGCGCAGAGGAGCCCTGCAGAGAGCACAGACAGAGCGCAACGGCCCAGCCTCAGTGCCCAACGTGCTGCTGCGCTGGCCAAGGGCCGCCGTGCAGGGCACGGGCTGCCGTAATCAACGCACGTCACCCACCCGAATGGCTCCTTGCAGCATGCGGTCCAGGGCTGCTCCTGTCAGCGGCTCCAAGGAGTCGGCCTGCTCGCTCAGACCCTGCGACATCGCATGCATGCATCAGTGCACGAGAGAACCTGCAGTCTCCACTGCAAGGAGAGAACACGCACGGTCGCCGGCGGTGCCCATGGCTGCCTACCACCTGGAAAGGGGTCGCTGGCCCCTGCGCCGCTGCTTGCCTGCACCAGCGCGGCTGCCCAGTCGCCGGCGCCGCAGAAGAAGAAGCGGCGTAGGGCTTCCAGGTGGTCGAGCACGCGAAGCTCGTCCAGGAAGAGCCTGGCAGGGGGCGGGCGCAGAGGGCAGAGCAGGAGCAGCCAGGGCGAGGCGGGCGCGCGGAGCGGGGGCGGGAGGGTTTCGTGCGCGGGCATGGGGGGTGCTCAGGCGCTGGGCAGGGCGGGGGGCCACTCACCTCACGCAGGCGCGGCTGACGGAACGGTACTGAGAGAGGATGCCCTGGCTGACGCAGGCCTCCAGCACTGCTGGGAGCGGCGCCATCCGCCCCTCCTCCGCATCCTCGTCCAGCCCGCTGCCCAGCTCCCATGAAACACGCGCTTGTGCCGGCCACGGCGGCTGCTCCATTCCGCTGGCCGCCCCGGCAGGCCGCGGCAGCAGGCCTGCGCCTGCCCGCCCCGGCGCCGGCAGGGGAGGGGAGTGTTGATGCCGCCCGACCGGGCTCGTGCTGCTGCTGCGGGCGATGCCCCGCATGGGGGGCGCCCTGCCTGGCTCTGCCGGTGCTGCCAGGCCAGTCGCTGCTGCAAAAGGGCTCGGTGGAGTGTCCGGCACTCGCGCTGCTGCTGCCGCCGAAATCTCAATGGTGAGGTGGCCTGCCTGCTGCCGCTTGGGCGGGGTGCCGGGCGCCGATCCTGCTGCCTGCCTGGCCGCCGCCGGCACCTCTCGCTCGCTCGCTGCCACTGGGACGGGCTGGGTCGTCAGGCCAGCGGCTGCCAAGGCACCCGCCAGCTCCGCCACTGCGGCCGCGTGGTCCTGGATGGCCGCCTGCACCAGCCGCCGCTGGTCCTCAGAGTGCTCTTGCACCTGCTGCGCTGCGACCCGCGCCCGCTGCAGCCCGGCGGCCGTACGCTGCTCTTGCAACAGCGCCAACTTGGCGCTCTGCTGCTGGGACAGCGCAGCGGCGCGGCGTGTGGCAGCCGTTGCCTGCTGCTCCACCAACGCGGTCGTGCGCTCCATCTGCTGGCTGCGGGCGGCAGCCTCGTCGAGCCTGCGCTGCAGAGCCAGCTGGCTCAGCCAGCCATCCACAATGCCCGACCGCGCAGCGTCGGCCTGCTGGCTCACCCCCACGACTGCCTGCAGCTGCGCGCTGCCCAGCTGCAGCGGCGCCTCGCCAGCGCCGCTGCCCGGTGCCCCAGCCGGCTCCAGCCAGCCCCCCGGGGCCTCTGCCGCGGCAAGTCCGCCGCCCGCGCTGCCGGAGCCGGCCGCCTGCGCGCGCGCCTGCTGCTCCTGCTCCGAGGCCGCAGCCAGGCGCAGGACCAGCGGGCCCCCGTGCTGCGGGAGCGAGTCGAGCAGCCGCAGCTGCGCCCCCGCGCGCATCAGGGCAGCGTGGATGGGACGCAGAAAGGCCGGGGGGTCCACGGGCACCGCTGCCGGCAGCGGCGCCGGCGCGCCCTCGGCCGCCGGCGGCAGGAAGTCCAACGTGAGCGCTTCCTTGTCCCCGGCGGTCGCAAACTCCGGCGCCACATCCTGCGCAGTGAGGGGGCCGCAACTGGCAGTGCCCCGTTGGCGGACCGCCGCAAGCAGCGCGCTAGCACGCTCGACAGGGCGCCGTGCCTGCCGGCAGTGCATTTCGCAGCCCGCTGCTGGCCGGCCTCCTGGCTGCCTCTCGCCTGCGTGGTGAAGGCCCAGGCACGCACGTGGCGCAGGTACGGCTGCGCCGCCGCCGCAAACAGGTGCCGCACCACCGGCATGTCCGCCTGCCGCGCGCGGTGGCAGGCGGCGTACAGGTACCCAAGGAGCTCGGTGCCCCCAGGGAAGCACTCCACCTCCCACCGGCAGGCGGCGCTGCCGCTGGGGGAGGCGGGCGCGGCGTCGCCGCACCAGCACAGCTCTGCCAGGCTCGCCAGCTGGCGCTGCAGGCGCCCCGTGTGCAGCGCGGCCTGCAACAGCGTCAGCGCGGGCCGGTGGATGCGCCGGCCGCGGAGGTCGCCCACGCTGCCCAGCCCGCTGCACGTGCCTGCGGCATGCGTGGCCGCCGCTGCCGGCGGTGCCGGGCCCACCAGCTTCTCGACCCAGGGGGTGCCATGCTGCTGCTCCAGCAGCTGCAGCGCAGCCGCCTGTTGGCGCAACACCTCGGCCAGCGCCGCCGCAAAGGCACGTTGCACCGGGTCTGGCAGGACCGTTGCCGCCTCTGCTGCGAGCAGCACAGCGTCGCCATCTGGCAGGGAGCCGCCGGCTGGAGCCTGCCAGCCTGACAAGGGCAGCATGGCCACAAAGCGCTGCAGACGCTGCCGCATCTCGCCTGCCGCTGCCAGCTGCGCCACCAGCCTTGCTGCGGCGCGCCGCGGCAGCGTGGCGGGCGCCGCCAGCGCGACCTGCAGCCGCACCAGCGCGCTGTGCACGCCCTGAAGCGCCAGCAGTCCGTCGCGTGCCAGCTCCCCCTCCTCTGGCGTCCACAGCCCCGGGCCGCAGCCTGCGGCCCTCAGCCGCTGCCACTGCGGTCCGCAGGAGCCCTCTGCTGCGTGCGGCGTGGGCACAGAGGGCGCGCCGGCGGGCTGCAGGTGCACCAAGTCTGCCGAGGCACCGTCGCCGTCGGAGCCGGCCGTGCTGGTGCCATCGTCCCCGGCCGCATCTCCGGCAAACAGCGTCAGCGACCCCGGCTCGTCATCCAGTGCGAGCAGCCCAAGGGGCAGGCCCAGCAGGGGCGGCGCAGCGCCCCGCCGGGCGTCGCTCCGCATCTCAGCCAGCGCCGGCGGCACCGGCAGCCAGGCGGCGGAGATGGGGCGCGGCGCATAGGCGGCCGCGGTGGGGTCCCACACGGGTCGGCTGGCCATGCAGGTCGCCAAGTCCTGTGGGGGGTCGCGGCAGGGTGCGATGGGCACATGTGCCGACAGCAACCGGCTTCAGCCCACTAGCATCAGCCTCCAGCCCAGCCGTCGAGCCTCCAAGCAGTTCCAGCCCAGCCCTACATCAGCAGGGTGCGGCCCCATCCCTCTGTAGCCCCCCAGCCCCTCGCTGCCCGTGCCTGCATCTCCTCCGCGCCCGCGTAAGCGTCCCTCGGGCAGCCCAGCTCCTGGGGCAGCAGCACCGCCGTGGCACCCGACACCTCGGACAGCGCATGGGGGTCAGGGACCTCGAAAAACACGGCGGTGGACAGGGGGGCGGTCTGTGGGCCGCTGCCGTCGGCGGCGGGGCCGGCGGCCGCCGCCGCGCCGAGCCCTGCAGCAGCGCCGAGCCCCGCCGCCGCCTGGAACGTGGTCTGCCGACGTCGCACCGACGGCTGGCTGCCGCGCAGTGCCAGCAGCAGCGACAGCAGCGCCGGCTGCTCGCTGAAGGGCAGCGCCAGTGGCCGGCCCTGCTCTGCTTCGGCGACCGTGCCCAGCAGCGCCACGCTCGAGTGCCTGCACCAGCAAAGTGCACACAACGCGATGCATTTTGTCCAACCCTGCGTCATAGCACAGCAGAGCGGAGCCAGCAGCAGCAGCGCGCGAGGCGCAGCGGGCTGCTCGCCTTCCCAGCTGCTCCGTGAGCGCCGCGAGGCGCAGGCGCAGGTCCGCATAGCCTGCGGCCTGCACCTCAGCGCCTGCTGAGGCGAGCCCACTCTCCACAACCGCTTGCCGCTCAATGGGGGCAACGTACGGCACCTCTGCCTCCTGTGCAGCGCATGGGGAGCGCATGCAGAGCGGGGGTAGTGCGCTGCAGGCGGGAGTGGGCGGGTGGCTGCAGGAGCGATCCGCGACCCTCCTCTGCTCACCGGATGCAGCCCCAGCAGCACAGAGTGCGCCGTGTCCTGCAGCGAGCGCTCCAGCCGCTGCACCACTTCAGGCTCGCGCGGAGGAGGCAGCGCCTCGGCAGCGATGCAGGCGCACAGCCGCCTGATCAGTGCCTTTGTGGCCAAATCCGCCACCTCCATTGGCTCGTCCTTTGAAAAGTGATCTGCCTCCATGCGTTTGCATATGATGCTATGTCATTGCAAGACTGTCATGATCGCAAGTAATGTGCAGGAATCGCCGATTGTTATGAGCTTGGAGAGCGCAAGCAAATGCTGTGTGCTGGGCTTTGCAAGACGCGTTATGCCGCAGCATTGCACTCTCCCTTTGTTGATCCGACACACGCATTGAGATGGAGGCCGAGAACGGTGTTGAATTGAGTTGGTCTGTCGAGATGCCCAACGACGTCTTGCGACAGTGTTTGGCGCGTTTGGAGGACCCTAGGTGGGCCGGCAGTGAAAAGACATGTGTGTGGGTGGGTGGGGTGGGGTGGGGGGTGGGGGGGGGGGCAGGGGGCGGTGGGTGGACGGGCGTGGCGAGTGCAACGCATCTGCTCCTCAATCACATCGCGTCGCCGGCCAGCAAGTGACAGCACCGACATCCGATGTGTCACGCAGGGACCTGCTGGCAGCAGGGCAAGCGTGTCGCCGGTGGCAGGCTGTCGCCGCTCCGCACTCGGAGCTGTGGCGCTCGCTCTGCACTCGGCGATGGGGCCAGCCCCTCCACGCCCGCCTTTTCTCGGCCCCTGCCGCCGCGCCGACAGACTGGCGGGCACTGTTTGTGGAGGAGGACGGATGGCAGCGGCCCCGCCTCTCGTGCGAGGCGGCGTTTGCCGGCCGCAGCTGGGACGACGAGCTCGCAGCCGTCCAGCTGTGTCCCGGCGCAGGCCCCGACCAGGCTGCAGTGGCCGTGGCCAGCACGCGGCACCTGCAGCTGCTGGAGCTGGGAGGGGCCGGGGGCGAGGCGCGCCTGCGGCCCACCCGTGGATGCGCGCTGCCGCGCGAGGCGCCGGCGCTCAGCAGCGTGGCGACCGTGGATTCCGGGGCGGGCCTGCTGGCCTGCGGCACCTGCACTGGCGCGGTGCAGCTGTTTCAGCTGCCAGCGAGGGACGGCCGGCATGGCATTGAGCAGCGCGCAGCGCCAGCGGCCACTCTCTCGCTGCCAGACACCCGCGCTATCGTCACGCAGCTGCAGCATGTGCCAGGCCCGGGCGAGAAGCGCCTCCTGGCTCTGCACGACAGCCTCGCTCACCTGGCACCGCAGAGTGCTCGCGCGTGCTTCAGCCTGGTCAATGCATCGACGCTGCAGCTGCTGGCCACAGGGACTGAACTGCTTGATGGATACGAGCTTGCGGCGGTTGCAGCTGCAGACGCGCACGAGGTGCTCGCCGGCTCGGTCAAACTGTCGGACGACCAGCTGAGCGGCTGGCCCTGCAGCCGCTGCCACGCGGGAGCGCACGCGTCGCTGTGCTTCCACCAGGGGCGCAGCAGCGGCGCTGCTCTCTGCGTGTTTGATCCTCGTGCTGGCCATGCCATGGTTCAGCGCTTCGGTTTGGGGCACCGCAGCCTTTACCCCCACCTGCTCCCACTGCGCGGGCACTACTTGGCCACGAGCCATGCTGGTGCGACCTGTCCGCAGGGGCCTGGCACAGTTGCTTGGTAGCATCACCACCCGCCAGGCGATGCCTCATGTGCCCTGGTCGCGTGCTCTCCCGTCTCCCGCCCACATGCCCTGGCCCCTTCCCGCCCCCACAGGCACGCCCGTGGCGCTGTGGGACCGCCGACAGATGTCGGCGCCCGTGCACGAAGTGCAGCACCTGCCCTCGGGCGGGCCAGGCGGAGATGTGCAGCAGGCCTGGGAGGAGGGCCTGCCGCTGCCGGCGCCCGAGTGCACGGCATCCACACAGGCGATGCACCTGAGCGCCACGCTTGGCGATGGATGGCTGCTGGGCCGACAAGACAACGGCATGTGCTGGCTGTGGGACCTTTCCGAGCGGCTTGGGTGGGCCGATGGCTCGCGCCGCGGCGCCTGGCTACGCAGCATGCTGGGCAGCGGTGGAGAGGGCGCAGAGGATAGCGGCACCAGCCACATGGACGAGACTGACTGGGATGCGGCTCCACTGGCACTGGGCTGCCTCCCGGCGCCGTACGAGTGCTGGGCCCGGGCCGCAGTGGGACCAGGGCATGGCCCGTTGCATTGGCTGCCGCCGGCGCCGGCCTGGGTGGCTGGACCTGGGCTGGTGGCGATTGTCGGCCTGGAGTTGGAGGAGAAGCAGGTACGCGGCATGGGATGCGCTCCCTGTCTGCGCGAGCTGCTGCGGTGCACGTGCCTGCTGTCATCAGTGGCTGCGCGGGTACCTATTGCCGCGCTGCATCAAGCTGGCCTCTCCTGGCTCCCTTGTGGCAGGAGCTGTTTCCCGCCCACGCGCAGGGCGCTACATCCTATCCGTCCAACGCTGTGTCCGTGTGCTGCCTGCGCCGGTGATTCTCGCTGCTGCGGGCTGTGGGCTGGTGTTTGCTTGAGTGTCTTGGTCACAACGCTAAATCAGTGGAGCAATAAACAGTGCAGAATGCAGCGAATGCATATGGGTTCAGGAGGGGGGGGGGAGACGTCACATCACTGCATGAATCCGAGAGTTGCGCCCAAGCTGCCTAGTCCCTCTGCCTGCGAGTGTTCAGTGCGGCGGGGCTGGTAGCGGCCAATGTGCCGACTTGACTGGTTTGTCTTCCTGTGTGAGATGCCAGTCCCTCGCCATGCCAGAGGGCCGGGTCTTTCACTACTGCCACCTCCTCCGCCAAGTAGCAAGCTACTTGCCAAAGGGGCCGTCCCAGTCTTCTACGGAAGACAGGAACGTCTGTGGGCAGGGCAGCGCGAGAGTTTAGAGAGCAACAGGCCCACGCCCCTCGGTGTCTGCCCTGCCCGCGCGTCACCCCCAGCCGCGGCTACCGGCGGGGCGCCTGGCAGCAGTCGCCTGTGCAGCGCCCAGCCCTGGCCCCCCAGCCCGTGCTGGCCCACCTTCCAGAGCGCGGGATCCCGGATGACGATGCCGCCGCCGCCACGGGCCATGTGCGCCTGCAGCGGCAGCAGGCGAGCGCGCGTGGCACAAGCTCGCGCGCCAAGGTCGCGCCGGCACCGCCCCTCTGGACCTCTGAGGGATCCACAGCGCGCGCTCCCCAGGGCAGCGCAACCCCCATGCCTGCAACCCATCTCTCGCCTCAACGCGCGACAGGTCACCGACGAGCGACCAGCGGTGCTTGGCGTTGAACGCCGACACCGCCCACACGCCGCGGTTCTGGTCGGCAGAGTAGGAGGCGCTGCTGGCCCAGCGGCACTGCTGCACGTTGTCTGCGCAGCGGCAGAAGGCGGGGCGGGCAAGGCCATGCCTCATCACAGGCGAGGCATGCATGAGCGGCGGAGAAGGCGCATGCGCGTGGGATGCGCCCCCTGTCACCGTGCCCCAGCCTCGCTGTTCCCCCCCCCACCCGCATCGATGTTGGGCTCCAGGCCGTCGCCGCCTTCCCGCCAGCTCTGCACGTGCACCGGTCCGCCGCACAGCCCAAACACTGCGTGTGGTGGGGGAGGGTGGTAGGTGGGTGTGCTGGGTGTTTCCGGGACAGAGGCAGGGCATTAACAGCGCGCTCGCGCCCCACCCCTCACCTGTCTTCTCCGCCAGGCCGTCGGCGTAGATGTCGCCCTTCCAGTCGCTGCATCGGAAGGCGGACGGATGCAGCGCAGCACGGGTGGCTCGCGACAGCGTCGCCCGCCGCCCTATAGAGTGCCTCGGCGGCTCCCTCTCGTCCATCTTGCTCCCGCTGGACCCTGCGAGCCAGGCCGGCATCCTCTGCCTGCTCCTGCCCCACCCACCTGCGCTTGGCCACATGGTATATGCCGCCGCCGATGACCATGCGGCTGAGCTGCACCGGCGGCGGTGCGCCGGGGGCCATCGCATAGATGCCGTCTGCACGAGTGGCAGGCGCAGGGCTTCGTGTCGGCCAGGTGCAAGCAGGGCCAGGCAGACACAGCATGCAGTGCGACAGTGTGTGAAGCAGCCGAGTTTACCCTGGTGGGAGGCGTAGATGCAGGCCTGCATCAGGTTGAGCTGGGAGTGCAGCTCCCGCAGCTTGGCCAGCGGCATGGTGACAAAGGCAAAGGACTGCATGCATGCAAAGGGGCAGGCGAGGAGGCGCGTGAGGCGGTCTGCTCCCGAAGCACGCTCATCAAGCGCTGCTCCCACTCGCCTGCGCCAGGCTGAGGCAGTCGTGCTCAGCCGGCAGCGGCGGCACCGCGCCCTCCTCCGCCAGGAAGCCGTCTCCCGGCGGCCACCGCGGCACGCTGTGCACCAGCATGCCGACCTGCGATGGGAGAGGAGCAGCGTGGGGCTTGGCGCTCAGCTCCCTGCGCTGTCGGCACGCCGAGGGCCGGGCGCCGCGCCAGCGCCCTGCATGATGAGCTCTCACCCGCGACTTGTTCCACACGACCACTCCCTTGCAGCGGCCGTGGCGCGCGGGGTCGGGACCTCCCGGCCCTGCCTGCCAGCTCCGTGCGCCGCCGCTGGGGGGCTCGTCCGAATAGAGCGCCCAGCCCGACCAGGCGCGGCCGGCCTTGGCGTCCCTGCGGCACAGGAGTGGCGGCGCACTCCACCATCAAACGCCTCCCTCTCCGACTCCACCATCAAACGCCTCCCCCTTCTCCCCTCCATTTCTCCTCCCCTTCTCGCCTGCCCAGGTGGGAGAGGAGCCATCGATCGATTGTCAGGCCGTGCGAGGAGGACCACCCGGGCTGTGAGGGATCGGCGTCGGCATCGCGGTATTGGCACTCTACTCCCGTCAGCCCCAACCGGGGGTCCAGGGGCGCCTTGAGCGCCACGCTCCACCAGCACCCCTCCCCGTGCGGTGTCCTGCGCGGCGGCGGGGCACGGCGGGGCAACCGGCGGCAGGCGAGTGGGCGGCGCGACATGCGAGTCAGCAACGAGCGAGCGGCGCTCGTCTTGGCGCGCGCAGCAGTGGGGGGGCGCGGGGGCGACGCCTCACCGCTTTGGCGCGTCCAGCTGGGCCTCCAGGTCCGCCGACTTCATGCTCTGCAGCTTGGTCAGCGACCCCAGCTTCCTGTCCGTCTGCGCATGTCGGTCACAGAGCAACGGCTTGTCCGTGCGGCTGGGCGGGCAGAGCGCAGCCTGCCTGCGCGCTCCAGCAACGCAGCCGTGCGCGCAGGCGCCGGGCTCGCCTGCAACGCGCAGCAGCGCTCCACGCCAACGAGCGTCCAGGCCACCACCGAGGCCCAGCATAGCACAAACACAGCCAGAATCCAGGCGCCCTCGTCCGAGTCAGAGTAGGCGGGCAGCGAGTACGTAGTGAGCAGCGCGCCCAAGGCTGAAAACAGTCCGGCGGTGAGCCATGCCAGCACGCTCTGGACCTGGGGCCAGATCGGCAGGAACTGCAGGGAGGAAGGAGAAGGGGGGAGGGTGAGAGAACTTTGCGCCTCGTGCGCTGTTGTGCGACGGGTGCAGCAGGAACAGAGCACTGCCCACTCACCAGGAGCAGCGGCGCCAGGGCCATGGCCGCGCCGCCGACGCCGATGGCAAAGTAGCAGCAGAGCCAGCTGCCCGCTGCGGTTGAAGGCTTGCACAGCAGACAGACCTGCGGGGGCGCACAGCACTGTCGGCAGCTGGCACTGGCTGTGCCGCCCCAGCCTCCCCACATCCTCCCGCCTCCTCCTCCTCCCCGCAACGCTTGCCTGCGCCTCCCACTCCACGAGCTTCACGCAAACCAGCGTGATCACCGCCGCTGCAAGCAGGCCCTGCAGCGAAGGCAGTTGCAAATGGGCATGTGCATGCGGGTTTGCGGAGCCCCCGACTCGATCGCAGCGCCTCCCCGACCCGATCCGATCCATCACAGAGGCCAGGAGCTGGCGAACGACTGCAGCGCCAGCAAAGCCTCGGCCGGCCAACTGCCGCTCCCATGGGCCGGCAGTGCTGCTATGGCTCACCGCGAGGACGACGACGCCTCGCAGCAGCCAGGCGCGGCCATTCCGCCCCATGGGACTTCCTTCCGCGAACAGCCAATAAACAAGACTGTAGTGACAGCAGTTGAGAAGAGAAGAGAAGAGAAGAACTAGAAAGGGCTCGAGAAGGGCGCACACGGACCTGGCAGGGGCTTTTCGCGCCACCTGTCGCCAGGTGGCGGCAGGCTAGAGTCGTTGCGAATCCTTTCTTCACACCATTCATTGGTCAGAGCAGCAAGTCCATGTGCACCTCCGCCACATCCAGTGCTGCTATCTCGGCCTGGATACCGCCCAGCAGCCCGCCCAGCGAGGGCCGCGTGCGGCCCATGTCGCCTGCGCAGCATGCAGGTGGCGGGCTCAAAAGTGGGTATGCAACAGTCCATTAGCGTCATTGGTCTCACCGGTGATAAACTCCTTCACGTATGTGCCCGCCTCCGTCCGCATGTGCAGCAAAAAGTACTGCCCCTGTTGCCCAGCGCCGCCTGCCGCTGCATCCTCGCCCGCCGTGCCGCTCGGCCGCTCCACTCGCATGTGCAGCACCGTGCGGGCCCGCGTCATGTTGGCGCGCCTGTGCAGAACGCGGACTGGCGTCTGCTGCTGGAGCTCCAGCGGCGCGGAGCCCTCGAGCAACGCGACGTCGGCGTGCGTCAGCGCCCGCGGCACCCAGCACAGCGCTGAATAACTCTTTTCCTTGTCTTGCTCGCCCTCCTTGAGCCGCGACACCAGTGCGGCATCGGCTGCGCGCAGGCCGCGCACCTGCACCCCCGTGCCGGCCTGTAGGCAAGGGGGCCAAGCGCTGCCGCAGGTCGGCTGGCCGAGGCAGCTCGCACTGCAGGGCCTGCTCATGCGCCCAGCCGCGTTCCAAGCCACCACACGCATGCAAGAGCGCCGCTGCAAACAGCCCTCACCGCATTGATGGCCGCTTCCATGGCGGCGCACGCCGCAGCGTCCGGCTGCCCCCTCCTCGCATTGTGGACCTCAAGTGTGAATGGCCGCCCAGTGCCCAGCATGCGTACATCAGCGTCCTCCCGGCCTGTTGGTGCCAAAGGCGAGGCAGGCCAACGCGCGACCGAGCGGCTAAGCGCATCAGCGGCTGAGTGCATGAGCAGCGTGTCACCAGGTGCAGGGCAAGCATGTCGCAAGCTCAGGCAGCGGCGGCAGGCGGATCAGACAGCCCAGCCCAAGGATGGCAGCGGAACGCCCACCAGCAGAGAGAAACGTGTAGGCGTCGGGAGCGAGCAGGGGCAGCACACGCCGCGCAATCTCCTCTTGCACTGAGCTCTCCCCCCTTCGCTGGCCATCAAGAAACCAAGGAGACTGCACCAGGGGCCAGGAAGGGGGGTGCTCCAGCTTGGCGCAAGGCGGAATGTGAAAGGACCACTGCCCTGTCTGCCCAACCGTTCCAGTTGACGCATGCCTGTCCGCCTGCACCGATCCACGGGCGCATTCAGCCAACGCACCTGCGGGATGCCCCGCCTCAATTTCAAGTAGCGTCCGCCGATGAACACTGCCCGGCGATGCGCCTGCACCTGAATCACTGCCGGCCCGGCTGGCAGCACCAGCTGCAAAGCGCTGGCTGGGCAGGCCTGCTCAAACTCGGCGTGGGGCATGGACGCTAGCCGCTGCACCAGCGCATCCGTTGCTGCCTGTGCCTGCGCGCCACCCTGCTTGCCGCACCCACGCCCCCGGCGCTGCAGATGCTGCCCTGCCAGCCAGGCGGCCTCCCCCTCTGTGCCAGCGTGTGAGCACGTAAGCGAGATGCGCAGGCCGCTCTGCTGATCTTGCTCCTGCCCCAGCAGCTGGCCAAGCTGTAGCCCAAAGGCCAGCCTCGCCGCCTCCTTCACCCCTGCAAATGAGCGACAGGCAGAGTAAGCACATTCACTATTCCTTCCCCTACATCCGGCTGCAGGACAGCAGGCGCTCGGGGGGCGCTCACTCACCCACAGGGGCCCCGTCGCGCTCGCTCGCCAGCAGCCCCACCGCCTTCAGCGCATCCCGCCCCAGCTCATGCTGCAGCCGCCAGAGCAGCGCCTGCGCGCGCACTGTCATGGCCGCTGGCAAGCACACCTCCAGAGCAAATGGCCCCAGCTCCCACTCCTCTGCTACAGCTGCCGCAGCCTCTGCTAGGCTGACACATGGCGCGGTGTGAGCGACTACGTTGGGCGGGCCGCCCGCCGCGCCGGCCTCCCACCACCCTGGACTGTTCAGGCTGGATGTGGTGGTCGCGAGCTGAAACTCACAGCAGCGGGTATGGGCGCCATCTGCGGCATCCGTGCAGAGAGCCTGCAGGATGCCCAGGCAGAGAGGGCAGGGCGCCGCCGCGCCACCGGGTCTTGGGCTCCCGCTGCCGCTGGCGGCCTCCTCCTCCATGCACGCCTCCTCCGAGGCATCGCCTTGCCCATCCTCCCCCAGCTTGCGCTTGCGGCTGCCTGACACGGCGGCAGCATCGACTGTCTGGAGCCAGGCGCGAGCGGTGCCGGGGGCCACCAGGTAGGCTGACGCCGACCGCACTCCCGCGATGCGCAGCGCGCAGATCCCGCAGACCTGTGAGACAAAGGGCACAGGAAAGCTTGGGCATGCCATCGCCCGCCCGCCCGCCCGCCCGGGTGCAGCCCACCCCTCCGCCGCCGGCCGCCGCCCCCCCCTCCCCATCGCGACCTGCGGCGCTTCTCTTGCTCTGCCATGGTGATCGCCGCAGCTCACCTGCAAGTCTGCCAGCTCCTGCAGCACAGGTCTGAACAGCGGCGACGGCTCAGGAAGCTCCATCGTCGTCTGTCAGCATACGAGGCAACCTCCAGGAACGTGAATTGATGCTCAAATGCGAAAACGAGCAGAAACTGGAAGACCAGTGTTCAATTGTGCGAGGCGACCGTGCCACTGTCCTCCTTTCACTTGCTGACACTGCGTCGTTGCAAATTCGCCATCTGCTGACACATCGCTGCAGGAGGATGGGCTTTGCCGCTCCCGCCCTCTCAATGGGCGCCTGCGCATGCAGGGCAGCCCGCAGCAGCATCGGCAGCGCAGCGCCGCTGGCCCACGCAGCGGGCTTCGTGCAGATCCGCGTGCTCTCCCTGCGCATCTGGCACGCCCATTTCGAGCAGCGACGGCAATCAGCGAGTGCGGCGCTGCGGGGCACAGGCGGCGGAGGCGCAGCGGGCGCAGCGCCCAACGGCGCCACCGCTCCCGCGAGCGTCGACGGTGCCGCGGCCAGCCACCCGCCGGCGCCGCCGCTGCCCCACGCCCAGGGTTCCATGGAGCTGCTGCTGGGGCCCATGTTTGCCGGCAAGACGAGCGCGCTGCTGCGGCGGGTGGCCGAGTACGAGGCGGCCGGCCTGCGGGTGGCGGTCGTCAAGAGCGACAAGGACAACAGGTGCGAGCGCGCGGCGGGAGAGGGGGCTTGCACGCGCAGATGTTGCATGCCGAAAGGCGGCTGGCGGCACGAGGGCGGCGTGCCAAAGGGTGATGGGCTGAGCTGAGAGTAAGAGAGGCCAACGGCGTGGAATGGCCCACCCCGCGAGTGCAGGTACTGCGCCAGCCACGTGGTCACGCACGACGGCGTGCGCAAGTCCTGCTTCGCGGTGCCCAGCCTGGCGGCGTTCGTCGAGGCCGCAGGGCCCGCCTACGAGGGCTACCAGGTGGGCGGCGCACGCATGGGCTGCTGCAGCCAGCCGAGCCGCGCCTGCCTCCGCGTGAGTCGCCCTGGCGCGGGGCAGGCGACACGGCCCGTCGCGCAGCCGGCCGCGCGGCCATCCATGGATGGCGAGCCATCCACGCTCGCCAACCCTCAGCCCCCGCATCTCTACCGCGGCACCCCGCCGTCCGCCCCCCACCCCACACACAGGTCGTGGCCGTGGACGAGGCGCAGTTCTTCCCCGACCTGGCCGACTGGGCTCTGCGCGCGGCAGACCACGAGGCCAAGCACGTCGTGCTCGCCGGCCTGGACGGCGACTTCCGGCGGCAGCGCTTTGGCCAGGCGCGGCCGGGGGGGGTGGGGGGGGGTGGGGTGGTGGGGTGGGGGGAGGCGTGCAAGGGGTCGGTCGGCAGGGGGCCCAAGGGGCTGGCAGCGGGGCGACCAGGCCGCGTGCCGCTCTGAGCGCGACGCCCCCCGCTCCTCCAAAACCAACACAGCGCTGCCTTTGCCGGCCCTCCTTCACCCCCCACGCCCCAGGTGCTCGACCTGCTGCCGCTGGCGGACTGTGTGACCAAGCTGCACGCCACCTGCATGTTTTGCGAGAACGAGGCGGCCGAGGCGGCGGGAGAGGCGCTGGCAGACGCGAGGCCCTCGGCCCGCCCTGTGCGCGCGCTCTTCTCGCTGCGCATCGCCGCAGACAGCCGGCAGGAGGTGGTGGGCGGCGCAGACAAGTACGCGCCCGCGTGCCGCAGGCACTACGTCGAGCTGTCGGGCCTGCGCGCGGCGGCGGCGGCGGCGGCGCAGCTTGAGAGCGAGCTCGAAGTGGGGCTTAAGGCGGCCGAGGAGCTGGGCTGAGCTCTGGCGCTGCTGCCGCATGTATTTTATCTGTATTTGTGATAAGTCCCCTGAGCCAGGTCCGTAGTCAGACTGCGCCGAGGTGCCAGTCATGTGATTGGGTTCTAAGCTGAGCTGACGGCAGCTGGTGCTCGTTCCCTTGTCCTGCCGTCGCCGCTCGCTCTGGTAAGACTTGGTCGGCTTCATGCCTCGTCACGTAACTTCGCCACTGGGACAAGATGCTGGTCGGCTTCTACCAGACCAAGGCTGCAGCTGCCAGCCGCAGAGCGGAAGTTTTATGCAGCAGCGGGTGAGTGAGGCAGTGGGTAGGGAGGAGTGCCTCGGCGTGTGCATTCACCACATGCGCCAGCGGTTGCCGCCTCGATTTGACATCCCATGCCGCCGCCGCCGGCCGCCGGCCGCCCCCCCCCTCCCCCCCCCCCCTCCCTTCGCACTCTTCACACGCATTAGCAGCTGCTGGCGCAGCCAGTGCCGGCGCCAGCGGGCGACCACGACACGGCTCCAGACGACGCTCCAGCAGGCAACGCTGTTGCTGGCGACGCGGCGGCGGGCGACCGCGGCGCCGCAGCTGGCGACGCTGACGAAGGCGGCTGCGGCGCTGATGGGGCTTCCGAGGCCTCGGCATACTCGGCGGGCAGCCCGGCGTGGGAGACCGGGCCTGGCACGCCAGCGGCATTTGATGAGCCCCCCCCTGCTGCAGCCCTTGCACGTGGGCCCGCCGCCGCACCGGTAGGTGGCGCTGCCGCTAGCAACGGCGGGGTGGCGCTGCAGGGCGACCGAGTTGCCGGCGACGGCGGCGATGCAGAGGGCAGCCAGCCGTGGGCAGCAGCCCCCCCTGATATCTATCTATACCCATTGATTGTCCTGGCACTGTATGTGTAGTAGACAAAAAAAGTTATAGAGAGCCAGGAAGCACAGGCATGGGGGGGGGTTCGGTCTGAGCCGACCCGAGCTGCAGGGCCGTGCGTAGGGTGGCCATGCACGGGGCCTGAAGAGCGCGGACGAGCCGCAGGGAGCGCCCCCGTCCGCAGGGCCCTCCCTGCATCACGCCTCCCGCAGCAGCAGCACCACCGCCTCGGCCGCGATGGACCGGTTCTCCCCCAGGCTGTCCACCTTCTCGTGCGTCTTGGCCTTGATGTTGACCACTGCGGCAGGGGGAGGCGCAGATCCGCAGGCGAAGCGCGCATGTGGCAAAGGCGGGTGCAGCAGCGTGGGAGAGGCGGCGGCGACCGGGACAGTCACCGTGCCGCGTGTGCGCATGCCTGCCCAGCGCGGGCCGCGCATTGAGCCCCCGCCGCGCGCGTGGCTGGCGGCGCCCTCCGGGCGCCTGCACACCCGAGGGGTCGGCATCCAGCAGCGCGCACAGGTTCTGCCGGATGGTCTCCTTGTGGGGCGAGAGCTTTGGCCGCTGCAGGGCATTGAATGAAGGCAGGCGCGGGGACGCAGGTGCAGTGCGAGCGACTGTCGGGCGTGCCGTGTAGGCACACGCACGACAGAGTTGGGTGCTGCCGGCGCCCCCGCCCGCCTGCTGCCTCTCCCGCCCTCTCCCGCCCTGGTGCGCCCGCCCACCTGCGCGATGATGGTGCAGTCGATGTTGCCCACCCGGTAGCCCCGCTCCCGCATGAGCCGCACCTGCGACATTGAGAGGAGTGGTGATGGAGGGAGGGAGAGAGGTTGGGGTGTGAGACGCACTCCTGACGCACTCCTCTGCTCGCATCCTGCAGCCGGCGCCTGTCCCTCCAGGGATGGCAGGCAGGCTCCAGGCAGCTCCAGTGCCACGTGCCAGCCAGCGTGCAGCACACGCGGCGGCAGCTCGCTGAGCTGGCTGAGGTGCCGCTGGGAGGCGGCCGCCATGGGGCGCGGAGCCGCAGTGCCCCTCAGCCGCGCACATCCCGCACTCGGCACGGCGCGCGCTGCCTGTTCGCCCAGCGGCGTAGAGGGCTCGTGTCTCTCATCGCGCAGAGGGCTCGTGTTCCTCACCGCCTCGCGGAGGAAGACGTCGCTGCGCGCGCCCTTCCACTGCGGGTCGGTGTCGGGGAAGAGCTGGCCGATGTCGGGGAGGCAGAGCGCGCCGAGGATGGCGTCCACGACCTGGATGTAGGGTTTGGTTGAGGCAACATCCGAGGAGGGGGAACATCAGAGGGAGGGGCGCTGCTGGGGGGCGCAGAGAGTGGGGAGCGCCGCAAACACCGCAGGGGAGAGGGACGACGCGGAAAGCAGCAACGGTTGCCGTGTGCATGTCGCGCCACCCGCTCCTCCTTTGCTCCTTGTCCCTCCCCTCGGCCCCCTGCCTTCCTCGCGCGCGCCCACCGTGTGCAGCAGCACATCGCCGTCCGAGTGTGCGACGCAGCCGCGGTCGTGGGGAATGTCGATGCCTCCAATGATCAGCTTGTACCCCGGCTCCAGGCGGTGCAGGTCCCAGCCGTGGCCCACGCGGAAGGGCAGCGGCGGCGCCGCGGCGGCCGCGCCCGCGGCGGCGGCCGCGCGGCACGCGAGGCGCTGCGGGCGGCGTGGCGTGCAGTGCGCCGCCGCCTGCGGCGGCGGGTGGCACGGGCGGGGCGGGAGCGGGTCAGGCCGGCGCGCTGGGCTGCACTCGAGACGCACTGTTGTTGGTAATCTCCCACCTGGGGCGCCGCTGCGAATGGCCGCAGGCTGGAGGCTCGCAAAGGTTGCATGGCTGCTGCTGGTGTGCGAGGCCTAGCGAACTGCAGCAGCTTGGCTCGAGCGTGCAAGGCGAGGATGGGCGTTTTGGCAGGCGATCACAGTTTGTTCGATCGCCGTTCTTCTTTCCATCTCCATTCGAGAATTCATTGCCGAGTCCAGCACGTTGGACACCACGGATTGCCTTTTGTGCTCCACGCTCTGTGATGTCCGAGCACACATGTGGCATCTCTGGCGTTCGCCTGGTTCAATTGGCATGGAGCGGGGGTGGTCCGCGTACTGCCGCGGCTCCCAGTCTTGACGGCTTCGCCCCGCCCGCCCGCCCGCCCGCCCCCGCCTGCCCGCCTGCCCGTCCGCCCGCCTTTCCGCCTTCGTCTTGGGCAGCTTCGGTGCCATCAGTTCTTGACTTCTGAGATGCTGCAGTTGTGTCTATGTGTGCTGAGGTGTGTACTGTGGTATTTGTGTGTCAATCCTCGTGCCGGCGTTGAGGTGACGAAAGTGAAAGAATCGTGTGAAAGCACGCGCCTGGATGCCGGGAGGAGCCCCAGACACGAGCGGATCGGCCCAAACAGCGGAGAGTCCGGCAGGAGGGTGCCGATCACTGTGTGCCGGGCCTGCTGGCAGGAGCAAGCGGGTTGCCGACCGGTACACCGCTCTCCCCACCGCTCGCCAGCACTACGCGCCGCCTCTGGCGGTCGCTGCATGATCACTATGCCCATATCATGTTCTACCCCCGCGGTTGCCAAGTACAGCAGTATAATATACTCTGCCCGTCCGTGCAGCGGTGGCGGCTCGGCAACCACAGGGCCAGGCGCGGAATGCGCCGGCGGCTCTGCGCCTGCGCACGCGCTGGCAGCAATTGGTGCCGGCGCTACGTCACTGCCTCGTGTGCATGCGGCTGCGCCGTGCAAGCGGTGGGGGATGGGCCTGGGGAGCGACGCTAGCTTTACGGTGGGGCCGGGTTCTGTGTCGGGCCCCAGCAGAGCCTCGGCCTGCTTCTGTCATCGCCGCGCCGGCCCCTGCTCTACACCCACATGCGCCCATCCCTGCCTCGCTGCGGCCGGTCATGTGCAGGCGATGGTGGCCCCGCTGTGGCTGGCATCGACGGTCAAGTTCGCGCGGGTGCTGCCGGCGCAGCCCAACGCGCAATTCATGACCTGGGTCTTGGCCCAGGCCTATGGCGTGCTCGCAGCTAGTAGGTTGGGGCCGGGGCCTGGGAACGGGCGGGCGAGGGCCAGCCGGCTGCCAGCCGCGTGCCATGGCCATCATGCTGCCACCGCCACCGCCGCCGCCCCCCCCCCCCCCACCCACCCACCCCCCAACCCCCCCCCCCCCCCCCNTGCCCCCGCCCCCCCCCCGCCCCCCCCCCCCCCCCCCCCCCCCCCCCCCCCCCCCCACACACACACACACCACCCGTGACTTGCCCCCTTTGTTACTCAACTATCTTTCCGTCATGCCATTCTTTGCGGGGCTGCTGGTCGGCCCTGGCGTGACGCAGCTCCTCGTGCCAGAGAGTGTGCGAGCACTGCGGGATCGGGGATGCGCGGGCATGCTCAGCGCCGGCGCCGGTTCGGCTCGCTGCCCGCAGCGTTGAGCCCCCCTCCTTCCCCCGTGCGCAGCCGCCTACCAGCGAAGTGTGGCCGTGCTGCTGATGACCTGAGCCCTGTTCGGCTTCCTGCTACCGACGCTGGCGCAGATGCCGGTGCCGCCAGACCCCCGGGCCGGCGGCCGGGCTACGTGCGACGCTCGGCGCTGGTCGCCCAGCTGCGGACATGGCCGCTGCAGCGCGGCCCTGCGGCGCTAGTTGCTGGTGGCTGCGCAGGCTCAAGCGCGTTGAGCCGACCTGCTGGCGCGGCGGGCCGCGGCGCTGCTGCTCGCGACTGGTATGTGGTGCAGCTGGCGGGTTGGGCAGGCACCCGTGCCGCGGCACCGCTCTATATGGCGCGCCGCCCTGACACCGGCGAGGGCCCAGAGGCTCGGTGGGCTTGGATGTGTTGGTTTCGCTCTGCAATTTGATTGGTTTCGCTCTGCTGCACTTCGATACTGCCGGCGCGCCAGTCGGCAGGAATGGTGTGCACTCAGCCTCTGCTCCCTGCCTGCTCTGCGCAGCCACGTGTGCTGTGCCCGTGCCCACCGCGTCCGGCAGCAGCCAGCCCCTCGGCATTCTGCCCCGCGACGGAGAGGACCACCGAGTGTTCAATATGCCATAGACGGCAGCTCCCTGGGGCACCCCCGACACCTGCAGCGCCCGCCCCCGCCCGCCCGTCGCTGCCCACCGAGGAGCCTCGCCCCTCGCTTCTCATTTTCTCGATTGCATGCTGTGCATTGTTACAGCCTCTCGCGCCTCGGAATACGACCGCTTGGCGTTCGAGTTTCCATTCTTCTGTGGTCGAAGCTCTAGATCCTCTCGCAGACCATGGCGCTGGCCGCTGGCAGCCTGGCAGCAGCAAGGGTGCTGGGCAGTGATCTCTCGCGCAGAGCGCGGCATTCCAGGGGCTATCGTGCCTCCCCGCTGCCCCTTGGATCGCGAGCTGTGCCCCATGTGCGTGGGCGCGCGATCGCGTGGAGCCTACTGGTGCCCAGCTGGCGCGCCGCCCTGCCACCCGCCCGCCCGCCCATGCCGCTGCTCAAACTTGTGCTTGCAACAGGCCTCGCAGCAGTGGCCCTCCAGCCCGTGGCCTCGACACCCCACCAGCGCCTCCAGAAGCGTCGGCGCCAGCAGCAGCTCGGGCGCGGCTGCGGTGGCGGCCCCACTGTCGCCGCCGCCCGCAGCTGCTGCCCAGCCCGCCCCGCGGCCAAAGGCGGTGCTGCACGGCCTCAGCGGCAGCGACTTCAGGCGAGCTTGATAGCGTGGAGCGCTGGGAGGGCTGGCCCAGCTCTCGGTGGTGTGCTGGGAAAGCACCCAGCAGCACTTGTTCTCCTCCTCTCATGGATCCCCATCCCCCCTGCTGCTGCTGCAGGCACCCCCTGGACCAGCAGGCCACCTCGCTGCTGCAGGCGCTGCCCGGCCTGGAGATGCTGGTCAAGGGGTTCATCAGCCCGGCTGCCGAGCAGGTGTGCGTGCGTCGCTGAAAATATCGGGCAGGGGCATGAAGCTTTTTCAAAAACGCCCCTGCCCTGCCTCTGCCCCGCAGGTCCTGCTTCTGGAGAACATCGGCTCCTCGGTGCGAGCCTGGGTGCCCGCCGCTGCGCTGGCCGCCGCCGCCGCCTGCCTGCGCGTGCGGCCGCAAGACTGGGCGCACCCCGTCGCCGCCCCCACTGGCGTCCTCCCACCTGCATGCCCACGTGCCGGCCTGCCGCGCGCAGGTGCTGGTGGGCCCCGACCAGCTGCCATCGCTGCACGCCCTGCTGGCCGAGGCCGCAGCAGTTCTCGAAATGGATCCGCCGGACCTCTACGTGCGACAGGTGGGGAGTGGTGGTGGGTAGGTCAGGTCGAGATGCTGTGGTGAGGGTGGGGGGTCGTGGGGTGCCAGTATCGAGGGATGGTGGGGCGGGCAGGCGGGAGGAGCACTGGTCGGTGCTCGAGCGGTGGCTCTGCGCGGGAGCTCAGCTCTGCAAGTCACCTGCGTTTCAGCAGCGCACGCCTCCCCATCCCCCGCTCCGCTGCGCCCCTACTCCGCCCGGCCGGCAGAACCCCGTCCCCAACGCCTTCACGCTGGCCATCACGGGGCGCAAGCCATTCATCGTCGTGCACACTGCTCTCCTGGAACTGCTGACCCCGGCCGAGGTGCAGTCTGTGCTCGCACACGAGCTGGTAGGCGCTGCATGCGCTGCCGCCGCGTGCGTTGCTGCCACGTTCACAGCTCATCAGGGGGTGCCGCGGGGAGCCCCGGAGCAGCACGCGGCTAGGAGATGGGGCCTGGGCACCCCGTGTCCCCCCCTTGCGTGAGGGGCCTGCTGCACTTGGGCGTCAACGGAATGACGGTGTGCTGCTCGCCGCCCGCACCCACCACCCCGCCCAGGGCCACCTCAAGTGCCAGCACGGCGTGTGGCTCACGGCCGCCAATGTGCTGGCGAGTCTGGGCCCAGGGGGCCGCAGGCTGTTGGTTGGGCCGCCTGCGCAGCAGGGAGCCCGCCTGCCGTAACGCCTCCACCCACCCGCCTGACGAGCTGCCTAAGCGGTTGCGTGCAGGCCCTGGGCACCGTCTCCCTGCTGCCCATCGTGTCGCGCGCGGTGGAGGAGGGTCTCCTGCGCTGGCTCCGCGCGGCCGAGCTGACCTGCGACCGTGCGGCGCTGCTGGTCGCTCAGGCGCGACGGCCGTTTGCACCGCTGGTTGCCTGTCTGCCTCGCGCGGCCTGCGGCCCGCTGTCTGCGTCTGCTCCATCGTCCGAGGGGCGGAGCAGACGCAGCGCCTCGCCGCCGCCCCGCCGCCGCCGCCCCCGCCGCCCAGCCGCCCAGCCCCGCGCTCCGCCGCCTCGCTCCCCCGCCGCGCAGGACCCGCGCGTCGTCATGTCGGCGCTGATGAAGCTCGCTGGTGGCTCGCCCGCGCTGGCGGCCGAGCTCAACACCGACGCCTTCCTGCGCCAGGTGAGGCGCAGTGGGTGTGTGTATGGGTTGCGGGGCGTGAGGGTGGAGTGGGGGCTGGGGGGCGCGCGCGCTGCCCCCCTCTCCCTCCCGCCCGACGTGCTGAGCCCTCCCACGCTTCCCCTCTGCCCCTGCCCCAGGCGCGCTCTTACGACGAGGCCAGCGCCTCGCCGCTGGGGTGGTACTTGAGAAATGCGACGACTCGATCGCTGACCCACCCCCTCCCGGTCATGCGCGCCCGCGAGGTCGACACGTGGGCCAAGGGAGAGCAGTACCGGGCGCTGATCGCGCGCGGGCGCCGCGCGGCTGCGCATGCGCCGGGCCGCGCTTCGGCCGGCGCAGGATGAGGTCGTGCGGGGCGAGGACGGCACTTCTTCCCTTCCTCCGGCGCCCCGCCACACTGAACGAATACCTATCCAGAGCCTATTGCCTTATCTGCCAGGTCTGTATCAGAGTCTTTCTGTCGAATTTGTTTGCATTGATGTTGCAACCTGCGTGATCTTGCAGCAGCGTGCAAGCCGGAGGGCGCTCGAGCCGCTCAGTCGCTTGTGCGCCGCCCTGCCCTGCCCCTGCGCCGCTCTCCTTCTCCGCACTATGCGATGTGCGCATTGGGGATGGTGGCCGTGACTGGGCCCTGAGAGGTCATGAAGGGCACGCCGCGGTAGGTACAGAGGCCATCTGGCAGCAGGGGAGAGACAGCATGTGAGGCATTGTGTCGGCATGCGACACGGCAGAGCAGCAGCGGCAGCGGGGGCAGCAGCGTTGGTCGAGTGAAGCCCAGCGGCGTGCTAGACCCCCATGCTTGCGACCCCCCTTCTCTCCCGCCGGCGCTTTCCTCCCTCGCGCACTTGCATCCGTGGTAAGATCGGGGGCAATCTTCTCAAACTGTGAGCAGGCGCCAGGGGGATAGCAGCGGGCGTGAGCGGGAGGGCACAGGGGGGCGTTTCGGCGGGCGTGAGCGGGCGCCAGCAGGGGCTCGCCTGCTTCTTCTTCGGGTTGATCACGGGCTCGGGCTCGGCGGTGTAGCTGCGGCAATGGTGGGCGGGGCGCAGAGGGAGGGGGCGCAGTAGGGGGAGAGACAACCATGGTGCCGCCGATGCACACCTCCCCCGCTGTGTTTCTCGCCCAAAAAGCCGGGGCCCTAGTTGGCTCCGCCCTCACCCCTCGAAGGCGATCTTCTCCCCCACCGGCACCCCCTCGGGCGGCGTGATGGGGTCCACCGCCGTGTGGTCGGCGTTGGAGGCACAGAGCACCTGTTGGACGCCAGGGGAAGCGAGGGGAAGAGACGGAGCGGTGGCGACCCGCGTCGGCGCGCCGCGCATGCTCTGGTCACCCTCCAATACTGCGCGCGCCCTGCTGCCCCAGGCGGCAGCGCGCTGGGCCCCAGGCGCCGGCGCGCATGCCCTGCGCCGCCAGGCGCCGGCGCCGCGCCACGCGCAACATGCCCCCCCCCGCGCTGACCATGCCATAGGACATGACGTCGCGCATCTTGGCGGGCTTGAGGTTGGTGACCACCACCACGCGGCGGCCGAGCATCGCGGCCTCGGGCACAAACTTGACCAGGCCGGAGATGACCTTCGGGGGCGGGCAGGCGGCCGCTGCTGGCGCCGGGCGCGGGGGCTCGGCGCGCCGGCGCCTGGCCGCGGCGCAGCACGTCGTTCAAGCCGCGTCCCCTCGGTCGCCCTCCCCCACCTCAGTCCCCTCGCTCACCTGCCGCGCCTTCTCCTCCCCCAGGTCAATCTCCTCGAGGTAGAGGCTCTCTGCGTTGGGGTGGCGCCCCACCTTGACGATGCGCCCCACCTGGAAGGGGGAGGCGGCGGATGGGGAGAGGGATAGGGCGAGGCGGGCGCGGGCAATGCTGTGCAGCCGCACAGGGTACCCCCCACCCCCCACCCACCCCACCCACCCCACCCACCCGGATGTCCAGCAAGTCCACCGTGGGGCTGTCGGCCGCCGCCGGCGCGGCAGACGAGCCGCTGCTTACCGCCGGCGCCGCGCCGGTGGCACTGGCCGCCGGCGTCGCTGGACTGGCCGCCGCCTCGCCTCCCTTCTTCTTCCTCTCTTTCTTGCAGGCAGCTGCTGCAGGCGCTCCTGCGGCTGTTGGCGCCTGCGCCGCGGCGGGCGCCGCCGCCGCCGCCGCTGCCTCGTGCTTCTCGCCCTTGCCCTTGGCCGCCTTGCCCTTGGCCGCCCCCGCTGACGCCGCCTGCTTGTCCGCGCTCACCGCGGCCGCTGGCGCGGGCGGCGGCGGCGGCACGAGCGGCGGCTTGGCAAACGTGGCTGCAGGGTACAGCGCTTGGCTGTCGGCGGTGTGGTGCAGTAGATCGTACCTGCGGCAGAGTGGACAGCAGTGGGAGAGAAATCACAAGTGCGCAAAAAGGGTTGCCAGCTATGCACCCACAGCCGCAGCGCCTCTGGAGGCAGCCACCGGCGCCCGGGCCCTTCAAAGCCCAAGCGCATCAGGACCGGCGCGGAGGCGGGTCACGAAGCAGCGCAGCCTCCGGTCGCCACCGCACCAGCGCAGCAGGTTGCAGAAGTGGCCGTGCTGGGCGACGGGGAAGGCGGCCGCCGCGGGCGCCACCGCCGCGTAAAGCACCAGGTCGGCCAGGCTGGGGGCGGCGCCACCGGCGAGGTAAGTGCGGGTGAGGAGCCACTGGTTGAGCTTGTCCAGCGCGTCGTCCATTAAGGGCGTGAGCTTGGTGTGGCGGAAAGCCAGCCACTCGGCCACCTGCGGGGGACCCGTGGGATGGCCACGTGCGCGGTGGTGAGGCGGCAGCGCAGGGGCGCCGCCGCCCTGCGCAAGTGCAATGCAGCGCCCAGGCTGCGCACTCCTTGCCCTGATGCCGCCAGGTGCTCACCTTGGCCTGCTGGTCGGCATCCTCACCCAGCAGGGCGGCGGCGAATGCACTCTGGCTCGCAAGGTGCCGGGCGGCAGTGTTGCTGCCGCACACCCGCTCCCTGCCCGGTCCCTCAAACTCAACGTCTTCTACTGATCCCACGCTGATCTGTGGCTCCTTGATGCCCGCATAGGCGGCCACCAGCCGCAACAGGCGAGCCTCCTCTGAGCTGGGAACGGCGAATGCTGCCATGGCGGCTGGCGTCTCAAGCAACTTGGAGCTGCCCTCGAAAGTGCGGCGCAAGGCGCCGATTGGCAGGAGAATGCCTTTGCGCAGAGTGGACTCTTGGTCTTGATCAGGGAGGGGCGTTTGCAATTGCAATTCGCATTGCGTGTATGCCAGGCGCTGCCTTTTGAGCCTCGCAGCGCAGCCAGGTGTGTGGGACTGTAGAGGTTGATGCCATTGCAGCAGCGTCCAGATAGGCGCCACCGGCGCGCCTGGCACGCATCCGAGGTTGCAGCGAGGGTGGGACTGCGGCTAAGGGTTGGGTTTGGCAAACCGCCGCCCGCCTCTGCCGCCCGCCTCCCACGCCTGCTTGCGGCCCCTGCAGGCTTGGTGGCACAATGGCACAAGGGAAGCAAGCTGCGAGCCCAGAGCTGCAGCATTTCCTGCAGCAGGAGCAGGTGGGTGTGGCCGACGTGGGTGTGCGACCGGAGGCGGATGTGAGGGGGGGATGAGGTTGCATGCACCAGCAGGTGCCCACGCCCTCATGAGGCCACACGAGGCTGAACAAGCGCACGCTGAGGCCGCGGAGCTGGGACAGGCGAGGCAGCTGATCACACTGCATACATCCCGCAGGCCAAGGCGCAGCTGCAGCAGACCGTGTCGCGTCTGACAGACGAGTGCTGGGACAAGTGTCTGGGAAACCCAGGTGTGTGGCCCGCAGCTAGCCACGAGGCTGCCGCGTTACCCCCGCGCCTGAGCCCATGCGGTGTCCCATGCAGGCAACTCCCTGAGCGGACGGGAAGCCAACTGCTTAGACAACTGCGCGCGGCGGTTCCTGGACACAACACAGGTGGGGAGGGGGGCACGGGGGGTGGGGAGTGGGGTGGGTGGGTGTGGGGTCGGGGTGGGTGTGGGTGGGTGGGGTGGGGTGGGGGTCTCCTCCCTGTGTTGCAGCTGCTGTTCCCCAACCCCAACCCCCGCCACCTGCAGTTTGTGGTCAAATACTTCCAGGTGCGAAGTGCGGGGGGGGGGGGGGGGGGGGGGGGGGGGGGGGGGGGGGGGGCGGGNAATACCCTGTACCCCCAAATCCAGCCCAGTCCCCCCGCCCCCCCCCCCCCCCCCCTTCCTCCACTCTTAGGCTGTTGCAAACAAGCCAGTACAGGGCGAAGTACTAGAAGAGGGCCAGCAGTTGGGAAGCACAGAGGGAAGTCGGGTCAAACCCCGGGGAAGCAGGCGAGAGAGAGCTGCATTTGGGGGAAGCAGTGCACCTGGGGCTTGAATGAAACATCGGATCAAGCATGAAAGAGTAGCGCGGGTGGGGTTGTAGCAGTGGGGTCAGTTGGCAGCGGGAGGTCAGCACGTTGGTGACGAGGGAGGTCAGCAGGAACGCCGCGCGCGCACCCGGTCACCGGACGAGGCCGCGCAGGCGAGCACCGGCGCCTCAGTCTGCGCGCACGTGCACGGCAGTGGGCGGCCTGCTCGTCACGCTCACGCGCTCGAAGCCAAACACAAGGCGGCGGCAGAAGGGGCAGTGCGGCGGCTTTTTCTCCTGCTTCGTCAGGTTGCGCGCGCAGCCGATGCACAGCTTGTGCTGGCAGCCCGCAAACGCCACCTCCACCTGCGCAGCAGGCGGGGCAAGGGGAAAAAGGTGGACCGTGGACGCGCAAAGCCAGCCGTGCGCGCTGGATCCGATGCCATGGTGCTGCCGCCCCTGCTGACGCTGCCTGGCAAGGTCGCGCAACCCCCCAACCCCCAACCCCCAACCCCCCCACCCCACCCCACTCCCACCCACCGCGTGGTCCAGGCAGACGCCGCACTCCTGGTCCTCCCAGCTCTCCTCGGAGCCGGCGACAGAGGGGTCGTCATCGCCGTCCGACACCTTGCAGCAGTCTTTGATCTCGCTGTCGCTCAGCTGCACCTCGGCTGCGGCGCCGCCGCCGGCTACCGTCACGGGCACCCCCGGCGCGCCGATCGTGGCCAGGCTGTCGGCGCCGCTGGCGCCGCCGCCCTCTACGCTCATCAGCCGACCGCGCAGGGTGCTGAGCACGTTGAGCATGCCGGCGGCGCTGCTGGAGTGGGAGGAGGAGCGGCGGTGGTGGAGCTGCGGCACCACGGTGAGCGTGGGGCCGGCGGCGCTCCGCGCGGCCGAGGGGTGCTCCTCTGACAGGAAGCGAGGGCGCTGGGGGACCGCCACCTCGGCGCCGCAGCCCGCTGCTGCGCTGCGCGTCCGCGCTGCGCCGCCACCAAAGGTGCCAGTGGGAAGGCTGATCTGTCGGTGCAGGCGGGAGGCATTGCCCACACCGCGCTGCTCCATGCCAGGGTTTCCGCCCTCGGCCTCGGTGGCGCCCGCCTGGCTGCTGGCGCGGTGGCGGTGGGGGGCCATCAAGCCGCCGCTGGCCATGAGGGACTGGAGGGTGTGGGCATTCTCGACAGACCTGGACCTGCGGCAGGCGGGCCGCGGGGGGCAGGGAGCGACCTGAAGGCCAGCCCAGCAGTGGCGAACAACACTGGGTGCTCGCTGCCCGGCAGCGAAACATCTGCTGGCCCCGACTCGTGGCGCGGGCGATGCGCTCCCTCGACCGCAGGCCCGCGCCGGGACCCACCTCTCCCGCTTCACACTCAGCAGGCCCATGTAGCCGTGCAGCGAGGGGAGACGGTCCACACGCGCCATGGGCGGATTGGGCAGCGAGGCCGGCACCGGCGCCGACGAGGCGACACCCAGGCTCGGCCGCGCCGGCGTGACCGGGGCGCTGAGTGACGCGCACCCAGCCAGCGGGGGCGCGTGCGCAAACGGCGAGATGGACGGCAACTCGGCGCCGGCTTCGTCCTCCGCGCCGGTCCACTGTGCCTGTGCACCCTCCAACGCATCTGGCGCGGCCAGGGGGAGCCCAGATGGTGGCACTCCTTCGGTGCCAGCCTCCTCCGCTCCCTCCTGGGCCTCTGCCGCGCACTCAGGGATGGCGGCAATGCTGGGCTCCCGCCTGCCGCCGCCGCTGCTGGGCTCGCGCCGCCCGCGGCCGGTGCCAGAGCCCTGCTGCAGTGCAGCAATCGCTGTGACGGCAGCCTGCACGCTGGGACTGGGGCTCGTCCGGGGCTCCGGCAGCGCCGCATCGCCGGCAAACGCTGTGGCCAGTGGCGTGGCCGTCCCGGGCGTGGCTGCGCCTCCCTGCCGCGCCGCGGCTGCCGCTTCGGTGTCCGCCTCCAGCTGGCAGCGGTCGAGCCACCCCAGCAGCTGCTGCTGCAGCACCATCGCCAGTATGGTCTGCAGGCGCTTGGGGCCAATGCCGTGCTCGGTGTCCCTGCGCGAGAGGGGGCGGCCGCAGGATCAGGCGAGGGACCCAATCTGACGGATGGGACGCCCAGGCGAAGGCCAGGCAAGCATCGCCCCCGCAGCACAGCCAGCGCTCCCCTGGCGCCCCCGCCCTCACCGCGCCGCATCCAGCGCCGCCTCCACCGGGATGCGAGGGTCCACGAGCTGCGCGAGCTGCGGTGCGCCGCGGTCGCGGGCCAGGTGGAAGGGCAGCTTGCGGAACTGCAGACGGCCCAGCGGGGGCACAGGGAGGAGCACTCAGTGTGGCTCTGTGCCTGTCGGCTGTTGCGTCGGCAACACCTTCCCAGCGGCCCCTGCCCACCTGGTTGCGCATGGAGCGGATGTCGGTGCGGGAGTGGCCCTCCCAGGGCCGCCGCCCGCGCTCGTCCAGGATCTGCCCCACGACGTTCATCAGCTCGGCGTGCGACTGAAGGGAGCAAGAGTTGGGGCGCAGGCGCGAGCTCGAAAGAGGGGCACAGCGGCAACGTGCGACTGGGGCGCCACGCGGCTGGGCGCCCTCCACGGCACGCCCGCGAGCCCTCCTGCGCGTGGCCCAGCGCCGCCGCGCCTGCAGGAGCGAGTGGACGGCCGACACGCTGCCGACGATGACGGCAATGTGGAGGGGCGTGGACCCGGGGACCAGGTACTCGTCACCCAGGTAGGCCTCGCCGTCTGCGGGGGGACAGGCAGAGGCAGGCAGGGCGCGTCTGTGGGCGTCCCACGTCAGCTCCAGCGCGTCCGCAGAGGGACCGACGGGCCCCCACATCGCCGTCCGCTGCCACCCTGTTTGGTGCGACATGCTCTCTCCCTCGCCCCCCCCCCTTCCCTGTGGCACTGCAAGCAGCTCTCTAAGGTTGTCAATGACGAAGGGGCTGGTGCGGCCCCCCCCCCCCCTCGCACCCGTCTTGACCATAATCGACGCGCCCGCCTGCAGAAGCGCCTGCACCGCCTCCAGATTGCCCGTCACCACCGCAAAGTGCAGCGCCGTCAGCCCGCCAAACGCGCGCTGGTCGATGTAGCGGCAGCTGGACACCTGCGGCGCGGCGCGGCGCGCGGGACGGGGGCGCGCGGGCGTCGGCGGCGCGGCAGCGCCACCCCCGGGGCTGCCACGATCCCCATCGCAGCACCTTGAGGACGGTCCTCGTGCCCAGGATGGAACCGACCTGCATGTCTTCCACGATGACGTTGCGCAGCCGCCGCGGCCCCTGCGGCCCGGGCACCACCGTGCCCTCGCCGCACAGCAGCCGCAAGCACTCGACGTGGCCGCCCGCCGCGGCGTAGTGCAGCGCGGTGCGGCGGTTGGCCTCGTCGCTGGCCAGCGGGTCGGCGCCCTCCCGCAGCAAGTAGGCGGCCACCAGCGCGTGGCCGCCGCGGCAGGCGAGCATGAGGGGCGTGAAGCCCTTGCCGTTGCGCTGGTTGAGCGCGGCGTCCAGCAGGCGGCGCCACTTGGCGGGGGCGGCGGGCTTGCGCCGCCCCGCGGCCACCAGCGCCTCCGTCGCCGCCGTGCGCTGCTTCAGGGGCTCCAGGATCGACTGGCAGACATCCAGGTGGCCGGCGGCTGGGGACGGGCGAGGGGAGGGCAGGGGCGTTTGGCGGGCAGTCAACCAGCGCCTCTGTGGGCTGGACCGTGGGGATCTGGGGACACCAGTGACCACATGGCAGCGCTTCCCTGCCGCCGCGCCCTGGGACCAGGAGCCCGAGCAGAAATCATTGCAGAAATGGAAATATCATGGCCAGCCGGCTGCCGCCGCCGTCCCTCCCAACCACCGCCGCACCTGCGGCGCGGTGCAGCGCGCTCTGTTTGCCGTGCAGGCCGCAGTACGAGGCCAGCTGTGGGTGGGCGCACATCACCTGCGGGCACATACAAGGACACACTGACTGAGCGGTGCAGCACTGGCGGAGCGGTCGGCTTCGGGGCGGCGGCACGGGCGGCGGGGGTTACGCGAGGCGTGTCCTGCCGCCGGCCCCGCATACCTCGGCCACCGTTAAGGCGTCGCCTGCCTGCGCCGCTGCCAGCAGGCGCGAGGCCTTGCCGAGACCTCCGGTCAAGAGGGTGCCGAGATTGGCCAGCAGCGTCATGTTAGCTACCTCTCCATCCACGAGTGATTGGCGGCACGGGAAGCGCTGGAAGCTGAAGTCTGGGGCGCCTTTGACGGGCTGCCTGCGTGCGCGTGAATAGGTCTCTGTGACGCACGCAGGTGGTGTAAAGCGCTCAAGAAAATAACTGAGTGGAACCAGTGAGGGGAAAAACAACTGAGGAACCAGTGAGGGGGACAAGTGTGGGTGGGCTTGTTCCTGCGGAGGCGGCAAGCCCCAGAAGCACCCACAGACTACAGTGCATGACTTAGCAGACTAGATCAACTGACCTTGCAGCGGTGGCCGCCACCGCCGCCCGGCGGCCGCCGCCTGCACATGGACCTGGTACCACCTCGGCCCCTCTTCCCCTGCAGGCTCTGCAACCCCTAGTGACCTTGCGCATTACAGAGGGGATGTGCAGGGGCAAACGGGAGCATGTGTTGGGTGGCAGGTGGGCGAGATGATGGGTCGGTGAGAGGCCTTGACAGCCAACCAAGACCGTCGCGAGAGACGCGCTGGGTCACGCCGCCTCCACACCCGATGCGTCCGCCGCGCTGACAAAGCGGTCGATGCTGGCGACGCTGGTGGAGGAGAAGGTGCGGGGGATGAAGGCGGGGGCGTCGGCCGACAGGAAGCGCTGGAAGCTGGGCACGCGCGGCATGGCCGCCGCGGGTGCGGGCACCGCAGCCGCCGCCGCCGCAGGCGCAGGCGGCGGCGCCTCTGCCACCGGGCCCGCCGGCGCACCAAACGAAAACGGCTGCTGTGCGGACTGGCTGCGCCCGCCTCGCCCGCCCTGCCCGCCCTGCTTGCCACCGCCGCGGCCCGCGGGCGCCCCGCCGCTGCGGCCCGAGGGCCCCGCGCCGGCGCCGGCTGCCTGCGGCGCCGGGGCCGTGTTCTCGGCGCCGCGGTCGGCCGCCGGCGCCGTGGCGCCTGCAGCCGCCGCCGTCTCAGCCACGCCCGCCTCTGCCGCCTTGCCGCGCTTCTCCATGGAGAAGCCGGGGACGGGGGGCAGCTCGGCGGGCGCGGTGCGCGGCAGGTCAAAGCCGGGCGTGCCGTCGGGACCCTTGGTGATGCGGGGCTTGGCGTTGGCAGAGTTGCGCTGCAAGCAGCAAGGCCGCGAGGAGCGGGAAATGAGCATGGGAGAATGCGGTTGGCGCGCTGTTCTGGCCCGCCAAACAGCCGCCACTTCAAACCCCCGCTCCTGGCCCCGCTCATGTCGCCGCTGCCAGGCCCGCGGCCGCCCACCTCCAGATTGCCCGTCAGCTTGATCTTGTTCGGGTTGACGGCGGGCAGGCGGGGTGGCGGTGCCGCGGCTGCAGAGGGGCACAGGCCGAGAGCCTCGCGTTCACGGTGCGAGCGGCAGTCTGGTGCAGGGGCTGGAGCGGGCGCAGCAGGTGTCAATGGCACGAGCGCTGTCTTCGTAGGCGGCGCCGCAGCGCGCACCTGGCACGGGCGGCGGCGGCAGCTCGGGGCCCTCCTTGGTGCGCTTGACGCGGCACGCGTTGATCTCGCCGCTCTTCAGGTTGGTGTGCAGGACAAACAGCACCTCGTCGCCAGGCTTGAGGAGGATATTGCCCGCCACCTGCAGCGTGGCGCGGGCGGAGCGCGTGGGGGTGCGTGCACAGTGGCAACAGGCGCGAGCACCGTTCAGTGTGTGGCAGTGGGCGCAGTGCGACTCAAAGGTTGCCTGGCTGCGCACCGCCCAAGCAGCTGCCCGCACACACAAGAAAGCAGCTGGGGAAGGGACTCGGGGGTTGAGCGCTACCACTCGCCTCGTTGAAGTGGAAGAAGATGCGGCTCTGGCCAGGGGGGATGCCACGCCCGCCGCGTGCAGGGCCCTGCGGCGCCTTCGCCGCCGGTGCCGCGGCCTCGCCCTCGCCGCCCGCCGCCGGCGCCGCCTCGCCTCCGCTGGCCGAGCGGCCGGGTGCGTCGCTGCTGGCGGCGGCGTCCGCCGCGTCGTCGCCCGCCGCGCTGGCGACCGGCGCAGCCGAGGCAGCGGCGCCAACGGGCGGGGGCGTGGTGGGCGTGGTGCCAGGGTCTTCATAGTTGATAAAGCCAAACTGCCGCTCCCGGTTGACCGTGGCCACGGTGCCCGCAGGGCGCACCACCGCCACCTCCACCGCGCGCTTGCCCGCAAACAGCGCGGCCGCGGGGACGCTGGCGTTCTGTGCAGCGCGTGCGGCCTGCACAGGGAGGAGTGGGAAATATTTCGGGCAGGGTGTTGGCTCACCGCAGGCCCCGACACCGGGCGAACAGACCCACGCCAAGCCGCCAGTGTGCCCAAACGTAGCCCCGCTGTCCCACAACTCCCGGACCTGCAGGTTGGTGGCCACACGGAAGGTGACATGGTCGCCCGGCTTGATCGCGCCGCCGCCCACCACCTCGGCCGCCGCGAAGCTCAGCTTGATGCGTGGGCCTCCCTCGCCGCCTGTGGCGCGCGAGGGGCGGGAAGCAGGTGATGGCCACGGGGCGGGGCAGCACTGTCTCCTGTGTCGTTTGGGCGCCATTCGTGACCGCCATTTGCAAGCAGCTTCACCCCCACGCACACCTGCCATGTACTCAAGCACTCCGCTGCTCTGCACGTACTGCTTGGAGGGGATGGGCTTCTCCAGCACCACGCCCCTGCGAAGCGCGGCAGAGGGGGCAGCATTGCTCTTGCCGCTGCCGCACGCCATGGAAGCATTCCCTTCGGCACGCCCACTAGGAACTCGTCCCTCTGACCCTCTGCAATGCACGCCTCCGCCTGCCCAGCCCATCCCCACGACCCTTGCCCTTCCCACCGGTGCACAGTCTCGGAGACGATGTCAAAGACCACAGAGCCGGGGGGCGCACGCCGCACCTGAGGGCGGTGGCAGCCGTGCAAGCGTCAGGATACGGAATGCTGTTCAGGTGCCGCCTGCCCAAGACCGCACTTCTAGAGCGCGTGGGATTCCACCCTCCTCCCGCGCACCTGCACCGCGCTCAGCTTGCCCTCGCGGTCGCGCTTGACCGAGTACTCAACGTCGTCGCCGACCTGGGACAGGAGGAAATGCAAGTCCATGGTGCACAATTGAGCGAAAAAGGGAGATGCTGGGGGCAACGGCGGATACGGGCACGCGCGCGCGGCCTGGCGGCCGGGCAGCAGAGCTCCTACCCCACTCGCACCCTCCCCATGCGCGCCTCCCCACACGCACACACCTTGACTTCGTCAGCCCGGATGCCGTCGAGGTTGGAGAAGTGGAAGAACATGTCTCCGGGGCGCTCCATCTGGGGCATGGGCGTAGGGAGGAACAGCCACTCGCAACGGACCCCGCCTGGCAGGCATGAGCACCTGCACACCGCTCGCTGCTCTGCGTCCCCATGGCCGGCCACCGCCCACCTGGCGGATGAACCCAAACTCCTTCTTCAGCAGCGTGACGCGGCCGAGCTGGCGGCCGCGCGTGGGGTCTGCGTCGGCCGCGGCCATCGCGCGCTCCAGCGAGGGCGTGGGGGTCATGCCCTGCAGCGGCGCCAGCGCGCGGGCGTGTAGCGTGAGCGGGATAGCCCTTTGAAAGGCAGCTCTTGTTAGATGCGACCATCAGCCGGCGCGAGACACCAGCGCTGCACACGGCGAGCATGCAAGTGCGCTCCGCAGCAGAGCGGGTCAACTCGCTTTGGCCAGCAGGCGCACGCCGACCGCCTTGCGCACGCGCGTCGCGCCGTTGAGCAGCACCTCAAACTCCACGGCGTCACCCGCCTCCAGGCGGGGCATGCCATCTGCACGTGCGGCGAAGGAGGCGCGGATCCAGCGCGGGTCAGGGCGCGCGGGCGCATTCGGTGAAATGGGCCACGCGGAGCCCTGCGGAGCAACGAGCGCCCGCTGCAGTGCGCGCGCGCCTGCCCTTCTGCTGAGCCCCTGTCCGCGCGCCTCCTTCTGGCACCCCGCTCGCCCCCGACCCTCACCCGCCAGCCGCCAGTTGCCGTACATGGCCTGCTGCTCCAGGCCAGCGGTGTCGGTGTAGAGCAGTAGGCCGTCGTCCACCTGCACCTGGGGCGGCCCGCGCGCCGCCTGCACGACCGTGCCCCGGAAGCGGCCGGGCAGCAGCTCCTCGCCGCCGCCGCCGCCGCCAGCAACGCCGCGCTGCGCGCGCGGGCCCGACGGCTGCGCTGGCGCCTGCACCGCTGTGTTGCTGCCCCCGGGGGCGGTGCTGAATGCCAGGGCACGTTGGTCCATCAGTGCATACCCCTCCTGCTTGGCGGGCGAGGCAGACACGGCAGCGTCCGCTGCGGCCACCGTCGCCGCGAGCGGCGAGGCCGGCGGCGCGGGGCTTGCACGCGGCGTGCCGCCCAGGGCCGCCGCGGCGGCCGCAGCCGCGGCCGCCGCCTGCTGCTGCAGTGGCAGGCCAAACGGCAGGTCGGGCGTGCCGCCGCCACGGGCGGAGCGCGGCGTGAGTCCGCCGGCGGAGCGGGGCGTGTGGCCGCCGCCGCGCGGTGTGGGGGGCGCCACCATTTGGACGTCATAAGCCACGTCCTTGCTGGTGGTGAGGTCTTTGGCAACGACGAAGCTGCGCCGATGGACAGCGGCACGAGCAAGAGAAGAGTCGGCGAGCGAGATGCACCATGCAGGCGCGCCGCAGGCGAGCGAGGAGCGGCCAGTAGCCAGCAACGCGGCGCGTGCCCCGGCCCCGCCGCAGCGAGCGACACAGCCGCTCCCTCCTCTCGCCTCCTCGCCACTCGCCCTTCTTTCGCCTCCTCGCCACACACCGACCTGACGGTGCAGCCGGTGGACGTGCGACCATCCGAGTCGTTGACGTGGAAAAAGTAGCGGGTCTCGGTGGCGGCGCACTTGATGAAGCCAAACTGGGGACAAGAAGCGGGGCAGCAGAAGCGGCGCAGGGTGGGGGCCCCGCCCTGCACATCACCATATGCCCCACCGCCCGCGCATGCCCACAGCCCCCTCGCCGCTCAACCTTGCCGCGCTTGGCCGCCCTCTGCCTATGCCCCGCCCACAGGCTGCGCGCCGCAGGCCCACCTTGGCCACCTGGCTGACCACCATGCCCTGCAGCCGCGTCGCCTGCTCCGGCACCTCGATCGTGTGGCGCGTCGCGCGCGCCGACCGCGGGCGCGACCCGCTCTTGCTGCGTGGCGTGACGGCGGCAGTGGGCGTGGCGCAGTCGCCGGCGGTCGGCGTGACGGCAGCGGTGGGGGTGGCGGGCGTGCCGTCGGCAGGCGGCGGCGTGCCGCTGCGCTCGGCGGCCTGGGGGAACAAGGTGATTGGGCGTGGGAACGACAGCTGCTCCATCTCGGCCATCCTGCGTAAAAACAGACAGAACGACTTGAGCTGGTGGCCTTCCACCCAGTCGCCCTCTCTCAGCCTCCTCAGTCACCCAGCGCCATCAGGAATGCTACAAAAGCCGCCTGGAGCGCAGCGCCGAGCCGTCCTGCTCCAGTCCTCGTCCTCCTGACGCGCATTTCGCACCTGGAGGCTGAAGAAACCCTGCGTTGCAAACGCACGCCTTCACAGGCGGCGCGGTGGGTGAAACAAAGTTCAGCACAGTTCAGGGGGCTCAGCGCTTGGTGCTAGGCCCCGCAGTCGCACGTAGTGATAACACCCGAGTGGTGCTACCAGCGGAAGAGGGCGGAGGCGGGGCTGAAGTAGGCACGCACCACAGACCTAGCGCTGGCGACCCCGAGGTGCGGCGGCGGCCGCGGTTTTGACTGATGCCAGCCTGCGTGTCACTGCTCCAGGTGCCGTCCCTGTCCAGGCAGCTCACAGGTGCCGCCGCCGCCACACTGCCGCTAACGGCTGGGGGCCGCCATCGCAGTGCCCGCACTCGCACCCTGCATGCACATGCCTGTCCGTCTTCTTGCAGCCCCCAGCAACTAACACTCGTGGGCAGCAACAAGGTTAAGCAACAGAGTCAAGCACATCAAGCAAAGCAGAGTCAGTCAGGTCAGAGACTTGCATGTTGGTCCATTCTGAATTATGTCATTCCGCTGCCCTTAGTTTTACTGTGCCAACTGGGGAAGCCGGGCAGCCAGCCCACACAGATTTTTTCCGAATCTCCTCTCCAGGCAGCGCAGTGGTGCCTGGAAAGATGCGGCTCTGCGCCTCAATGACAGCTGGTGTGAGCAGCCGCGATGGGCCCTGCACCCAGCAGCCCTCGCCCACCCTGCGGCAGAGCAGGCAGGTGCAGGGGGGACAGCCAGTGGCTGGGCATGAGCATGTCGCATACGCGCAAGCATGCCGCATGTCTTGCTGGGCACATCGCTGCGCAACACACCTGACTCGCCGCCAGGAGACTGTGTTGCCACGCACAAAGTGGGGCACCACCTTGGCCCCAAAGCCCAGCACCGCCCCTGCCCCAACGGAGATGAGGTGGAGCTCGTAGGACAGGCGTGAGAACAGCAGCGCCGAATGATGAATGTCCGCGCCCGCCATCCGGTGCGCCCAGCTGTAGAGCGGTGTGCCGGCAAAGCACTCCCACGCGGCGGAGAAGGACGTCACGGCTTGCACTGCAGCAAAAGTGTGTCCGGCGGGGTGAGGGCCGGGGATCACGGCACACTTTTACCCGGTCAGCCACCTGAGCTGTTGGATGCACACGCCATGCGCGGACGCGGCTCACCTCCCAGGCCCATGCGCATCCCCGCCAGCGTGCCACTGCCGCCATCGGGCGCCGCAGCGCGCATGTCCAGGGACCACCTGGGCGCAGTGCAAGCAACGTGCATGCATGTTGGTGACAGTCACAGCACAGCACACGAACAAAAACAGCCACCACACGCACACAATCCACCCACCCACCCAACGATGTTGATCCAGGCGGTCAGCAGCGCCGCGTTGAGCAGCTTTGCCGCCGGTATGGCGCCCAGCAGCGCCGGCACCAGGGCCGGCTGCCAGCCTATTCGCCACACTGCAGCGGCCAGCAGCCCCATGACCGGCCCCCACGTCGCCAGCAGCTCCACCACAGCCCAGCTTGCACCAACTGCCGTCGCCAGCAGCGGCGTAACAAACGAGAAGAACCCAGGTTGCAGGTGAGATGGGTGGACTGCGGGCAGCGCATCCGCCTCACGAGGCCCGCCCATCCTGTACTGCATGCCGCCCTGCAGCGCTCGCAGGCAGAGGTAAGGCAGAGGCATGCCAGTCCACAGTCAGTAGAAAGCATCTTGCACTGTCTCTCGCCATAAAGCGCTAGTCACATGTGCGCGACAGACAGGTTTGGGGAGGCCCTCAGCTCAGCAGCGATGTTGCTGTCACCTGGACCTGGTGGTGGGCAGGGACGGTGGCGCCGGCAGGGATGCATGTCTCGTTGCCAATGGCGCAGCCGTCGCCCACCAGCGCGCCGGGGAACAGCGTGGTGTGGGCAAGGCTCACAGCCCGGCCGACGGTGACGCAGTGGACCACCCCGTCTGCCGCCACGCACTGGACAGCCAGCTGGCCTGCCACCGACGCGGTGGTGAAAGCGCCCAGCGAGAGCGCATCCGGCTCTGTAATGACCGCATTGCTCAGCGATGCCGTGGGGTGGATGCGCGCGCCCATGGCGGCCACCGTGCTGCCGTCCAAGCTGAAAAGAGGGCTGCCCAGCAGGCGGCGGAAGATGCTGTAGCGCAGCAGCAGGGCGTCAGAGCCCAACAGGTCCAGTCCGGGGGAGAGGGGGCCCATCACGAGGCGTTTATATGCCACCACCACGCGGTTCATGCTCCATGCCGCGAGCGGCAGCAGCACATGGCGGACCAGAAGGATGAGCAGCAGCGGGAAGACCGCCAGGGGCCACTGCAGCACGGAATGGTGGGTTGTGTGTGTGTGTGTGTGTGCACGTGCGCGAAAGAGGCTGTGTGTGGGTGCGACGGCTGTGGGGCAGGCAACAGGAGGCAGGCATCTGGCGCCTCACCTGGGCACCGCCTTGCAGGGACGCGACCAGCAGGGCTGGCACCTCGAATGGCCACACGCCAGTGCAGAGGCGCAACACAGAAGCTGCTACAGCTGCCCCGGGAACCAGGCAGAGGTAAGTTACCAGGCCGCTCGCGGCTGCAGACCGCTCCGCCGCGCCCCTGTCTAGGTGCTGCTCGGGGTAGAAGGTGGGGAAACTTTCTTCCATCTCCTGCTGTGTCACCAGCGCATTGGGCTGGCTGAGCGTTGTGTACGGCTTCGTCGCGTGGCCGTTGGGCATCCGGCCTCCTGGCTGCACCGTTGACAGCCGGCCGAGCGTGCAGTGCCTGCCCACGCGCGCAGTGCTGAAGACGAGGCACGGCTCTGCATTGGCACCCAGGGAAGGCGAGCAGGCAACATTTAATTCTTGGAAGGTAGTGCCGCTGTTGTGGCTGGCATGCGCTGCATGGCGCCGCTAGAACCGCTTCCCACCTGGCGCCAGGAACCCTGCCGGACAGACAAACGCGGCCGCGATGGAGCTACCACTTGCCAGCACGCTGCCTTCCCCAATGGCAACGAGATCGGGTTCGTATAGAGCAGTGGTGTCGAGCAGCACGTCCTCTCTGCGGCAGCAGTGATGACAGTGGCGGAGATGCAGGGAAAACCCACCCACCCTGCTCGAGCAGGGTGGTTTCTGCAGGTCGCTCGGCAAACCTGCCCACTGCACTCACCCGATGTGCGCTCCCAGCGCTTGGAAGAGCGCAGAGAGCAGGCGCGTACGTGCCAGGTGCGGCGCAAGCACAGCCATAGCAGAATCCTGCAGCGCGCGGTATGTGATCCACCTGCGGCCATGGAGAAGAGACGGGGCTCGCTCCAGAATGCCTCCTAGACGCGGCGCTGGCCGGCCTGCGCAGAACGCGCTGCCGGTTGCCCAGCTCACCGCAGGTACACCCAGCCGTAGAGAGGGTACAGGCCAGGGCGCATGTGCCGCGGGAACAGCGCCACCTTGGCAGCCACCAGAAGCAAGGCCAGCCAGGCGAGCATCCCCGCATAGAGCAGCGGCCCAACAGCCGCCAGAGCCAAGGGCGGGGCCATGCTCCGCAACAACAGCATGGCAAGCAGCAGGCCGCACATGGCGGCAGGCACCACTGCTGCAACACAGCTGCTCAGCACAAGCTGCAGGGCCAGGTAGCAAGGGTAGGGGAGCAAGGTGCTCGGGACGGGGTGAGGCAGCTGGGAGGCCAGGTCCAGACTCTTTGCTGATAGGCTGGCAGCCGGCGCCTCGATCCGGGCCGACGAAGTTGGCAACAGCAGCAGCAGAGTGCTCTGCCCCAGGCTCCTCGCCATCCGCACAAGCAGTGTCTCCTCGCCAGCATGCTCCATAAACTTGGCAAGCGCCTCAGCATAGCCCTGCACACACGGTTGCAGTTGTGGGTGCGCCACTGCAGCAGGACAGGAGACAATCTGGCCAGTGCTCTGAATGGGCAACGCGGCCGCAATCACTCGCCCTGATGGTAGGGTGGCCATACAGCAGCGTTCCAGGGAGGCTACCAATGTCGAGGGCCTTGCGAACCCCTGCCAGAACCATGACCGCGTTCAGTGACGTGCCGCCTGCGGCGAAGAAGTCGGCCGTTACGCTGAGAGGGGCGTCGGCCGGCCGGCCCAGCACCTCGCCCCACACGCGCTGCACAGTCGCCTCCAGCTCGCTCGCCGGCGCCACATACTCTTCCGCCCCGGCTGCGCTCCAGTCGGGCGCTGGCAGCGCTCGCGCGTCCACCTTGCCATTGGGCAGCAGGGGGAAGGCATCCAGCGCCACCACCACGCTGGGCACCATGGCTGGCACCAGCAGGCCGCGGCAGTGGGCCAGCACGGCTGCCGGCTCGGCCGCCGCGGGCGTCACGTAGCCCACCAGGCGCTTGGCGCCGCTGGCGTCTGCAAGCGCGGCCACCACCGCCTGCTCCACGCCTGGCGCGCCGGCCAGCGCCGCCTCCACCTCTCCCAGCTCGATGCGCACGCCGCTGATCTTGACCTGGCGGTCGATGCGGCCCAGGTACTCGATGGCGCCGTCGGGGCGCCAGCGCACCAGGTCGCCCGTGCGGTAGGCGCGCTGGTAGTGTGGGAGCATGGCGGGCGGCACAGCGCCGCGCACCAGGTCCAGGCAGGGGTTGGGGATAAATTTGTCGGCGGTCAGGTCGGGGCGGCCGACGTAGCCTGCGGGTAAAACCAGCGAGGGGGTGCGTGTTTGCGTGTGTGCTGGAAGCTTGCCCAACCAACCATTGCTGCAGGGCAGCCAGGGAGCTGGGAGCTGGGAAATGATTGCGCGACTGCAGGAGCGACTCACCGATGCCCAGGCGAGGGCCGCTGAGCAGCAGCTCGCCAGGGACGCCAACTGGCACGATGGAGAGCCTGGCGTCCACGATGTAGGCATGCACGTTGGCGTCCGGGCGCCCAATTACCACCTGGCCGTCGCTGGCGCCAAACGTGTGGTGCACCGTGAGTGCCGTGACCTCGGTGGGGCCGTAGGAGTTGATGACGCGCACTCTTGGGAAGGCCTGACAAATGGGTAGAGGGAGGATGCACGCAAGGCCCAGTGTCAGCTGCTTCAGTGTGTATCTGTCGCAGCAACAACGCGCGTCAGCTGTCTCAGCAACAACGCGTGCTGCATTGCCAGCAGCACCCTCGCCTGGTGCAGCCGCGCCACAGTGTCCAGCGAAACAGCCTCGCCGCCCAGGCCCCAGGAGCGCATGAGCTCAAACGGCGGCCGCAACTCGGGCGCCTTGATGTACTCGTTCGCCTGGAGCAGGGAGGCAGGGATGTGCAGTGTGAGAAGACTCCCAGGCACAGCATGAGCAACTTGAAGGCAGGTTCAGAAGCGTCGGGCTGCGCGGAGCAGCCCACCAGCGTGGGCACGGTGAAGACCATGCTGGTGACGCTGTACTGCCGAATCAGGGAGCCAATGTAGGCGGGGTCCAGGTGGCCTCCCGACCGGGCGATCACAAGCGTGCCGCCCAGCATCAGTGGTGGCATGACCTTGGAGAGCAGGCGGAAGCATCGGTCGCAGGGGGGGTGAGCTCTAGTTTGAGTGGTGCGCTGAACATGAGAGCGCGCCTGCTCGCAAGGATGGCACACACAGCCGTGCAGACCGGGCCCTGCCCACCTGGAGGATGTGGGCGTCAAAGGAAACCGTGTTGGTGAAGAGCACGACGTCCTCCCGGTCTGCGTTTGAGGGAGAGTCTTGGGCCTGAGACTCTGATGCGAGGCACAGCAGATGCAGCAAGGAATGACAAGGATCAACCATGCGGAGCACAGCCTGCCGCTCACCAAGACCATGCAGCTCCACCAGCCAGGGCAGCATGTCCTGCAGGCCGCAGTGCAGCAGCGCACAGCCCTTGGGCCGCCCTGTAGAGCCGCTGGTGAAGATGATGTAGGCGGGGTTGGCGGGCGTGCAGCGCCGTGCCAGCTCGATGCCGTTGCGCTCCTGTGACATGCACGCGTCTGCCACGTTCAGCACGGGGCAGCCGCCTGCGACCAAACCCTCGGCGCGCTGGCGGTGCGCCGGCTCTGTCAGGAGGATCGCAGCGCTGGTGTCCTCCAGGTAGATGGCCAGCCGGTCGTCGGGGTAGCTGGGGTCGCAGGGCAGGTACCCGGCTGCAGGGGCGCATTAGCAAGGGCTTGTGAGCGCGGCCGCTTCCTCAGAGCCACGTGAGCATGCCGAACTGCGCCCCCTGCACCAAGGCCCAGGCTGTGCAGCACAGCGAGCGCTCACCTCCTGCTTTGAGCGCGCCCAGAATGGCAATCACCAGATCGAACGAGCGGTCCAGCATGATGCCCACGGTGCTGCCGCCGCCCACTCCCCTGCTGACCAGGGCCGCCGCCAGAGCGTCGGCAGCCGTGTCCAGCTCCGCATAGGTCATCTCCTCTCCCTCAAACACCAGGCAGCGCCGGCCAGGGCAGCTGCTTGCAGTGGCAGCAAATGTCTCGTGGAAGAGCGGACCCTCCAGGAACTCTGGCCGCACGGGGCCGCAGCTGAAGGCTGCCACCTCCTGCCGATCGCTGCTGCTCAGCAGGCTGCACGAGAGGGTGGCTGCTTCGGGCGTCGACGTCGCCTGAGCTAAAAGCTGTTCAAAGCTGCCAAGCAGGCGGGCAATCGTGGCCTGGTCAAACAGCTCGGCCATGTAGTCGATGCTGAGCTCCTGGCCAAGAACTGTGATGGTGAGGTCCATTTTTGCGTGCGCGAGCTGCGCCTCAGCCAGGGGCAGCAGAGGGATGCCCAAGAACTCGCTTGCGGTGGCGGGTGGAGGCAGGTACTGGAAGAGCGCCTGCAGGCACAAAGACGAGGAGATTACTGCCTAGCTTCCTGCACAGGCATTCGAGCGCATCTAGCACAACACAAGCATCAGACACAAAGGAGAGCCAGCAGCTGGCACATGCAACCAGCGCACCTGGAACAGCGGGTTCACGCCCGCCGCGCGTGCCGCGCCCGCCGCGGCCACGACCTGCGCCAGCGGCAGCGCGCTGTGCGCCGGCGCGTCCAGCGTGCCCGCGCTGGCCAGCCGCGCCATGTCTGCAAAGCTCGAGCCCTCGGACGCCACGCATCGCACGGGCAGAGTGTTGATGAAGTAGCCAACCAGGCCCTGCGTCTCAGGGAGGTCGCGCCCCGCCACGGGCACACCCACCACCACGTCGTCCTGCCCGCTGTACCGCAGCAGCACCGCCTGCAGCGCCGCCAGATACACCGCCTGCGCGTTGATGTGCAGCTGGCGCGCCAGCGCCTCCACGCCCTCCAACAGCCCGGTCGGAAGGGTCCTGCTGATGCGTCCGGCGGCAAAGCTGGGCCGCGCCGGCCGCACCCGGTCCAGCGGCAGCTGCAGGAGCGAGGGAGCCCCCTCCAGGTAGGCGCGCCACCATGTCCGCAGCTCGTCGCCGGCAGCGCCAGAAACCTGCGCCTGCTGCCAGGCTGCATAGTCGCCGTACTGGATGGGCAGCGGCGCCCAACCAGGCTGCTGCACTGCCAGCGCAGCCGCATATGCCAGGCTCAGCTCCTGTTGCAGGATGCCTGCAGACCAGGCGTCGCCCACCGCATGGTGCAGCGTCAGTGCCAGCCACACAGCCTCGCCGCCCGCCTGGCGCACCAGCCGCGCACGCAGCAGCGGCCCGGCAGCGAGGTCGAACGAAGCTGCTGCCTCGGCCGCCAGCTGCTCAGCGGCCTCGGCCTCGCTGGCCGCGGTGCCAGCTGCCAGAGGCACGCTGAACTCAGTCACAGGCACCACCAGGCCGACCGGGGAGCCGTCCTCACGCTCAGCATACCGCATGCGCAGCACCTCGTGCCGCGCGGCCACGGCATCAAGCGCCGCCTGAAGGGCGGCCAGGTCTGGGCAGCGCGCCAGGGCCAGGCTGGTGGGCATGTTGTAGGCGCTGGCCCCGCCCGTGCAGCTGCGAATGTCGGGAAGGAGCAGGGAGCGAATGCGGTCAGGGGTCGAGGGGCGCATGCAGCAGCCAGCAGCTGGGATGTATGCACCAGAAGAGGGATCAAGGCCCACCAGCCACCACCCACCTGAGCAGCCACATCTGCTCCTGGTTGGACGACAACGGCCGCTCCTCGCCTTCCCAACCATGTGGCGCAATCGCGTCCTGTTTACTGCCGCCAGAAATCAGGATCGCTCTCAGTGCCGATGCGACACCACGCGGCGTGCGCTCGGTGTGCACCAAGGTGGCTGGAACGGAGTCCAGGCCTAGTTGCTGCTGCAACACAGCTGTAGCCCGGAACACCTGCAGCGAGGTGCCGCCTGCCGCAAAAAAGTCGTCAACCATGCTCAGCGGCTCGCCCTCCAGCCGGCCAAGGACCTCTGACCACACCCCCTGGACAGTAGCGCTCAGCTCGCTGATAGGGGGTACATACTCTTCAGCACGCGCAATGCTCCAGTCGGGCGCTGGCAGCGCACGCGTGTCCACCTTGCCGCTGGGCAGCAGGGGGAAGGCATCCAGCGCCACCACCATGCTGGGCACCATGGCTGGCACCAGCAGGCCGCGGCAGTGGGCCAGCACGGCTGCCGGCTCGGCCGCCGCGGGCGTCACGTAGCCCATCAGGCGCTTGGCGCCGCCAGCATCCTCCAGCGCGGCCGCCACCGCCTGCTCCACGCCGGGCGCGCCGGCCAGCGCCACCTCCACCTCTCCCAGCTCGATGCGCACGCCGCTGATCTTGACCTGGCGGTCGATGCGGCCCAGGTACTCGATGGCGCCGTCGGGACGCCAGCGCACCAGGTCGCCCGTGCGGTAGGCGCGCTGGTAGTGTGGGAGCATGGCGGGCGACACAGCGCCATGCACCAGGTCCAGGCAGGGGTTGGGGATAAACTTGTCGGCGGTCAGGTCGGGGCGGCCGATGTAGCCTGCCGCTAGGCGAGGGCCGCTCAGCAGCAACTCTCCTGGTGCGCCCAGTGGCACCGGATGCATGTGCTTGTCCAGCACATATGCATGCGCGTTTGCATCGATCCGCCCAATCGTGATCAGGGGATCAGACGGCAGGCAGGTAGCATGAGTGATGTTGACGGTGGCCTCGGTAGGACCTGGAGTGAAAGGATAGGTGAGTTGGTGGTGCGAACCATCACGCTCTTTCAGCCACGGGCAAGTGCTTGGGTGCTGCATGACCCGCACAAACAGCACATGCCAGGCCTCTCACCATAGGCGTTTGTCGTGGGCAGGCCGGTCTGCGACAGGCAGGAGTGACACAGGTTCGGCCTCAGCCTCAGCCGGCACGCACGACTTCCAGCCCCTTTCCAGCAGCCCCAGCCACAGCGAAAGCTGTACAACCTGGTTGTCAGGCGGCCTGCCCATGCATCAGACACCCCATCTCACCACTTGGAACACCATATCTACAAGGTCCTTGGGCGGCGGCTCCCCTGCACGGGAACGCGGGCAGGTGTATCTCCGCCCCGCCCTGAGCAGCACGCTCACCCACACGAGGGCTCACAGGCCGAGGCACAGAAGAAGAAGAGCCCACACAGAGGCGCACACAGACACAGAAATGTGCAGAAAGACAATGGGAGGGCTGGCGAGCAGGTGCGGGGCCCACCTGAGAACATGACCACGCGCAGGCTGGTGCAGCGCTGGGCTTGCGGGCTGCTGAAGTAGTCGCGCCCCAGGATGGGCACCGAGTTGAGGTACGTCACACCCTGCAGCACAAAGGTGCAAGACACAAGCACTTGCGTGCGGAGGGTATGTGCATACAGGGCACGAGGACAGGTGGACAGCGTGTCACATGGGCGGCGCGGGAGGGCCCAGTCAGCGCCTCGCCTGCTCCGCCACGAGGGCCATCAGAGAATCGGCGTCCAAGTGCTGGTCCTGCTCTGCCACCACCAGCCGGCCACCGTTGTAGAGCGCGGCGCTGTACTGGACGACGTGCGGGTCAAAGTTGACTGCAAGGGACACATGGGCGCATGGCTGTCTGTGCTCCTGGCAACTTGGAGTGGGACGGGCAGCATGCGCGCTGACTGCAATGCTGCAATGGTGAGGTCGCACAGCCCAGTAACACAAGGCAGGATTAGCAGTGCCGCAGTACGCACTGGGGATGGTGAGGATGCTGATATCGTCAGGGCCAAAGCTGAACCGGTCCCGCAGGAAGCAGGAGTAGTCGCGCAGGCCGGCGTGCCGCACCACGACTCCCTTGGGGCGCCCGGTCGAGCCACCTGCCAGGGGAGGCGGCGAGGCACATCAGGAGGGCATGCTGAGCTGGAGTGCGCGCAGAGCCAGCACCCACACGGTGCTGCCAGTGCCGCGCATAAAGAGAGGAAGAGCTGGCTCACTGGTGAACTCGATGTAGCAGAGGTCGTCGGGTGCAACGCTCGAGAGAACCGCCACATCCACTCCAGCCGGCGGGGCGCGCAGCAGCACCTCCTCCACAACAACAGCCTGCACAGAGCAGGCAGCGCAGTCCACTATAAGCTGAGCAGACGACAGCAAGTCTGACATGCTGGTAGAGTGACCAGCCAGCCGGCAGGTGACAGCGCCAGGCGGCAGAGGCGCCACACACCTTGAGCGGCCTCGATGCAGGCGCCAGCGCCGCTGCGCGGACCTCATGGCTGCGCGAGGTCAGCAGCAGCTCCACGCCGCTGTCGTCCAGGTAGATGGCCAGGCGGTCGTCCGGGTAGCCGGGGTCGCAGGGCACGTAGCAGCCTGGGAGAACAAGGACATCGGCACAGTGTCCGCATGCCTTTACTGGCAGTGCTAGGGGTTACCCGCAACCCATGCAACCTGTGTCTCAATCTGCCCAGTCCCCGCCTGTCCCTCTCTGAATGGCCATCCCCGTCCCACCCACCCCCCGCCACGAGGATGGCCAGCAGACCAACGACCAGCTCAAAGCTGCGGTCCAGCATCAGTCCCACCGGCGTGCCGCGCCGCACACCCAGGCCTGCCAGCGTGCACGCCAGCAGGCCGACGCGCCGCTCCACCTCGCCGTAGCTGAGCTCCGCTCCCTGGAACACCAAACATGGCGCGCCCGGCCGCGCCCCTGCCTGCCGCAGAAAGCCGAAGTGGAGGAGCGGTTCCTCAAAGTATTGGCGCCGCGGCTCACCCTGGCAGCAGCGCTGGAACAGCGCATGCGCCTCGTCCTCGCCTCCCAGCACCAGCCGGTGCAGAGGCGTGTCGGGCGCAGCGGCGGCGCCGGCCAGCAGAGCGCGGAAGCTTGCAGCGAGCCGTGCCACCGTGGACTCATCAAACAGCTCTGACATGTAGCGCACAATCAAATGGCCCTGGCTGTCAATGGTGAGGTGCTGCGAGCAGCAGAGTGGGGGCACAGCCTTGGTCGATGCACCTGACGCAGCACGGTGCTACTAGCAACCAGCCTGCCGCATGAGTGCAGGCCCACAGGGTCAAACTCACCAGGTCGAGCTTGGCCTGCCGCACAGTGGGCTCGCTCACTGCTGCCCGTGCGCCAGCAAATTCGACCGCCAGAGCATCCATATCAGGAAGATACTGGAGCCACACCTGCATGCACCGCGTGACAAGAGGGAAGCACCGCACGTGGAAACAAACAGCAGAGCCGCAGCCAATCAGCACAAGGGCAGGCACAGTCCCTGGCAGCCAGAATCAAGTGAATGTGTTGCAGTGAATGTGTTGCCATGGTGTGGTTGTGCAGCAGCTGGGTGCAGCACTGGCCTGGAACAGCGGGTTGACGCCGGGCATGCGCCGCGCCCTGGCGGCCTCCACAACCTGATCGAATGAAACGATGCCGGCGCAGGCGAGTGCCGCGAGCACTGCGTCCGAAGCCGCGCTCGCCAGGTCCAGGAAGCAGGCCTCGTCGGGAGGGGCGCAGCGGACGGGCAGGAAGGATATGAAGTACCTGTGGAGAGAGGAGAGAGCAAAGGGACGAAGGGGCAGTGATGGCGCATGGGCGCAATGCCACCGCCTCCTGCAGCTGCATTCTGCAGGCGGCGGGCCAGCGCAAGAAGCTCACCCGACCAGGTCGTGCGTCTCGAGGCGGTCGCGCCCCGCCGCCGCCACGCCCACCACGACCTCGTCCTGCCCGCTGTACCGCAGCAGCACGGCCTGCAGGCCCGCCAGCAGCACCGCCTGCGTGTTGATGCCCAGGCTGCTGGCAAGGCCACCCAGCGCCTCCATCAGGTCTGTCCCAAGCTCCAGGGTCAGGACTCCGGCCTCCATGGTCGGGTGCAGGGGCCGCGGCCTGTCCAGCGGCAGCTGGAGCAGCGGCGGAGCGCCACGCAGCTGCTCCCGCCACCAGGCGCGGTGCTCCGCTGCCAGCGGGCTGGCCAGCGCCTCGCGCTGCCAGGCCGCATAGTCGCCGTACTGCAGCTGCAGGGGTCGCAGCGCGGGACTGCGCCCGGCGAGCGCCTCGGCGTAGGCAGCGGCCAGATCGCGAAGCATAACGCCCACGGACCTGCAGCCAGAAGAGCGTGGGGCAGCATTATCAAGAATGCTGGCCATCAGCCCCTTGCTGTGACAGGAGGCTGACTGCAGCGCTCAACCACGCACCATGCGTCGCCCAGCGCGTGGTGCATAATTAGCATGAGGTAGAAAGCGCCATCGGCACCGAGAGCGGTGGTGGCTCGGAAGAGGGGGCCGCTCTCCAGGGCAAATTCCTCGGCAGCATCTGCCTCCAACGCTGCCTCCACATCCCCCACGGTGCCCAACGACGTCAGGGGCACCACGAACGAGGCCGCCGGGCGCACGCGGCCCACCAGCGTGCCAGAGGCATCGTGTGCAAAGTGCATCCTGCAACGCGGGACGCCCGGGGGAAGAGGGAGATGCTCCTTGTGGGTGGAGAAACTAGCGAGCCTTTGGCGTCCGCACTCCCCATCTGCCAGCCACCACCCACAGCAGACGCCAAACCCCACCCCACCTGATGATCTCGTGGCGAGCGGCAAACGCAGCCAGCGCCGCCTCCAGCGCGCCCGGGTCGAGCGCACGCTCCAACCGCAGGATCGCAGGCATGTTGTACGCGCTGTTGTAGCCGCTCTTGTGCAGCACCCACATCTGCTCCTGGTGGCTCGACAGCGTGCGCGCGTCGCTCGGCCACTCGCGCGCAATGATGGGGGGCAGCTCCGCGGCGCCGACGCTGTCCTCTGCCTTGGCCAGCTCCTCTGCGAGCTGCGCAATTGTGCGAGCCCGGTGCACCAATGTGGGGGGGATGGAGCGGCCCAGAGCCTTCTCCATGGCCGCGCCCGCCTGGAAGACCTGCGGCGGGGGCAGGGCATAGCGTGGCAGAGGTGCGGTCAGCATGCGCGCTGCCCCAAAACACGTGTAGCAAGCAGGCAGCCGTTGCACGCAGTTGGACAGCAACATGGCGCGAGCGTTCCATGGTGCAACCACTGGGTGACATGGTGCACCCAGTGGTGCCACTGCACCCAGTGGTGCCCTCAACCCTTGCACTGCCGCAAACCCTTGCAAACCAAAGCAGCGCTGTCAGCGCTGAGGCCTTCACTGTGCGTGCCTGCAGTGACGTGCCGCCCTCTGCAAAGAAGTCGGCGGTCACGCTGATGGGCGCGCTCGCGGGCCGGCCCAGCACCTCCATCCAGGCCGCCTGGATGGCTGCCTCCAGCTCGTTGCGGGGCGCCACATAGTCGACTGCGGCGCAGCATGGGGGCGGCTCGAGCAGCACTTCGCCAGGGGAGCCAGCAGGCAAGCATGCACCAGGGCAATCGCGTGCAGGCCCAGCAGTGTGAGCTTGAACGTGGCAGCTGCCCTCTGGCCGACGCCTGCCTGAACTCACCCTGCACCAGCGAGGCGTCCCCGGCATCAAACGTGCCACCAGGGATGAGTTGGAGTCCCTTGCCAGCCAGCAGCATGGACTTGCAGGTGGAGCGCCGGATTTTGCCAGACTGCGAGGGGGTCATGGGGGGCAATACGATGTGACGCGATATGCACAGAGCGAGCGCGGCCCAACTACAAGTTTGCAGGGCGGGGCGCAGAGGCGAGGCGCTCTCACAGTGGTCTTGGGGATTGAGCGCTGGTGGACCAGGGCAATGGCCTTGATGGTGAGCATGTGCTCTTCAGCCACCGCCTGCCTGATCGCCAGGAAAAGCTCCCCCAGATCCTCTGCAGACAGCTTGGCCGACCGCACCTCTGCCACTATCCCCAGCCGGTCGGGTGGAAGCGCGACGGCGCCGTCGCCCAGCCCGGTCGCGAGCTGAAAGGCAGCAACGCAACCTGCGGGCGGGCGGACGAGGGTGTTGACGGAGCTGGGGCCCCAGAGTTGGAGCGATCAAATGAGCACAGGCGCACGCCCCACCTGGCCTGATGTGCTTGCTGCACTGCTCGACCGTCACCTCGACATCCTGTGGATAGCTGTGCAGAGGCAGGGCAGTGGGCATGGAGTGGAGCAGTCACCATGGGAGCAGCGCTGCGGCTGCTCATCTCTGCCTGCTCGCTGCCGCCTGGCAAATTTCACCTCCCCCGCACGAATGCTCACTAGTTGCGGCCGTTGACGATGATGACGTCTTTCAGGCGCCCGGTGATGTACAGATATCCAGCCTTGGTATATCCCAGATCGCCAGTACGCAGCCAGCGTTTGCCGGCCCACTCAGTGCCAAATGTGGCCTGGGTCGCATCGGGCCGGCCCCTGTGGCGCGGCGCCAGCAGGCGTCACAGCATCAGGCGGCGAGGTGCAGCGCTTATAATGCTGCCCTGCTCCGTGCCAACCAGCGGCCCCAATTTCACACGCACCAGTAGCTGCCAGCGACAGAGGGCGAGTGCAGCCAGATCTCTCCCGTGGCGCCGGCGGCCACGGGCCGCTGCGGCACCTCCTCGTCCGTCGGCACGCTCATCAGCAGCACCTCGATGTCAGGATCGTAGCCTAGCTCCATGCTGCCGTGCAGAAGCAGGGGGCCAGGGTGGAGAGGCGTTGAAGACGGATGGGATGGCCAGGGAACAGGGCACAGGCAACGAAGCAAGTGCCTAGCCCTCCTGCGGGCTGCCAGCAATGGCTGGCCAGCAGAGGCCGAGCGCATCGCCAGCGCACACCACATGCGAGCGCCAGCACACACCAGCATGCAGGAACATAGCCAGCCCACTCTCACCAAGCCACAAAGCCGGTGTCAGGGTCCACCAGGTCGAGCGTGCTGGCCGGCCGTCCGTCCTCCAGGCCCCAGCAGGCCCCAACGTACACGACGTGCTCCGCGAGCCCTACGCGAGACGTAAGCCCGCGTCAGCGACTGCATGCTTCAGCAACTGGGAGCAGCTCCACGCAGCAGGGCGGTGGGTCAGGGGTGTCGGCAGACCTACCATAGGCGGGCGTCATGCAGGCAGGGCCAAAGCCGTGGGGGCCAAACACCTCGTGGAACTCGCGGAGCGTGGACGCGCGGATCGGCTCTGCGCACGAGCAGGGAATGACAGAGGAACTGTGTGACCAAGCAGGGCAAGCAGCAGGCAGTGCTTTCGTTGTGTGTTGGCAGCAGTCGCAGATTAGTCGCGGTGGGTGCGGCTGGACACTCACCTGCTGCGTTGAAGCAGTAGCGCAGTGAGGAGAGGTCGATGGACGGCTGCTGGCCCTCGGGCAGCGCACGCCATGCCTTGGCAGTGCGTGTGTAGCCTGCGCAGCAGGAGAGCAATGTCGGCGCTCGGGGGGCAGGCGCTGGGCAGATATCTAATGCCGTTTGCGTCGCTTACAACCAGACTTGCCAAAGTTGGGAGAGGCAGTGGTGATCGGCCGGTACTTGGTGAGCATGAGGAGCCACACTAGCGGGTCCTTCAGGAATGAGAAGCTGCAGGAGGGGTGGGAGGATGGCGCAGGTGGGGCAGCGCTGCTGCAGCTCCCTGGAAGTATGCTGGTCCGGCCGGGGTAAGCAGCACACCCAGCAGAAGCAGCACGGCATATGCGCGGCAGTCGGGGGAGCACATTCTGCAGTCCTAAAGCGCATGTTGGGATGCGCATGTTGGAATGTGGATCAGGCACGCTCACGGGCTCGTGATAACCGCGTGCAGGCCGAGATAGGTCGGGTACAGCATCATCACTGAGCAGAGAGGGCAGGGGAACAGGAGATAAGAAGGCGGAGGAAACAATGTCAGTGTCAGCACATGAAGCAGCGCCTGGTGGGGCGGTGGTTGTCAGGCGGCGCGAGGGCACGCAGGGCCTGGCACTGCGAGCTGCAGGGTGCCGCCGTGGCCGCTCTGCCACGTTCCTCAGTCCGCGTACCAATGAGGCCAAAATCGTGGTATTGAGGCATCCCTGAAAACAAAAGAGGCGCGCATATCGTCGGTGGAATGTTTATCGCGGTGCGCGAGGCACCAGGCAGCAGCGCAGCATGCGAGGCAGGCATCGGCGTGGCGCGCCATGCAACAAGCATGGCCGCCCCCTAGCGGCACACACAGGATGCCATGATGTCCCCAGGCCGCGGCTTCAGGTCGCGCGCCATCGAGGTGATGTTGTGCGTCAGCGCTCGGTGCGTGACCATGACGCCCTGCGAACAATCAGCACGCCCGTGCAACGGCGTGAGCGTCATGCAGGCGCCGCAGACAGAACGGATGCGTGGCTCTGCCGCCCACCTTGGGGTCGCCTGTGCTGCCACTCGTAAACTGGAGGAAGGCAACGTCGTCTGGGCCCACAGCATAGTGCTCCAGCCGTTTCTTCTTGTCTGGCTTGGCAGCGAAGCAGGCATCGGGCACTGCCTTCCAGGAGACGCTGGCGCCGCTGCCCTGCAGAGTCAGGATGTTCTTCCAGCGCACCTGCGGGGAAAGGGGGAGAGGCGGGAGAGGCAGGGCTGCATCACGCGCAACAGTCCCAGCGCACACCCAGCAGCTGCGCCGCATGCCCGCTGGCCCTCCTCTGCGCTCCTTCTCGTCTGCCGCGCCATGCTCCTCGCCCACCGCTGTGACGACGAGCAGGAATGTGGTGTCGGTGAGTGCAGTGGCGGCGCCCGAAGCGGCAGCGATCAGCGCTAGGCGGGCCATGTCTTTCTGATAGGACGCAGGGTTGGGAGGGTACACGGGGACTGCGACAGGCAGGCGAACGCAGGCAAATGAGTAGAGTGCTGCGAGTGCTGCGAGTGATGAAGCAGGCGCCAGACCTCGGCAGACGCGCTGTCACCACAAACCCACCCGCGACGATGCCGGTCGCAAAGCACGCCATGATCGTGACCAGAAACTTGAAGCCTGGGGCGAGGGGGACAGATGTGCCTGGCGCCATCGGCGCCATTGGCCCCCCGCGGGGGCCGCCAGCAAGCAGGAGCAGCTTGGCCGCACGTTGGCAAACCTTGCACTGCCGCCGCCCCTCTCACCAGGCGGGAAGGAAAGACATATGCGATCCCCGGGCGCCAGCCGCATCTTGATGGTCAGGAATTCAGCCACTGCTGCCACCTGGGCTTCCAGCTGCGAGGTCCGAAGCAGGGTGATTGGCAGGGGGGGGGGGGGGGGCATCGACGCGGCGGAAGCAGTTGGTCTCTCACCTCTGCAAACGACAGCTGCACGACCTCCTCGCCCTTGTCGCCCAGCCATGTCAGAGCGGGCGAGTCGGGCTGGGCTGCCGCCCGCGCCGCAAAGGCTGCAGCGTGAAACGGGGCGGCGGTGTCCCCCATGCTCTCCCACGCGACGGCTGCCTCTCCTCCTCCTAGCCCTTGCTTCCAGGCCTCCTCGCGGTCCTCATATCGGCCGCTCATATAGAGGCTGGTCGCATTGGCTCAACCCTCGCAAATTGCGGACCACAGGCCAGGCTGGCTCGCAAGAGCGTCAAAGCGAATGCGATGACATTGATCAGAGGTCTGGACGCGTCCAAAGTGCCCGCGGTACGTCCTTGAGGCGCCCACTTGAGCGTGAGCTGAGCTGAGGCGGCTAAACCTTTCGACGACTGTAGGAGAGGAAGGACACAAACCAATTGCAATTGTTTTTCTGCTGATCAGACAAGAGCGGCGGGTGGGTGGGCGGGCGAGCGGGCGGGCGGCGACGCTGTCCCGCCACGACCACGCTTAACTCATTCATCGCACACCGCAGCTACATTTGCGAGCTGCTTGGTCTCGCATCTGCACGCCATCATCTCTGACATGCGGACAATTCAAGTAAAACACGTGGCAAATTAGCCGAAGCCATCCACAGGACCCAGCGTTACGTAGTGGATCTGGAAGTGCTGCTGCTGCTGGCCTTGCTGCTGCCGCACCTGCTGCTGCCCCTGCTGGCCCTGTCCCTGCTGCTTATCCTCCTGCCGCGCCTCCTCCGCCGCCGCTGCCGCACTACCTGCCGCCGCCCACCGCACCGAGCCGTCGGCGGGGCGGGGCACGCACGCCCCCACCGCCTCCTCGCCCTCCACCACCGAGGCCAGCAGCAGGTGCTTGCGGGCCATGGCGGAGCCGCGGCACGCCGCCGCCAGGTTGGCGGCCAGCAGCGGCTGGCGGTAGGGCACCAGGCGCAAGCAGAACTGGGCGTGGTATAGGGTGGGGTCCCCTGGGTAGACCTGCGCAGAGGAGGGGCAGGGGAGCGAATTTGTATTTTTGTAGCAGAGGGGTGTGGAATCGGAGGACAGGGGAGCACACGATGGGAGGGAGCGTGGGATGGGAGGGCACAAGAGCGCGAGCCAGTGAGGGTGGATCGAGCTTGCAGCAAGCAAGCAGGCCATCGCGGCCAGGGGATAGCAGGTAGCCGGGAGCCCCGCAGCTCCGAGCCAGCGCGGCGCCAGGCAGCAGGCAAGTATGTGTCGCAGGGCAAGCGGGCGGCAAGCGGGCAGCACAAGGCAGTCCCACCAGGTAGTCGGCCCCAAACTTGCTGCCGCCGGTTATGCGCAGCCTGCACGTGGGCGAGGTCGGGCGACACGCAATGCGCATTGCGCCCACTCGTAACTGTTGCTGATCCCTCCGCCAGGCGATGCGCAATGGCGGGCCTTGTTGGCGGGGGCAGTTGCGGCCCCTGGCACCCACCCCTGGTTGTGCAGGTCGCGGAACACCCAGTAGCGATGCCGCTCCTCCTCGGTGGCAGGGAAGTCCCACTCGGGCGCGGGCCCGGCCGCAGCGGCAGGGCCGCCCGCCTCATCCGCCGCGACCGCGGCCGCTGGCAGTGTGCGTGCCAGGTCTGCCGGGGTGTCTGGGAGGACCATCCGTGTGCCCTCTTTCAGGATCTGCAATCGGCAGGCTCGGGGGCAGGCGTGAGCGTCCTGGGAGCCAGCAACATGTGGCACGTCGTCGCACCTCGCAGCCCCAGCCGCACGATGCAGCTTGCACGTGCCGGCCCACCCACAGCCCCGCACCTGCTTCCACTCCGGATCGGGCGGCAGTGGGGCGTTAGGGTCCCAGTCATCATCGGCGCCCCCCAGCTGCTCCTCCTCCTCTGCGTAGCCCATGTGGTCGCGCTGCCGCTTGCGGCAGTGGCGCTGCGGCAGCGAGAGAGCAGACGCGGGCACGCGGGCGCTCTCCATCATTAAACTAGGCCAGCTGAGCTGCCTACCGCGCGGCTGGAAGCGGCCCTCCTCGCAGTGCCACCGCACTTGCACGCGAACGCGCCCCACCTGCATGTATGCGACGTGTTCTGCAGTTGCCACGGCAGGCTGCAGCAGGCCCCATCCCTTCTCCACCGCCAGCGTGACCTCCTCGGCCGCCAGTTCCAGAGGCAGCCCGTGCACGCTGTTTTGCTGCTTGAAAACTGGGGGGCGTGGGAAGGGTAGGCGTCGAGGGGGTGTGGGTTTGTGGGGGGGGCAAGTTAGGAGCTGCGCGGGCGTGTGGCATGCGCTTAGAGCTGTTGCTAACCAAAACCTCCCGCTGCCCAGCGCGACGGTGCAGGCGATCGCGCAGGCAGGCTGCAGCGCTGCGGCACAACCAATATCCCCCACCGCACCCGACACGCCGCCGACCATCGCGCCCACCAGCCCGTGAACGCGCCGCAGCCTGTGCGCCGCTGCATTCAAGTTGCAGGACATGGGAGAGCGTGATTGAGGGGCTCCCGCAGTGCATGCGGCCTGCATGATGCAACTCACCATCGGCATCCCACACATAGCCTCTGCGGTCCGCGACGTGAATCGTGGCTGGAACACCATCCCCAGATTCAGCGGAAGGCGCCATCGTGAATGCAGACAGAGTTTGGGAATGGGCCCCCCTTGAAGTGGGGGCGTCGCAGCAGCCGCCCGCGCCCCTTTTTATTCTCACTAACTGGATCGCGCTGCTGCGGCCGATCGCGCGTTACCCACCACCCCAGAGCGTCGCTTGCACTCGGCTCGCCTCGCCTCGGGAGCGACCCTGCCAGTCATGCTGCCGCCGGTGAGGCCACGTGGCTGAGAGCTGCGCCTGCCCGAAAGCAAGCAAGCCATCATCCCCTCTGGGCACCCGCGCCCGCGCGAGCTGCCAACGCGCCCTGCGACGCTGTACAGCGCCGCTCGGTGGTGGCCTGGCGTGCGGGGGGCACCCCTCGACACACGGCCTTGCCGCCATCCTCACCGCGCTCACACCCGCACGCTCCCGCGATTGACACCCGCGCCGCTCATTCCCCTGCCCTCGCACGTGCCTGCACCAGGTGTACATCGGCAACTACGAGGTGAGGGTCACGCGCACTGTCTTGCCCAATGCGCCGCGCATGCCCCTTGCCTCTCGTGGTCCCAACCCTGGGGCAGGCCCCTTGTCTCAGCCTCACCCGCTCCTCCCCACCTCCCGCTTGCAGTACGATGCGGACGAGCGCGAGCTGGAGCGCCTGTTTGAGAAGTACGGCAAGGTGGACCGCGTCGAGTTCAAGTCGGGTGCGCCGCCCGCGGCCGTCGTCTGCGTCGTGCCGACCGAGGCCGGCCGCCGCCAGGGGCGGCTCCGCCCTCGCGCCGACCTGGCTTCGGGTATCATCGCGCGCGTGCCTTCGGTCGTCGGCCTCCGCCGACCGCATGCACCGTTAGCCGCGTCAACAAACACCTTGGCTACGCGCTAGGCCACCCCGCGCTTCGTTAGTCTCCGACGTCTGCACTGTCTTCCTGCTGCGCCGACCTGACCGCGCCTGGCGTCCTCGCCGCCTCCGCTCGTCCCCGCCTCCCCTGCTTGCGCCGGCCACGCCCCCCCCGCTCATCACCTCTGGCACACACGCGCTACCGCGCCCACCCGCCCGCCTCCCGCTCTGCGCGTGCCGTTGACCCTCCACCCGGCCACCCGCCATCGCTGCCACACGCGCTCACTGCACTACATTCGCCGTCCTCGCTGGGCACGTGCCACCTAGGCTCCGCATCTCCCATCGCCACCCACTGACAACCGCAGACCGCAGACCCAGGCCAGGCGGCCACGCTCCGGGCCGTCGCTGACCCCGCCGCGCTCCGCCCCCTGCCCCCCCTCCCCCGCCGCCCCCGCCCCTCGCCCTTCTCCCTCCGCTCGGTGGCGCCAGGCTTCTGCTTCGTGCACTACTACGACAAACGCGACGCCGAGGACGCGATCCACGACCTGGACAAGCGAGTGGGGGCTGCACCCTTCGTGGGGGGCGCCAGGGCCGCGGCGGGCGGGTGGGGCGCAGGTGGCGGGGCGGGGGCGGGACCCCGCGGAACGCGCGCGTTTCTTTCTTTTTATGCGGGGCCGGGGCCAGGGAGGGCGGCGGAGCGCCCCCGCGCTGACCTCGCGCGCGCGCGCTTCGCCCTCCCTCCCAACCTTCTCCGTTGCAGCCGCGAGTGGGGCCGCCAGCGCCGCCGCCTGCGCGTCGAGTTTGCCAAGAACGACGCCAACGTGAGGCGCGGGTTTGCGGGCGCACCATCAACAGCCTGTCGCGGCGTTGGTTGCCTTGTTCTGCCACCGGCCCGCCTGCCGTGCCCCACCCGCCGTGCCCCACCCGCCCCGTGCGCCTGCCGCAGGTGAGGGAGCGTGAGAAGGCGCGCCGCGAGTCGGCCCAGCCCAACAAGACGCTCTTCGTGGCGGGCTTTGACCCGCGCTCCATCCGCACGCGCGACATGGAGGAGGCGTTCGAGCGCTTTGGCAAGCTGCGGGTGAGCGCCGGCTCGGGCGGGCTCGCCGTGCGCCTGGCTCGCTGCGCCGAGCCGCGCGCCTGGCTCTCCACGTGCCCGCCTCGCCCCGACTCCTCTCCTGCCCCGCCCACCGCACCGTGGCACCCACCCCAGCGCTGCGAGATCAAGAAGACGTTTGCGTTTGTAGAGTTCTACGACGTCGCCGACGCCAAGGAGGCGTGCGAGAAGATGCACGGCGAGCGCGTCATGGACCGCGAGATCACGGGTGTGTGATGTTTTTCCGTTTTTTGGCGGCGCGCTTCGCCGCGCGGATGACCGGGCGCCGCGCGGTTGGCGCGCCCTGCGCCGCCTCTGCGCCCTCGTCGGCTGCTGCGCCGCTGAGACACAAGCGGCGCCAACCAGCAAAACCCCGGCTCCCCTTTGCCGCAGTCGAGTACGTGGTCAACAAGGACCGCGCCGCCGGCGACTGGGGCAGCGCCGGCGGCTACGGCGGCGGCGGCGGCGGGTATGGTGGCCCGCCCCCGCGCCGCTACGACGACCGCCGCGGGGGGTGAGCACGGGGGTGGGAGGGGCGCCGCAGTCCCGAGCGCCGCTGGACGGGTTGCTGATTTGACCCGCGGGGGAGGTCCGGGGTGCGACGCCCCGACGTGCGCCGTGACAGCCCCGCTGGCCCCCTGCCCTTGCCCTCGGCGCCTGCAGCTACGACGACCGCGGCGGGTACGGCCGCGCGCGCAGTCGCAGCCGCAGCCCCGTGGAGCGCCGCCGCCGGCGCAGCCCCTCCTATGACCGCGACCGCCGGCGCAGCCCCTCGTACGACCGCCGGCGGAGCCCCTCGCGCAGCCCGCCGCGCCGTGGGCGGAGCCCCAGCCCCCGTCGCCGCGACCCCAGCCCGCGCCGCGGGCGCAGCCCCTCCCGCAGCCCGCGCCGCGCGCCGCCGCGCGGCCGCTCTGAGTGAGTGCAGGGGGCGGTGGCGGCCTGCCGTCGCATTCCTGGTCCTGTGCCTGCTCAGTTGCGCCAGTGGGCTGAGCGCTTATCCCTCCGTTCCCTCTTGCGCGCACTGCAGCAGCAGGAGCCCCATGCGCAGCCGGTCGCCGGTGGGCCGGCCCGACAGCCGTGACGCCTCCCCCCGCCGCGACTGAGCGTCGAGCGCAGCTGTCGCGTGCGACGGTCTGCTGACAACATGTGCCGACACGGATGGCATGGCCACTGAACCCGTGCAGTGCCTTCCCTGCTTCAACGCCAACGTGTGTGTTTGGTGTCACGCAACTGCCATGTAATTCGACGACAGGTCCATTTGGGCTGGGAGCTGGACGACGGCGCCCGCCTGGTCAGCATGCCCGAGATCGCAAATGCGCAGCCTGCAGCCTGCACATGCTGCATTTGCGATCCCCTGCGCTGCATCGCATTCGTGTGCAAGTGTTGTTTTGCTGAAGGCTCAAGTTGCAGCTGTTGGCAGCTGATGCGCGCTGCTCCTCCCAAGCCTGCGCAATGCCTCCAGGCGCTTTGATCGCTGTGCTTCTCCTGCGAAACGGCTTGCAGGCCCTGCGGAGCGCAGCGCAGTTTCTCCTGCTGCTTGGCCGCTTGCTGGCCTCCAGCGCACATTTCAGACGGGCCGTGACCTCTCTAAGAAGCCTGGCAGCGCAGCTGACGCAGCTCCAACACTTGATGCGTGCGGCGGCGGTGTCGGGGGAGCTGGCGCGCCTGTTGTTCCCACAGGCCAGCCACCGCAGCAGGACCGGCAGCACAGCCTCTAGCAGCTGGCAGCCTGCCAACATGGAGCGGCGCCAGCTGAGGATATGCCTGCCGCGAGGCGCAAGGTGAACGCGGCGCCACGAGCGCTGCATGTGCAGCCAGTACCCTGTCCCCCCACTGCGCAACCATCCCACATGCCTGCTGCGGCCTGCAGGGTGGAGCTGGCAATCAGCTGGCCTGCTCTCGAACCGGCGCAGGAGGCGCCTGAGCCAGCAGCAGCAGCAGGCGGCTGCAGCAGTGTGCTGCATGCAGGACCTATGCGTGCGCTGATGGAGCATGCAGGGGCACCGCCCGCCCCCGAGCCCGCTGCCTCACCTCCGCGGCCCTCTCCGCCAGCACGGCAGCAGCAGCGCCAGTCGCCGTCGGTCCTCGGCTCGCTCGAGGCACTTTCAATTTACAGCAAGCTGGAGCAGCAGCAGCGGCAGCTCCAGTGGGAGCGAGTGGAGGCGGGGGAGGCAGGCACCATCCCAGCTGGCGTGCAGCCTCTGGCGCGCGCTGCTGCATTGGAGGCCTGAGGCCTGAATGCTGGTTGTTACACAGGCTAGTGGCAGCTGTGAGAAGAGCCCACCACAGCCGTCGCCATCAGCCCAGCGGGCCCAGCGGACCCCAGTCGTTGGCTCCGCGTGTTGTGCCCTCGTCAGTGCTGTTGCGTGGGGATCGACTGAGGGGCTGGTGCAGAGGGAAGGCCACCAGTGGGGCGGCGGCAGCTGGTTGTGGGGAGCCCAGTGGCGCTCCCAGCCCTGCAGGTGCTTTGGACAGGTTCGCTGGCGCCAGGCGCTGCGCGCTGAGAGGGCCAGCTGCTGCTGTGACAGGGCGCTGAGGGCTGAGTGGGTCAGCAACAGATGATGACTCAGCTGCTAGCTTTGCCGCTGCAAGAGGGTCTGCCGCACGTGCTCCTGGTGCTGCCTCCGCAGGCTTGGCAGCTGCTGGAGGGCTGGGCAGACCGGCTGCTGGCTCAGGCGCTGCAGGCGTGGATTTGACTGCATGGGGACTCGCCAGGGCTGCTGGTGGCTCCCCCGCGGCCACAAAACTGAGCGGGTCTGAGGACGCAGCTGGCGCTCCAAGCGCTGGCTTTACCTCTGTGGACGCGCTGAGCGGGGCAGCTGATGGAGCTGCTGGCGCCGTGGGCGGTGCCATACCCGACGCTGCGAGGCTGGGGACTCCTCCTTCTGCTGCCGCCGGCTCAGGCGCCTGCACAGGTCGTGGTGCTGCCGGGCACAGCGGGTCGGGCGCTGCCTGAGGCGCTGCTGGTGGCGTGTCGACTGCTGCGGCGGGAGGCTGCTGCCGCTGCTGCTCCTGATGCGGTTGTAGCCCAGATGGCTGCACTGGAGGTGCTGCCCACGCCGCTGGGGCCGCCAACACTGCTGCCGTTGCAGATGTCGCGACCACAGCTGGTGCTGCTTGCACCGCAGGCGTCGCCAACGCCGCTGCCGCGAGCGGTAGGACAGGCGGCGCATCTGGTAGGGGCCCAGGTGGCGGTGCATGTTGTGGGGCAGCTGCAGTGGCCACACTCGCTGCGCCACAGGTAGCAGCCTGGGCCGTGCTGCGGTAGGTGCTTGCCGGGGGGCCAGCAGCTGACGCCGTCGCAGCGGTCGGAGCTGCGGCAGGCGCAGAGGCCAGGCTGGCAGGGGCCGGCAGCGCAAATCGTGTTGCCTGCGAGCCGGTGAGCAGGCCGGCCACGCCCGACACGTGGCTGCCTCCCGCAGGGAGGAACAGATCGTGCTTCTGCCCCCGGTAGGCACCCCACACCTCTGCACGACAGCATGGCAGGAATGGGGGCAGGACCAGCGGGGTTGAGAAAGCATGCACATGAAAGTGGCGCTCAGGCAGGCAGCCCACACAAAACACCGTCAGGGCCTGGGGTGCTGCCCCGTCGGTGCCAGGAGGAGCAAGAGCGCGAGCAGCACCACCGCGGCGCCAGGCACGCGCACCCGACGCGTCGAGCAGCTCACGCGCCCGCCCTGCGTGCGCGCCCTCCAGCGCCAGCAGGTTGAGCAGATCTACAAACAGCACCCGCTGCACGGCCTCATCGCGCTCCTGCAGGGCGGTGCAAATGTGAGCTGAGATGCAGGCACGATGGAGGAAATGCCGGCTTGACAAGGCAGGGGTCAAAAGCGCGGGCGAGTGCGCGTGAGTGCAAGGCAGACAGCGGCGCCCACCTCCTCCTCGCCCGTGGCGACTGCGCCGCTGCCGGCGCGCCGCCAGTCGAGGCGCTGCAGCAGCAGGTGCGCCAGGCTGGCGGCGAGACAGGAGCCGACCAGCAGGTCGCGCGAGGGGTTGACAGGCGACAGGCAGCGCTTGAGCGTCTCCAGGCCCAGCACTGCAGACAGACAAAGCATGGGGTCAGAAAGGCAGACAGACAAAACATGGGGCAGGGAGGCAGACAACAATGAGAAGCACAGTCCCACTCGCCCAATGGATGGGTGGCGCAAGGCGTGCGCACTGCTGCTTAGCCAACCTGCCCCTTTGCCTGTGGTTGCGTCAGCCCCACCCCACCCCACCCCACCCCGCCCCGCCCACCCGATGCAGCAGTTCCCCAGCGCATGGCGGCCATGAGCGTGGGCACCAGCGGCGGCGAGGTGCGCGCCAGCGCTTCGCCCGCCGCTGGTGCGGAAGCCAGCTGGTGGAGAAGGCGCAGGATGCTGCCGCTGGCCTCGTCTGCAAGAGAGCACGGGCAACACCGGTAAGCAGGGGCGTGGACAAGGGCGTCTGAGGCACAGGGGCTGGGCAGGCAGGCAACGGCCGATCTTGGGCACACTTGGGTGTCACAGGTGCTTGCTCACCTGGATGCAGCGGTGCGGCATCGAGCATGGCAGACGTGAGCCCGCCCGGCGGCAGCGGGGGAACCCTGCGGGGATACCGGCAGGATCGGTGAGTACCAGAGCTCAACAGGCACACGCCTGCGGCGAAGCAGCACCACGCACGTACCTGGCGCCCAGCGCCCGCGCCAGCTTGTCTGCATATCCCAGCGCGACCGCGTGCTCGCCCAGGCCCCCGCCCTGCTGCAGCACAGCTACCGCTGCCGCAGAGAGCAGCACTGCCAGCTCCGGGTCCCCGCCGCCTGCCGCCGCCTGCGCCGCCTGCGCGCCGGCGGGCTGCTTGGCGGGGCTGCCCAGCGCGGTGCTGGGGGTGAGGGCCTGCAGCTCTGCCGCGTACCGCTTCAGCACAGCCTCCAAGAACGCCTTGGGATCTCTGCAAGCCACAGTTGCAAGTGCAGTGGATGGGAGGGCCGCGCGACGGACATGCACTGTCTGCACAAAAGTCGCCCCGCGGGAGAGATGGGAGCGGGGAGCGCCGGCGGCGGCAAGCCCGTGCCCGCTCTCCCCCATGACACGCACAGAGTGGAGGGGCAGCGCGCGCCCTTGCTGCCGCCTGCAGCGCGACCCGAGCCACACCTGAGCGGGTGGCGCGGGTGCTTCAAGAAGAGCCTGACATAGACGCCGCCCAGCTGCAGCTCCCCGGCCAGCAGAGGGTGCGCCACCGCCCAGCCCTCGGGCGGCGCCCAGTCGCGCGAGCCGGGCCCTGCGGCCTGCGCGCCGCGCGCCGCGGCTGCCATGTGCTCCGCCTCCTCGGCGGCCGCGCGGTACATGCCTCGCGTCCACACACGCTCTGGCGTCTCGCTGCGAGGGTGGTCAGACGGTGGCAGGGCAGACGGCAGGAGCAGAGGCACGTGGTGAGCGGGCGTGGCCCGGCAGCTCCGCCCCGCAACCAGAGTCCCTTTGGACCAGAGGTGAGAGACATGAAACCACGCGCACCTGTCCTGCGCCAGCGCCGCCACGGCAGCCTCGCCCGGACCGTCGGCCACCGCTGCCACCAACCCCGGCGGCAGCAGCTTGCCCAGCAGCAGGCTGCAAGGAGCAAGCAGAGCAGTGTTGGTGGGGTGCTAAGGGGCCTTGCGCTGAGTCTTGCGCTTGGGTCGCGCGCCGAGGGATGTGCAGGAGCAAAGCGCTGAGCGCATGCGGTCATCGGCAGTAAAAAGCTCGCCCGACACGCGGGCCGTGCAGGGAGTTGGCCATGAGGCGGGAGAGGAGTGAGGCGGCCGCAGCCCGGGCCGTGTCTGCCAGCTCGCGGTGAGCATCGTCTGCTGCAGGGACGGGTGAGAGGAGCTCACTTTTGTGAGCTGGGGCCAAGCCCGGTGCAGCTCCCTCCAGCAGGCAGGCCACGACGCGCATTGCTCCAGTCACACGCCCCTCCTGCAGGCGCGGCTCACCTGGCTGCACCGGCATCATGACGGAAAGCAGGTAGAACGTGCCGCCCTGGGCAGCTGCCGCCCACGCGCAAGCAGCTGCGGACAAGTAGCGAGGCGCGGTGTGAGGCAGCGTCCCGGAACCACCTGCTTGCTTGGTGAAATCCATGGCCGCAGGGGCACAAGGCATATGCTGCCTACCCGTGCCAGCGAGTGCGTGCAGGAGGCGCAGCGACAGCATGATGGCTGTAGGCGAGGGCGGCCGGTGCGCCAGCCACAGTGCCGACAGCATGCACCGCTCGTGAGACATCGCCTCTAGGCAGCCTGCGGGACGGCAGCGATTGAGTTGTTAGCACGGCCTTGTATTGAAGTACACGCAAGAACACAACCCGATACATGCCCAGCAGTATCGGTTGCACTCACCTGCGTGCCCGGTCAGGCGCAACAGCACTGCCAATGCCAGCTCGCAGGCCTCTACATCCGTCGGCGCCAGGTTTGCGCATGTTGACTGTGGCTGGAAAGGCGACCAGAGGGGCCCGGCGTGCCCTGCGTCGATGGCAGCCTGCAGAGCGCGAGCATTGTAGGAAGCGAGCGGGGGCGCCATGTGCAACATGGGTTGCAGGTCCCATCACCCAGCGTGCGCACGTTCCTGCTGGCTCCTTGCCTGCAGGCAGCCGAGCACTGGCTCGATGGCCGGGCGCGTGGACAGCACGCCCAGCAGGCGGGGCGCTGCCTCCAACAGCGCGCCCAGCACGCCCAGCGCCTGCAGCAGGTGGCGCTGCCGCAGCTGCTGCTCCTCCGCCGGCGCCTCGGCCATCTGGCCGCTCGGCTGCTGCTGTTGCTGATAGAGATACGTCACCAGGCCCTTGCAGAATGCGGCAGGGTCCGAGACTGCGGGAGGACAGGCGTGAGGAAGAAATCAGGGGCTCGGCAGTTCCACCCTCTAGGGTTGCATTGCAGACGAGGCAGGCATACCAGGCGCTGGTGCCAAGGGCCAGCGTGCCCGCGGGCAGCGCTCTGCAGGCAGGCGCGGCTCTGCCGCTCGCCTGGGTAGGCTGGCTGCTGGACAAACAACCGCACAAAGACGCCGCCCACTACCAGCTCGCCCTGCAGCGCGGTGAAGCGGAAGGCAGAGGCGGCGCCTGCACAAGGGAGAGGCGCACCGGCGATGCAGGCGGTTGCGAGGCCGCTGCGTGTGGGCATTCTGACAGAGGCTGGAGGCAGCCACTCACGCGCGCATGGAGAGCAGGCGGTGCGGCCGACTGACCTGGGTTGGGCTGCGCGCGGTGCTGCTCCATGGCCGAAAGCAGTTCCTCTCGCATGGAAGCGTTCCACATGGCCTGTGGGGATGACAGTGCACACACACAGCAGTTCTCAGCACGGCACGTCATCAACAACGCGGGAGAAAGCAGGCACCCGAGTCGTGCGAGGCGGAGCGGCCCACCCACCCACCCACCCACCCACACCCCTGGCCTGACCTGCGGCGTCTGCACCGCACTGTTGAGGTCGGTCAGCAGGGGACGCGGGTCCTCGGCAGACAGCCGCGGGGCCAGTGTCTCAGTGAGCAGCGCACTGCAGGGCGTGAGTGTGTGTGCACGAAGCGGTAAGGGGCGACGCAAGTGCTCCAGGTGACGCGAGGCGCCTGGCATTCGTGCAGCTCTCAATGCAGCGGCAGCACTGTGCTCCATACCTCAGCGCCTGCTGCGCCTCGGGGCAAAGTAGCGTGGGCGGCTGGGCGCCAGGGAAGCCGCCCAGCGCCGCCAGCGCTCGCACTGCCAGCATCGCATGGAAGTTGCGGGCGGCCTGCACGGTTGCGAGGGCACGGCGACGGGCGCCCGGCGAATTCTTGGTGAAGGCCTGTCCTCAAAGGCCACAGGCCACACAGACCTGCTGCACCGGCCTGCACGCCGGGCGTCAGCAGTGGTGCGCGCTGCAACTTGCCTGCATGCTGCTGCGCTCGATGGCGAGCCCCAAGAACGCAGGCCCGCGGGGCCCGCCCTGCCTCGCAGGGTCAAACGCGGGCGGCAGTGCAGCGCTGGCGCTGGCGCCGTCGGGGGCGCCGCCGCTGGCCGCCTGCTGGGGAGGCTGCTGCTCCTGAAGCGTGGTGTCGTAGGCGAGAAGCAGCGGCACCACGTGCCCCAACACTCCCACCCGCAGCAGCAGCGCCTGCAGCGAGCGGCACACGCGATGGTGTATCGGTGAAAGCCATGGAGCGCCAAGGAGGAACCGAGGCACTTGCAGGATGGCGGCTGCGCTAAAAGGCAGCGCTTGCCTGCAGAGCGGCTGACTGGCACATTTGGATGACGCACTGCAAGGCGGCGTCCACCGCCGCTGGCGCGCGCTCCAACCCGCAGCAGTGGACGATGTCTGCGGCAGGCAAGGATTGGGAGCAGGGCGTCTCGCGGGAACGTTGAATGGTGCAGGACTTGCAACTGCCAACTGGAAAACACAAAGCTAACTGCCCACACCTGCCACCAGCTGCTGACTCTGTGCCAGCTCCTCGCGCGCATTCTCGAAGCAGGCCATGCCTGCAAAGGCTCGCAGCGCCTGCGTGGCGATCTGCAGGCAGGCACGGAGGGCGTCGCCATGCACGGTGCACGTGAGTTTGGCCTTCAGTGGCCCGTGAATCTCATTAGAGTATGCAGAAGGACACAGCAGCATGCAGAAGGCCACAGCACTGCATTGCGGGCACGATGGGGCGGTTTTGCATGGCCCGCGGCCACGCTCGGGCGCACCTTGGCTGCCGGCGCTGAGGGCGCCGCATCGTGCGGCAGAACCGCCACGCAGCGCATCAACAGCTCGCCAAGCAGCCTGAAGAAGGAGAAGGAGCCGGTAAATTGAGCTGCGGCACCCGTCCAGCTACCTTGGCACGCCACCTTGCTATGTTTGCCATCGGTCAATTCCGTGCTCCTTCCTGCACCCCTTACAACCAATCAACACTTGCCTCACACCCCCGGAGCGGGTGAGCTCCTCGCCATTCATCTTGGAGGCCGCGCACGTGAGCCAGCACAGCTCCACCGCCGCCTGCAGCCGCGGCGCCACCTCTGGCGACAGAAAGTGCGCCGGCGCCGGCGCGCCCTCGCCGCCCGCGCCCTCCTCAGGGAGCGCCACCGCCTGCGCGGACATGGACAAGGCACATAGATGGAGGAGATGGAGGCCAGGCACGCACACAACTCACGACTAGCAGGATCCGTTGTGCCCCTCGCCCCCCTCCCCCAGCACCTGAAGCAGCATGGGATAGCCGGCATACTTGTAGGGCTCTAGTACCTCTACGGTGGATGGCAAGGGCCAGGGCAGTGCCCCAGGACACAAATTTAGGGCAGAGGAGCGGGGCCAGGCAGCAACTGACTGTCAGTACCCTGCGCTTGTGCCCCCCCAACAGATCACGTGCCGACCGACGCCCCGCGCGCAGTCCGCACTGCCCGCAACCGCAAGACGCGCATGCAGCCCGCACTGCCCGCAGCCGCAAGACGCAAGGGGTCGCGAGCGGCAGGGAGCACCCACCAGGGTATCGTCGGAACAGGATGCACTGCGCCCGCAGCAGCAGCAGCACGCGCCAGGGCTGGGGCCCCTGCCCGCCTCCGGCGGCGCCAGCCTGCAGAGCAAAGGCGCGGGAGCAGCAGCTTGCGGGCTGACGGATTTGTGTTTGTGCGCCCAGGCATCTCTGACGGACCGAGTCTCGCTGGCCGACGCTCCCTCTGTTCCCCTGGCCTTCAGGCACACCCTGTTGCCAAGCACCCTTCACCTGCAAGCGCTCGTAGGCGAGCTGCACCGCCACGAACTTGTCTCGGCCCGCTGGGTTCTTGTCTGGGTGGTACAGCCGGGCGAGCCTGCAAGAGGGACGTGGAGCACTCGATTGCAGCGGTGAGGCCGGCAGGAGGAAGACACCGCCCGAGCCGTTGTTTGTGGCGTTACTCACCTGCGGTATGCCGCCTTCATGTCCTCCTCTGCCACTGTGCCGTCCTCGCGTGGCGCCAGCCCCAGCACCTGCGCGAGGGCGGGAGATGGGCGTCGGTTGTGCCCAGTCCCTGGACAACGACTGCGGCAGCAGAGGTGGCACTGCACGATGGAAGGGCAGGCAGAGAGGGAGGCAGGGAGTGTGCTGCACCTTGCAGGCGTCTGCCTCGCTCATGCCCAGCGGCTTGCGCGCCAGCTCGGCCCGCCACTCCTCGAGCAGCGCCTGCACGGGGCAGCGCTTGGAGCACAGGTGAGAACTGCCCTGGGTGGGATGCAGGGCAGCGACACAGGCGCCTCTCCCCAGCAGGGGGCAGGGCTGGTCGGTTCAGAACAGCATAGCGAGCGCACAGCAAGAGCTGTGACTTGCGAAGCTGGCATCAGGGCGCGCCAAAATGCGGCCCGCACCTGGAGGAATGGCACATGGTCGACGATAGGCCAGTCGGAGAAGCGCCCCTCGTCACACAAGTGACGCAGGTAGTACCTGGGCCAGGGCAGGGGCGACCGCATAGAATCTTGCGTGAACAGAGGAAAGCTGCAGTTGCCGAGGTGCTCATCTGATTTGGTACTTGCCGACGCACGGCCAGAGAAGCGCACCTGTGGCAGAAGACCTCGCTCTCGATCTCGGGGTAGCCCACTGCAGGGGAAGGCGGCAGCCGGAAGCGCCGAGTCAGGTGCAGGTGAAGTGGAGGTGCGGTGGAGTGCGCGGTGGAGTGCGCGGTGCAGCAGCTGGCAAGTGGCAGGCAGCAACACCACGCGGCTTAAGTGGGTCAAGGCAGGGGCAGTGCGACCGTGCATGCGCCCACCAGGGGGGCAGGGGGTGTAGTCGTACGGCGAGTGGCAGCGCTGCTCCAGGCGGCGGGGGAGGTCACCGATGTGCGAGAGCATCTGGACGCAGGGGGCATGAGGAGAAGGGAGGCTAGTGCCGCATCTGCAGTTATGGGAGTACAATAGAAAGCATGAAGGGCTTGGACAATCTCCCACCTGGGGCACGAGACGCTGCAGGCGCATGCGGTGCGTCCAGATGAGCTCGGGGGTATCGCAGTCGCCAGCAAGGGCTGCGCAGGAACAGGCGCACAGCACGCAGCATGAATATGAGCGGATGGGTACCACCGGTCAAAGAACAGGGGCTATGGCTGCGCCTGCAGTGAAGCGTCTCACCTGCGGCAAAGGCCTCCGGCCCATAGCTCTCCACCATGTGAAGGAGCGAGTCTGTAAAAGAGAAGTGGGTGGGCGGGAGACTGATAAGGGACCATGATTGGCTCCGCTGCGTGCCGCCTTTGGCACGGCTCCCACACCCAAGAGACTAGCCAGGCAGCAAAACGACAGGTGGCACGCAAGGACTACTCTCCGCTCACCGGGCAGCAGGCCACCCAGGTAGCTGCGTTGGGCCAGCGGGAGGCCCGCGGTGGGCGCCTCGCCTGCGCCACGGAAGTGCTGCGACAGGTGCGCGGCCTGCAGCCAGCCAGGCAGTCAAAGTTGCCACCATGCCGGCAGCACATGTACGGCAGGCAGCAGGCAGGCGGCACCGCCTCTCGCAGCAGGCACAGCGACAGTGCTGGCGTCCATACTCCTCAAACACACACAGCCGTCCCTCGCCCAGCCCTCACTGCAAAGAGGCGGGCGATCTGCAGAAGGTTGGAACCGCAGTAGGCGAGGGCGAAGAAGAAGTAGCCCGTGCGGTAGAGGCCGCCGAGCGCCTCTGCAGGGGGGCGACAGGCAACGGCAGTGCTGGGCGACGAGCAACCAGAGCATGTCGCCAACATACACCTACAAGGAGCTGGCACTCAGACATACGCGAGCCAGAATGCGCGGCGACTCCACATGGAGTGACATGCCGCTCCCTGACCTGGGTTGTGCTGAAGCACATCCAGCAACAATGCTGAGGCCGTATCTACTAGGGCGGGCTCTCCCGTCAACAGCACCTGCACCATGCGTTTGCAGCACGCATTTGCAGCGATTTGGAGGCATTGTGCCGTGAAGCTTGCAGTCGCACTGAGCTCTCCTCAGCAGCAGGTGCAGCAGGGATGCAAGACGTCAAGCAATGCATGGCCGCAGTGGAGCTTGCCTGTGCCAGCAGGTGCAGACACCGCGGCGCTGCCAGCTGGCGGTGGGCCAACGGCAGCGGCAGCACAGGCTCGCCACGAGAGTCCGCAGCGGGCTGCTGCCGAGCCAGGGCTGCACTTGTGGGAGGGAGACAAGGTGAAATGGGGCATCTGATGGCCGATGACAGAGGCCCAAGATGCAAAGGGAGGACAGGGGCAGCGCTTCGACTGTCAGCCACCTTGTGGGCGCACCTGCCAGCACCTCCAGCGCCACTCCTGCGGCCTGCTGGGGTGTGAGCGGCCCAGGCTTGCGCGCCAGCCACCAGCGCAGCTCCCTGGAGGGGCAGGGTGGAGCGACCATGCGGCGGGCAGGCAGGGCTGCTAATGCACAGGCCAGCAGGTCCGGCCTGGGGGGCATTGCACAAGCCCATGGCTGGACTATCAGCCGGTCTGCCAGTCGGACCACCTCCAGCGCGCGCACCTGACCGACGCGAGCGGCGCGGGCTCTGGCATGCCCGGTGCCCAGACAGGCGTTGCCGGACCCAGCGCCCCTGCGCGGTGCAGCTGCCGCAGCTGCGCCTTGGTCACAGGCCCCACGCGGCCGCCCTCCTGCTGCGTTTCCGGCAGCACTGCCTCAAGCTGCTGCTGGATCTGGTCGGGATAATACCACCATTCCTTGGCCTCCTCTGCCGCGCTGCTGGAAGTGATCAGGTTGCTCTGCAGAGCGGCCGCCACCGGGCGCTCCGAGGCCTCGTGCGCGGCTGCGACCAGCGCCGCCAGATTGGCAGTGTGAGGAGATTGGTCAGCAAAGACCGCGGCAGAGCATTCGCAACCAGTGGCAAAATGCATTGTCTTCTCATTGTCGGCCCACACGAATGCCAGTCAACCTCACCTGCCACCAGATCGACCATCAGCGCCACACCCCCGCTCGCCACCAGCGCGGCACAGTTGGCACGCACGGCTGCAGCCGCAGCATCGCGCCACTCCTTCTCATCGGCACTGGCCGAGGCGCCGGGGGCGGGCGCAGCCAGCGCGGCGGGCGCCACCAGAGCGCGTAGCAGTTGCAGCAGGCGCTGGCGCAGGGGGCGGGAGGGGGTGGCGTCCAGCAAGGCGACAACGTGGGGAATGCCGTCCACTGGGCCCACCACGCCTGTGGCAAGAGAGCATGGCCGCAAACATCACTTGCTGCTTGTGCACTGGGATTGTTGCACGCCCTGGCTGCACCACGGCCGGCCAGTAGCGAACCCGTGCTGCCTGGCGCTCGCCGCTCGCACCCGCGTGCACGTCATAGGTGGCAGCCAGCGCCCGCAGGCACAGCTCGCGGTCGCGTTCCGGGTCTGCAGCGGCAGGGTGGGACCACAAGGACCTCTCTGGTAATGGAATCTAGCTTTGCAGCTGCCTAGCAAAGACGAGCCGGCACATCCACCAACCTGTGCCCAGGCCGGTGTCGCTTCCGCCGGTGCCAGTCAGTGCCAGTGCCCCGCCCGCGGCTGTCAGTGTCGCGTCTCCGAGGCAGAGGAAGCGGTAGAAGGCAGCTGCCATTGGAAGAGCGCAGTGAGGTGGAGTTGAAGGTGCAGGGGCGCGCCGCTCATGCCATGGCAGCAGCAGGCGCCCATCACCGCGCTGCCCTCTCCAGCAGCAAGGAATCAACAGCAATGGCAACAGGCCAACCTGCGAAGAACTCCTTGGGGGCAGCCATCTTGTCAACGGCGCCTGCGGGTTAAGGGCGCAACAGAGGCAATGGAGGTGCTCTGCCGGCGGCGCAACACATGCCTGGAACGCGCACAGGCAACCCCGCTCCCAGTGCGGCGCAGTCACCCCACCCGTGTCTGTGCCCTCCAGCAGCAGCCGCACGTACACGCCGCCGACGCAGAGGTGTTTTCTGTGACGATGGAGCCAAGGGCGCCAAGCGGGGGAGTCAGAGGGGCAGCGATTCGGCACGCAGATGGCACAGCGGCGTATGTCAAGCAGTCAGCGGGGCGAGCATACCCGAGGGAGGGGTACTCCACAGAGAACTCTGCATGGTTCCAGCTTTGGTGCATGCCTGCGCGTAAGCAGCATCTGGAGATCAGTCGAAGCGCAAGGAGGTGGAACTCAGCAGCGGCAGCAGATGCAGAGAAACATGCACGCACCCGAATCTGCGCCTCGCATGCGCCCCAGCCGCAGCACGCTCTCCTCAGCCTGCGCGGGTGGGGCAGGCAGCAAGCGTGCCGCTTGCAGGCTCGAGGGCGGAGCAGGCTGCATACACACAGAGCAGCACACACAAATCCACCCCTTGCATGCCGTCCCGCTGCTGCTGCGCTCTCACCTGCAGCGCTTCGCGCAGCTCTCCGCGGGTGCGCTCGTCCCACACCAGCCCCGCATGGCAGTGGTCGCGCCCCACTGCCTGCCAAAAGGCGGCCCAGTTGAGGCGCAGCGCGTCGGCGCGCTGCAGGGGGACAACAGCATGCGCAGAGGGCAGGCGGGGCGCAGGGTTGGAGCGCGGGTGGTGGGCCGTGACGGCTTCGAAGCAGGCCCATCGCAGCTGCTCAAGGACACAGCAGCTGCATGCTGTCAGATTGCAATCAGTCACCTGGGGGCGTGGAGCACTGAGCAGCTTGCTGTACGGGGAAAGCTCTCCTTCCTGCTGCTGCTGCGGCGGCGGCTGCTGCGGCTGCTCGCCCAGCTGCGAGGCAGAGCTAGAGGCCGGCTGGCGTGGCGTGATCACCTGCTGCTGCGGCTGCTGCTGGCCAGCCAGCGGCTCGGAAGCGGCACCGGTGCCCAGCGGGCTGGTGGCCGCCGGCACCACCGTGGCAGTCAGGCCAGCAGAGGTGGGCGCGCCAATGTGGCCGCCGTCGCTGTGGCCACTATTGCCCTGGGCAAGCTGGGGGGCCAGCGCCAATGGGACTTGAGAGGCACCCGGCCCAAGTGCTGGCGCCTGCTGCTGCTGGTGTGGGGGCGGTGCAGGCTGCTGCGTGGGGCGCCGTGGCGGCTGTGGCGCCCGCTGCTGGAGGTACCGAATCAGCCCCGGGGGGAAGCCGCGCCTGCAGGCGACAACAACCGCACAGCTCAGTGAATGTGCTCATCCTCGCCTGGTCAGGCTGCTCACGCGCGCATGCCTCGTGTCGCCAACTGCCGAGCGACGGTCAACAAACACATCCGGGCGGCCCCAAGCACCTGAGCAGCGCCATGGCGGGCGCGTAATCGTCCGCCCACAGCGCAACCAGCTCCCTGCTGAGCTTGGTACGCGTGCTGCGCAGCGGGCCCAGCGCCTGGAGCAGGTGCTGCAGCACCGCGCCCTCGCTCAACGCCGCCTCGCGCATCGGCGCGGCCGCCGCCGAGCCGACCTCTGCGACCGCGCGCATCAGATGGGCCGCGGCATCTGCGAGTGGGCGGGGCGGTAGAAACGGGGTCTCCCAGTGAAAACGCAGGAATTGAGAACATAGAACATAGAAATAGAGTCGAAGTTCCGCCAACATGAAGCAGCCTGGCTCCCTCCCCTGGCAGTGTTGAGCCCACCTGCCACCCGATTCGCAGGGTGCGAGAAGAGCGCAAACAGGGGGCGGCCCAGCAACGCGGCCTCCTGCACATGTGCGGTGATTACGGGGCACGAGTGTGGCAGCTGAACATGCCCCCCTCCTGCAGCGTGGTCCCCCTCTCCTCTTTTTGGTGCTTTCCATCCCTCACAACATCAGCCCTGCTGCCCCACCTGCAGCACAGCATCCAAGGTGGGCTGGTCGGTCGTCTGACTGCCTGGCTCGCACGCCACGGCGGCCGCCGCCTCGACGGCCGCCATTGTCAGCAGCGGCGATGCGGTGCCGGCTCCGGGCCGGCCCCGAAGCACCGACACCAGGGCCTGGCACCTGCGGGCGGGTAGATGCAGCGAGGTGGGGGTTGCCAGGCAAGAGTTTGTTGGCTGAACAGTGTGCAGTGCGTGGGGAACGGAGTGCTCGCTCGAGGCTCTGCCATTGCCTGGATGCCCAGCAAATCGTGCAGTGGAAGAAAGCATCTAACTTTTCCTGCCTACCTGCTCCGGGAGATGAAGCATATTGCCTTGGCTGAATTGGCAGCTGAGTCCTCCTCTGGCGTGTTCAAGCTGTGGGGGTCTGCAGATGCAGGCGGGAGAGAAGGGTGGTGCTTCCAGGGTGCAGGCAGTCCCGCCACGGCAGGAACTGCAGGAGAGAATGCACGAACCGCGCCACACACCTGTCGCATCGGCTGCGCCCGCACGGGCGGCGCCCACCCAGGGCCCCGCGCCCGTGCGTGCAGCAGCGGGAGCAAACAGCCGCAGCAACAACCGGGCGGCCTCCGCAGCCACATGGTCGTGCCCTGCACATGAGAACACCGCAGGCATGTGAGGCAGTGTGCAAGGTAGTGTGCGTTGAGCCTGCAGCAGGCATGGAGAAGCATCCAATTGCAACGCTGAAGGCGCACCTGACAGCAGGGCAGCAAATATGCGCCCTGCACCGCCACCGGAGCCCACAATCTGCCCGGCAATCAGCACTGCAGCATGGGATGAGCGGGCAACAGTCAGGCAACAGGCCATCGGCGCCACAGCTGCAGGCAGGGAGGGAGTAGCCCGACTCATGTGCACCTGAGCCAGCGAGCCGCTGCAGCGCCTGAAGCGCAGCGATGACTAGCTGCACTTCATCTGCACGCGAGCAATCTCAGCGAGACGGCAGATGGCAATGCCCATCGTCGAGTTTGTTTACGCAAGCAAGCAAGCAAGTATGGGAGGCCCCCGCGGCTCGGCGACGTACCTGCGCCCATGGCCGCTTGCTGCACCTGAGCCGCCGGCGCCGCCGGCGCCACCTGCCGTGGTAGGTGGCTGAGCAGCGCCAGCACCACCGCCTCGTCAGCGCGGCAGGACCCTGCGCGCGCGGCAACACAGGCCCTTGAACGAGCAGCACTGGCACAACGCGGTCGTCGTAGACCCACAGGGTGGCAATCCAACCTCCCACACGAAGCGGTGGTTTGAGGAGCGAACTACAGCGTCCTCTGGGGCCGCACCCCCTCACCCGGCACCCCAGAGTAGGCCACACTGGCGTTGAACTCCCGCAGACGCCGCTGGAACGCTGCAAATGCGTCGGCGCTGCCGGGCCCTGGTCCCCGCGGCACCGCCTCGCGCAGCTGCCCGCCAGCCGCGGCACCGCGGGCAAACGCGCGGCGCACGGCGCTGCGGGCGCGAGGGGAGCCGTGCTCGGAGCCTGCAGCGACAGAAGCGCATGCCATGTGTGGGTTCAAGCCAAGACCACTCCGCCCCCATTTCTCCTCTTCCTGCTCCCTTACCATCCTCGCTGCCTCCTTCGCCTTGCCGCTCGCCGCCCTGCTGCTCGGCTGCTGCCCAGCCTCCCCCACCCTCCGCCGCCGCTTCGCCATCTGCGCCCGCCACCAGGCCAGAGAGCGCGAGAGTGGCCAGCGTGGCGGTGCCGCCGCCGGCCGCGAGGAAATCGCGCGCTGCGGCCGCCAAGTGCTGCAAACAGAGCTTGTCCATCTCTGCGTCGGGCACCAGCGCGGGCGCGGCCACCGCCTGCCCCCGCTGGCACACGATCGCTTCGCCGGGCGCGGTCGCCTGCGCCAGCACAGGCACCGGGCGGCCCGCTGCCGCCTGCGAGGGGCAGGACAGGCGGCAAGGCGGGCATCTGCTCTCTCTACAGAAGGACACTGCCAAGAGGGCGATGCCTGCACACTACGTGCTAAGAGTCTCTCCCTCTCTCATCCAAACGCCGCATCGGCCACCATGGCGCCGCCCACCTGTGCCGCATCGACCACCGCCGCGAGCAGCGCCTCACGGGCGGGCGTGACATAGGTGGTGGCGGGCACGCCGTCCGCCCACTCTATGGCCAGCCACTGCGGGTCCTCGGTGAACCGCACCACCGCTGCCACGGCCGCCAGCTGGCGCCAGTCCGCCACCTGTGGCGGGCAGGGGGCGGCTGGGTGACCAAGCGCGCTCCCTCGCGCAGGCTGCGGCACGCGGCCTCGCCCGCTCTGCGCTCGACATGGCTGCCATGAAAAAGTTTTGAAGTCCAGCTTTGACAGGAAAACAAAAAAGCAAGTCCAGCTTCGTGAAGTCCTCACCTCGTAGTCGGCGGGCCGCCGCTCGAGCAGGCCCGACTGCGTGAGCACAAGGCGCCGCGGCGCCACGCCCCGCATGCCCGCGCCCCCGCCGCCCACACCCCCCGCCGCATCGGCGCCTGTCACGGCAGCGCAGTGTTGTTGTCAGCCCCCGGTGGTGTCGGCGAACAGCAGGGCAGTGCATCAAAATCTTCTGAAATCGGTTTCTGTTAGGCCCACCTGCAGTGTCCACTTCAAACACGCGCATGACCTCCCACTCTGCGAGCGGCGCTTCTGCAGCAGGTGGCACCCATCACGTCACAATCAGTACCGATGCGGCACGATGCGGGCAGCTGGCAGGCCGCCGGCAAGGCGCGCAAGTTTGAACACAAGGCGAGGCACGAGCCTGTGGGAGAGGCGGCGCGTTCGCGCTCGGCCGCCGCCACCATCGCCAGCAGCTGTGGCCCAGCCATCTGCAGGTGGCACGGCGGGAAGCAGCTGGCGGGCACCATCACCACACGAGAGCCAGATGGGAGCGTGCTGTGAGGCTGCGCGGCACCTGGGGGGCCAGCGGCGCACCTGCGCGTTGCTGTCCACTGCGAGCGTGATGCCCAGCTTGCGCAGCGCGGCCGTCTGCACTGCCCGCAGCAGCTGGTCCCTGCGCGGCGGCAGCCAGTGCATCCATGGGGCGGTAAGGTGTGTTCGCCCAAAAAAAAGGCGCGGTTCATGCCTTGCTCAGAGCACATCGCACACAGCGGGCCAGGCGGGTGCGGTATGCGCTGCTCAGGCAAGCGGGCCTGCCCACCTGTCGCGGCAGGCATAGACGCGCGGTGAGCGGCCCGCCTTGCCAAACAGCGCCGCGGCGGGGTGGCCCGCCGGCTGGCCCTCGGCTGGCGCCAGCAGCCGCGCGGCGGGCGAGGCCGCGTGGCGGAACTCCAGCCTCCACCTGTGCGCGCAAGCAAGCCAGGACAGGTCGGGGCAGGCCTTGCCCAAACGCGTGCCGGCGCAGGCGCCTGAACGCACGGGGCTGCAATGCAGACAGTGTGCGGTCCCCTCGGTCAGGTCCGCACAGCCACACCAGAGTCGCTTCTCTCTCTCCTGCGAAAGAGCCCCCCCCCCTCCCCCCCCCCTCCTCTGGAAACACAAAGCCAAAGCCCTCGCCTGACCGCGCCGCTGGCCGGATCCACGCGCTCCAGCGCCCAGGCAGTGACCCTCAACACCACCGGCCGCCACTCGCCCTTGCGCAGCTTGAATGCCTGGAACACATCAGGGGAGCTGCACAAGGAGGCGCGCCACAGCAGGGCACCACGGCGCGATGAGCGGCGGCGGCTGCCACTGCCCGCGGCCGAGCGCGGGCCCCTGCGCGCCCCGCTCGCCTCGCCTCCCGCCTGGCGCGCCGCGCCGCGCTCACCCCAGCAGCGTGGGCCCCAGCCCGCTGGCGCCCCGCGCCGCCGCCGCAGCCACCGCCTGGTAGAGTGCGGTCAGCAGGGCGGCCCGGTCGCGGCACGCAAACTTGGCGTCCTTGGAGCTCAGTCCCTGCAGGGCGGCGCGCGCGAGCAGGCGGCAATCAGGGCGCACGGGAGCCAGCAGCGCCCGCGCTCGTGCAGCGGCGCTGCTGGGGCGCGCCTCTCTGCTAGCCTCTTGCCCAGCTCCACCCTCGCAGCCAGAGTGCGGCGTGCGGCGACCCGCTGATCCAGCCCCAGGCCGCCGGCCCACCTTTTTGTCGCGGCGAAAGTGGAAGGTGAGCAGGCCGCCCTCGCCGCCGGGCGCGTCGCCGCCCACCTCCACCCCCGCCAGGTCGTGGTCACCCGCCAGGGCCCAGGAGTTGGTGAGTGCCAGGGAGTCGGGGTAGAAAGTGAGCAGGTGGGTGGGCGTGACCAGGAGCACGCGGTGGTACCGGCCCCGCCAGCTCAGCTTGGTCACCAGAAACGCGCCGCCCGGCGCCGGAGGCGCCGCCCCCGGCGGCAGCGCCGCCGCCGTGGCGCCACCGCCGGCCGGCGCGGCGCCCCCGCCGCCGGGCGCTGGTACCGCGCCCATATGCTGCGGCTTGCGCAGCCGCTGCAGCAGGTGGTCAATGCCACTCATAGCGTTGACCTACGGCTGCTGCTGCTTCACGGCCGCTTCAGCCACGGCATCCGCCTGGCCGCTCCTCTGATCACCAGACTCGGTGCTGCGAGTGGGAGTCGCTGCCTCCTGCCGCTGCAGCGAGGACGCGTCTGCACGTGCGTCGCCCTCTGGCGCCGGCGCGCCCCGCCCGCCGCCGGACGCCTCGGCCAAGTGCCTGGGGCGCTCGTCCGATCGCTGCCCCCTCGCTGCTGATCGCTCCCTAGTTCTATGGGATTGCCTCGCCGAGCGGGAAGCGCGAACAAACTGCCTTGGATCGGTTGCACAGTGCAACTTGCACTGCTGTTGCGACGTCCAGACCGCCGAGATCGCCTTTGAGAGTCAACGTACACGAGCTGATGTTCAGGCACTGGGCGTCCCAGGCTTTGTGCAGGAGGGAAGCTGGAGGACTTGTGAGACCTCCGGCCTACTCACAAAGCTATTCACTTGCGCGACTGGCCCATTTGTCGACCAGACGCGCCGTTCACGACTGGACCCTTCTCAGCGATCGCCGTCTTTATGACCGTGGGTTCACGACGAGGATCATCAGAGGCGCAGGCGAGATGAATGAATGCGCGGTACGACGTCAGAGGCGCAGGCGGCGCGGGCGGGCGCCGCACGCCGCCCGCGGCGCCGGCGACGTGGGTTGTGGCATGCCTGCCTGAGGAAGGCCTGCCACCCTGACCTCGCCCACTGCAGAAATGATCATTTTCTTCGCGAATTTCAATATGGGCGGCGGGCAGGCCAACTGGCGCATGGCCCCTCTCCTCTTTGCGGCGCCGCTGCTGCTCAATGCTCTTCCCTTGCTTGCCAACTCGGGCCTCTCCCAGCTGCTTTTTGGTGCAGCTTCCCTGCCATTCAGCGTCATTGCAACATTGGTGTGCGTGGGATCATCTTGCTATTGCTTGGAGCTACAATTGCTTGGAGCTTGCATCACGGCATGAAGCTAGCCCGTCGCCCATGCCGGCCGCCGCGCCGCCCCATTCGCAGCTGGAGGGCAGGGCTCCCCGCGCTTTGGATGTCGCTGCGGCGGCTGTGGTCTGCATCGCGCTCTCCTTGCTCTTCCTGCTGTTGTGCATGGTGCGCAGCCTGCACTGCTATCCCTGCTTGCAGTCCGGGGCAAGCCTAGCTCTGCAGGATTTGTGAACGGCAGGAGCAAGTGGCGCATTGGAATGGGCTGATCCCGCCCACCCCGAGTGCCCCTGCGCAGATGCGACAGCGCGGCGTGCTGTTCAGGCTGCGTCGCCTGTTCCTGGAAGGCCTGCAGGGCGGGGGGCAGGGGCAGCAGGGCGGCGGCGGCGGTGGCCGGCCGCGCAGCCATGCCGAGCGCCTTGAGATGGCAGCCAAGGCGCTGCAAGGGCTGCCTCTGGAGACGTATCAAACCAAGGAGGAGCTCATGCAGGTGCGCAGATCGTGGTGGATGCAGGCTGGTCCAGACCCGGGGGGTGAGGTGTAACCAAGGCGGGTGGTGCTCTGCACGCAGAGCGCACGTCAGCTGACCCTCTGCATGGCCGTTGCTCATGCAGATGCCTGCTGCCAAGCTGCGCACTCTGGCCACCGAGCGGGGCGTGGATGCAGCAGGCGCGGTGGAAAAGGCGGAGCTGGCAGAGGCAATTGCAGCGGGAGGGAACAGCACTGGCGCACGCTGCAGCGTGTGCTGCGAGGATTACGCGTCAGGTGAGCATCCACCCGCACTACGTGCATCTGCGTGGTTGCTCCCTACCATCGCTGGGGGCTTCGCGGCTCAATTGAGGCTTCTGCCAACCCTCGGCCCACAAGTCGCCGCGGCGTGCTGCCCGGTGTAGGCGACCTGCTGCGCGTGCTGCGGTGCAACCACCGCTTCCACTGCGAGTGCATCGACCGCTGGCTGCTAGCATCGACAGGTGGGCTCACGTGCTCTGTGTGATGCATGCAGCCACTGATCACAGGCTGCAGTCTGCTGACATGGTGCTCCTGGTGTCCACGCCCCGCAGACTACTCGCGGCCGCCTGCTTGCCCAATGTGCAGCGCGGAGCTGTCCTGACGCGCATGCACTGCCTGTGCCCATAGCTGCTGCAAGCTTTGTGGGATGTGGTGTTACAGCTGGAAGCCGGAAAGGGGAGAAACAAGCTGATACAGGAAGCAAGAAAAGGGGCGACTGCCACAACATGATGTGTATTCGTGTTTTTTTTTTCAATTTCGGAAGGTTGGAAGTGGGCTGCAGAAGCGGCCCCAGTGCTGGATCGAGTGACGTAGGAGTGGTGGTCAGTGGGTCAGCAGTCGGGGTGCTGACGGCTGGCGCTGCAAGGCCGTGACGGGCGGCTGCCAGTGAGTCATCGAGTCAGTCAGCGGCGCGACCAGTCGCGATCGCTGCGGTGGCCTGCGGCAGGGGGCAGGAAGTGGCGTGGGCGCTTGAGTGAGTGGGGGTGCAGCAAGGCGTAGCGACGTTGAGGCACAGCAGAGGTGCAGGTGGTGCTGGGGTTGCAAGGGGCGCGCGCAGCCCTCATGGGATAGATTAGGTCGTCACACGCGGGCTCGCGTGGCTAAGATTAGCGTATATGTTTGAAATCCTTGGGCGGTGCGCGCCAGCTCCCCACCGCGGCTGAGGGATGCAGCCCCTCAGCCCTCCACCACTTCGCCTCACCATGCGCGCGTGCGAGGTATGCGCAAGCAGAGGGGGCCGGGAGGCAGCCCACCGCCGCGTGACAGCTGCCACGGATGGCCGCGCCGTGTGGGGCGGGCAGGCGGGGCGCCGCCAGACATGCCAGACCAGCCAGACAGCCAGGGAGGGGCCAGACTAAGGAAGCGAGAACGGCATAGCGATAGTGGAGGGGTGCGGAGTTCAAATAGCGAAGGTCAACAGGCTGTGTGGCTGAACAAGCCAGGCAGCGAGCTGTAAGTTGATGCGGGGCAGTGCAAGGCAAGGCATGCTGTGATGGGGACACACAGAGGATAGGGAGCGACGCAGGACAGAACGGTAATCAAAAATCTGGCCCCCACCTCTGGCTGCACAGCTGGCTGGCTGGCCTGGCTGTCTGGCTGTCAGCCACCGGCCTCTGCCCGGCGCCCACACGACGCGGCCGGCAGTGTCACGACGCCCACGCACAGGCCACGAGGCCAAGCGCGGGCGGGCGGTGGGCGCCTGTGAGCAGGAGGGCAGCGGGAGCTGTGCAGCGGCACGCCGAGCTAGTCAGCACACTGTGTGCTACGTAAATCGCGCGGCTAGGCAGCGCCCGCACAACAACCGAGCCAACAGCAAGAGGAGATTCCAGGTGCCGCGTGGTGCTGTGGACTACTGGCCAGCTGGCATGCCAGCCACGAGCGGGCATGCCAGCCTGCCTGAGATGCGCAACCGATCCACCACCTATGCCCAACCCTCACAAGAACACGCTGGTGGGCAAGACAGGCCACGCGGCCACAGCAGGTGTTGCAGGGCAGGGGTGTCAGCACCGCCACACACCTGTGTTTCTGCGGTCGTCCCGCGGCGGGCGGCCACTGTAGCGGTCGTGGCGCGAGCCCCCGCCACGGTGGCGGTCCCTGCTCCTGCTCCTGCTCCGGCTATTGCCGTAGTGCCAGCGCTGCTTGCGGCTGTGGCGGTCGCGGCTGCGGCTGCGGCTGCGCCGCCGCTCTCGGCTGCGGCTACGGCTCTGGCTGCTGCGGCTGCGACTGCGGCTGCGTTTGCGGGCGTCGCGGTCGCGCTCGCGCCCGCTGTCGCGCGTGGCGGTGGTGGCCTGGCTGGTAGCCGGTTGCGCGCCGCCCTCGCCCCCCCTGCGGGGCTCAGAGGACTGCACGGCAGCGGGCAGCCCAGGCGTCAGTGCGAAACGCGGCGGTGGCGCAGATAGAGGAGTGCTCAGGGGGTTGCCAGGGGGCTGTCAGTGTACGAATACAGTGATTCCGCACGATGCGAGCATTCGGTAGGGGAATCTGATCTTCCTCATCCAGCGCCAACGGCAAGGGGCGGACAGTGCGCGCACGCATGCGCGAGGCGGGCTGCAAGGACAGGGCACGGCCTGCGCGCATGCAGCACATGCACCGTGCCCCAGCCTCACCGTCGGGCCGCAGTCTGGCTTGCGCTGCTCCGTCTCGCCGTCGCTGCGCCGCTCCTGGCCGGCGACCGAGGCGGTGGCGGCCAGCGAGACGGCCGCCGACGCGGGCGCAGCGCCCGCCGAGGTGGGTGAGCGCAGCGGCGTGGCCGCAGCGGTCGGCGGCGCGGGCGAGGCGCCACCCGCCGTCGCGCGGCCGGCCGTCACGTCGTGCTGCAGGCACACGTACTGCGGGCGCGGCTGGCGGTAGAGCTCCGACAGCCGGTGGCAGACGTCGTAGAGCTGCCGCCGCTCCACCTCGAACAGCTCCCACCACGCCGGGTCCTGCGGCGGCGCGGCGGGCGCGCGGGTGGGCCTTGGGACATGGCGCGCCTGGCCGCCGCCACCGCCGTGGCGCCCCGATCCTCTGCCCCCCAGCCCCTATGTGCGCGCGCGCCCCACCTCGGGCATGGAGACGCCGAGTCGCCGCGTGGCGCAGAACAGGATGCCGCAGGCCACCACCTCGGCCTTGTAGCACACGCACAGCGGCGTGCGCAGGCTGTCGTTTGCCAAGTTCCATGCCTCCTGCGTGGGGCAAAGGGGGGCGAGGCGGATGGTGTGCAGGTGGGGATGCCGCGCCCCGCTGCTGGCGCAGCCACGCATGCAAGCGTGTGCCGTGCCTCCCGCAGCCCCACGCGCCGCGACGCACCTGCTGCACCACGCGCGGCAGGCCCAGCATCTGCCCGTAGTTGAGCACAAAGCGGTGGGGGTGCTCCACGTGGATGATGAAGCCAAAAGCGCGCAGCATGTGGCGCTCAGCAGCCACCACCGCCGCCTTGGTCTGCTCGTACTCCTGCTCAGGCGGGTAGGCGCGAACTATGCGGTTAGGACGCAGGGCGAACAGGCACGAGGAGAGGTTCGGGGAATGCAGGCCAATACAGGCAGCAGGCGGTGGAAGCCGTCCAAGAAGGGGCACCTGCAGCCGCGCGCGCCACACCTTGCAGTAGGGGTCCATGGGCCGGAGGCTCGCGCCGTCGCGGCGGCGTGTGACCCTGAAGAAGACTGTGATAACGGAACGGAGGGAGAGCTTGTCCGACTTGTCAATCTCAATCACCTCCTCCAGCTTGCAGCCCAGCCAGAAGGCGGCGATGGCGGCGACCTGCCGAGACGCGGCGGGAGCGGCGGTGGGCGAGGTGACGGCGTGGGATGCGAGGGCGGGCAGGGGGCGGGCGCGCAGGCGCAGAACAGACCCCTCTTCCCCCGCTTGCGGCGAGCGTCCGGCACACCTTGACGTCAAACTTCTGCATCGAGCGCTTGCAGTAGAAGCGGTGCAGCAGCACCTGTGCAGTCGCCATCACGACCTGGGGCAGGCGCAGCAGGATGCCGGCCTCCTGGATGCAGTCGCAGCCATAGCGCCGCAGCTCCGCCTCGGTCTCGGCCAACACGCCGTCGCCGCGCGAGGGCGAGGCCGCCAGCGCCTCCTCGCTCAGGTAGAAGTCGTCAATGCTCTCCGACACCAGGATCATGGTGGCGCTGATTCGCGGGGCTCGGGCGACGAGGAGAGCTGGGCGGGCCTGCGCGGAAATGGCGGGTGGCGAGCGGCGTGGGCGGGCGTGCCCCAGTCCCGCGTGCGCTGCTGCTGACACGCGGATCCGCACCCTCCTCGCCTGGAGAGCGCGGAGCGCAGCAAGAGTGGCCGAAGCCCAGGGCGTCGGCCTCCCCCCGCGGGTCGGCGGGCCCCCGCCGCTAGTTGACGAGCGCCCGCTGCTGTACGAGTGCGCAGGGGGTCTCGAGAGCAAGGGGGCGGCGGGGAGAGACGTTGGCAGCTGGAGTGCAGCTCCCCCTAGATCAAGCAATGGCGCGATCAGACGACGATGACAGACTCCAGGCAGCCAGGGAGGCCCTCTTGGAGGAGGCCGGGGTAGACAGCCGACAGCCTGAGCATGATGGGCCTCGCAGCGCCTGTGCTCTGTTCGCCTCGCCATGTCGATCTGCCTCGCTCCGCTGCGGGCGGCGCTGCCCGCTTACAGGCCGTCCACTCGGCCTCAGCGGGCCGCGCAGCTGCCGGCCTTCACCGGCCTCCGAGCAGCCAGCAGCATTCCCCTGCAATCGGCAGGTGCGCAGTGCGTGGTGGCCAGTGTGGCTCACCCTCGCCTGACCTCCTCTGCCGCCTCCCCTCTCACAGAGGCCAGCAGCAGCAGCCTGGATGCGCCGCAGAATGGCGGGCGCGTGTTCGCCATGCGCCACGGCAACCACAAGGCCCGCCTCGGCCGCCCCGCCGATCAGCGCAAGGCGCTCGTGCGCTCGCTCGTCACCGAGGTGCTGCGTCACGGCAAGATCACCACCACCAAGACGCGCGCCAAGGCCATCCGGAAGTACGTAGACAAGATGATAGGGCTGGCCAAGGACGGCAGCCTGCACGCGCGGCGGCAGGTGCGGCGGCATGCGGAGGCTGCACCTCTTCGCTGCTGCTGCGTTGCAAATGAGGCTGAGGCTGGAGCTGCTCATGTGCCTGGCGTGCTGATGCTGCTGGTGCTGCTGGTGCTTGGCGCCTGGCGTGCTGATGCTGCTGGTGCTTGACTCGCTGCTCTGGCTGCGCTCGTCGCCGCCTCTCCCGCTTTGCTCGCTTACATGCCCATGTCCTGCCTATGCAGGCGCTGGCCTTTGTGTACGACGGCGAGCTGGTGAAGAACTTGTTCGAGCAGGTAGGCGCGGCTCACGATTACGTCAGCGCCGCTCGACATGCGCACGCATGGCGCAGTGCCCAGGAGGCGGCCCCGCTGGACAGGCGGGAGCGGGCCAGCCGGCCTGCCACCCCGGCAACCTGGCGCCGCCCAAGCCCCCGAATCGCCCGCCTCGCTCGCGCCGCAGGTGCCCTCCCGGTACAGCGAGCGCAACGGCGGCTACTGCAGGGTCAAGGCAGAGCTCATGCCGCGCCGCGGCGACAACGCAGGTGAGCCTCGCGGCTGGAATGCATGGAGACAGTCGTTGGGAGGCGCAGAGAGAGGAGCACGGCGCTGCATTGCGCGGCGCGGCGCGGCGGCAGCTCTCATCTGTGTGAGGAGCTGACTTGCTACTCCTGCACTCTTGTGTGCAGAGCTGGCAATCATCGAGCTGGTGTGAGGCGTGAAGCGGCCTCCAAAGCAGCATTGGGGCTCGCTCGCCTCCACATCGGGGGGACATGCGCGCTTCCCCACCCTCTTAGCTTTCAGCTCACTGTAACCATGTTTTCTTGCAGTCAGCTGCATGCAATTGAGGAAGCAGGTGGGAATGCCAGGGACATCAAGTGCTCATCTAGAGTGAGCGGCACCGGGGCTGCTCAATTGCATACCTGCAGCGCTCTTCATAGCCAAGCCGAGTCCTCGATGCGGCTGGTGTTGTGTAGAGCGCCACACACGGTGGCATCGCTGCAGGCGCGCCAGGATGCATGCGATCGAGACCACCGAGGCTCGTTTCCGCACCACAGACGTGAACCAGCTGCGCGTGCCATGCAGGGTGCCGCCTGGCCCCGCCCGCAGCACAACGCCGCTGCTCGGCACGTCGCCGCAGCCGCCAAGGCACAGCGCAAACGGAAGAAGGCTGTTCCGACAAGCCCTGGCACTAAAGGTGCGTGGAGGTGGGGCTCTGCAGTGAGGTGGGGCTCTGCAGTGTGTCATTGGGAGTCGCCGTGGCTGTGCAGTCGCAGGAATGCCGTTTGGGTTCAGCAATAAGTTCTAGAGTCGCTGCCGGCTCTACGTCGCAATCACGACACAGAACGCCGCCGACAGGGAGTTGGGTAGCGTGTTGGGACGCGGTGTGGTGCCTGTCGCCACTTTGCATGGCACGGAATCCCATACACTCTTTGCAAATGCTTACCGGCGGATGTGTGCGCCTCACTATCTTGCCATTGTCTCGCAGGATTTGGCAGCCCTGATGGGAGCGCTGCTGAGGGAGGAGAGCAGGCCCAGCTAACCTCGTCGGCTGCAGCGCAGGCCAGTGGCAGCGGCCCTCAGCAGGGGAGCACCCCAGCAGCGGAAGGCGCCAGCAGTGCCAGCGGCCATGCTGCACCAGAGGCCGCCGCTGCAGCTCCAGCAGCCACACCGCTGCCAGCAGTCAGCCGAGAGCAGGTGTTGACCGCCTGTGTCCTGGTGTCGCTGCTCATTGCGGTGCTGGGTTTAGGCCTGCACGAGCTGGCGCCGCACATCTCACCAGCCGTGCGCGAGGGGCAGGAGGAAGCTGTGCTGGCACTGCTCCAGTGTGAGTGCATGCTGGTTGTCATGTACCGGGACCATGACTCTGACCTAGCACTTAGCCCGCTCAGAGGATGCGGCGACCCGACCCGCCAATCGGTCTTGTGCGTGCAGGGCCTCCGCCCCCGGGCTTGCAGGAGATTGGCATTGGGCTGGCTGCGGCCGCAGCAGTGACGGCCGCGCGGCTCGCGCTGCTGGCCGCATGGCCGGCATTCAGGGAGGCCAGCGACCGCTCCAACGAGCAGGCAAGCCAGTCGGCAGCGCTACTTGAGATGGAGGATGTGCAGCGCCCTCATGCTCTTTGAGCTGTGCTGGAGTGGACTCACTGACTCCCCCGCTGCGCATCGCAGGCGCTGTCCCCGCTGGGCCCCGCCGACCTGCTAGTGGTCTCGCTGCTGCCGGGATTGTCGGAGGAGCTGCTGTTCCGTGGAGCGCTGGTCCCCGCCATCGCGCCCGACTGGCGGGGCGCGGTGATCGCCGGTCTCGTCTTTGGCGCTCTGCACTCGGGCGGCGGCAGGTGCACCTCGCGTGGGGCAGGGCAGGCTCGGCATTCGTGGTGTGGGCCGAGACTTGCAGTGCATCCAGCTGGCGGTTGGTGGCTGACAACAAGCGACCTGCCCTTGCATGCAGGAATGCCGCGTTTGCCGCCTGGGCGTCAGCCGTCGGCTGCCTGTATGGCGCCCTCCTTCTGTCCACCGGCAGCCTTTGGGTGCCCGCTCTTGCGCACAGCACAGCAAACCTGGCAAGCGCTGCGCTGTGGAAGGCAGGCGCGTCACGCAGGGAGGAATGAGGCCCAGCGCCAGCGAGCAGCAGGCTAACGCCGTGCTGTTGCGTGTGCAGTATGTATTGTGAGCTTGCAGTGCGGTGAGAAAGTCAGCGAGTCAAGGTAGCTGTAAGGAAAGGAAAGGAGCAAGGGTGAAAATGAGCAGTCAAGGGGCTAGTTGAGGCTCGGCTCAGGCTGGTGGCTTCTGCCGTTCCAAGCTGCGTGCTGCTTGCTGCTGCGTGCGCCTGTGGACTGTCACCCCTGCCGTGAACCCTGAATAATGCCATGGCGCGCTGCATGGCAAACCGACATGGCCCACACGCGCCGCGCTCCCCTTGGCTCGTTGCAGGCCGCCTCAAGCCTCAAGCCGCATCGCCTGCTGTTGCTGGCATCCTGCCTATAGCTGGCACCGCATGCAGCTTACGACGCATGCGAGCCGATGATGATCTGCAGGTGCGGATGCAGAAAGTGCAGGCTTGGCAGTGCGCTCGTGCCATGCAGCGCGCATGGGTGCGGCAGCACCAGCAGCAGGCGCTGGCGGCACGCCAGCAGCCTCTCGTTTACCACTCTGCCTTCCCACTGCTCCGCCGTGTTGCGCTCCGCCTCCTCCATCCCTCAGCCGCCCAACCCAGAGTAAAACACTCGCTGCAACCCAGAACGACCACTCGCCTGGTTGATGGGGATAAAGACCACCTTGACAAAGAAGCCGATGATGCCCGTGAGCACAAAGCCAATGCCCGTCTGCCGCGCCACCTGCACCACCACAGCCGCAGAAAGGGCTGATCAGGAGAAGGCAATCGTGTAGGCCAAGCCTGCGCTGCACCCGCAAACCGCGCGCCGCAGTCGCCCGCCCGCCGGCACCCGCCTTCATGAACTCCTTGCGGTCCGGCTTCTGGCAGCGCTTCACCAGCCGCAGGCTGTTCTTGGCAAAGTCCTTGACCACCTGGCTCGTGTTGTCCTGCAGCAGGGAGCGCCCATCGTAACTGCCTGGGTGGTGCCCCTCGCCCAGCCCGCTGCCAGGGCGTCCGGGAGACCATGCACGCCCCTATCCGCGCGGCAGATCGCCCAGCGGCTGCGCGCGCACCATGGTGCCCGCGTCTGGCCAACGAGTGCGTGCCGACAAGCGGGATGTCGGTGGGCGTGTGCAGCGTTGCAAGTGTGAAGGGGACAGCACGAGGCCAAGAGCAGAGAGCAGCAAGTCCATCGATCGAATCGACCGTGGCGCAGTTTCCCTTCAATTCTGAGGCCTCAGCTGTTCCCGGCCCTGATCTGATCACTGTGGCTCTCCTGCATCCTGTCCAAGAGAGCTGGCGAGGCAAGCGACTCGCCACCTCTTCGCCCCTCGGGCTTCCCTCCTTCCCTGCGTGCTCATGCTGACTTCTGCGGTGCTAAGAAGTCCACCGCATCATGGCTCCGCCGACGAGGCAGCTCCGGCGATGCCGCCGCCCGCTGCGCCGGCCGCCGCGCCCATCCGCCCGCCTGTGCCGCGCCCCGGCACGCTGCGCCGAATCAGCAGCACGCTCTCCTCCTGGGGAAGCGACAGCAGCCTGCTGCGCCTCGCAAACGTCTCCAGCTCTGAGCCAACAGGTGCGCGTTTGTTGACGGAGCGCCAGGGTGCCACAATCGCTGACTCCTCTCTCCCCATGCAGGCCGGTGGTACCACGCCTGGTTGATGCTGGTCTGCGCAGATGGCGCGCCCTTCCTGCTGGGCCTGCCGGGCGCCATGGCGCGCCTGGGCTGGGCGGGCGGACTGGTCGCATTGCTCGGCGGTTTTGCCTGCATCCTCCACTCTGCCACGCGCCTAGTCATGCTGCACGAGCTCAATGGGAAGCGGCACACCCACCTTGCAGAGCTGACGCGGGAGGTGTTTGGTGCGTCGGCAAGGCTGCCATGGCGGAAGGAAACTGGCTGGCCGGGCAGCAAACTTCTGTGTGGCGCACAACACACGTGCATGTGGCGCACTGATGCCCCCGCGTGCAGGCAAGCGGCTGGGGCGCTGGGCGGTGCTGCCATTTCAGCTGGTGGTCAACGCTGGCACGTGCGTGATGTACCAGGTGGGCCTTTTCTGGCAAGGCTGGGATCGCGCTGCTCGTTGTTGAGGTGTAGTTGCTGTGTGTTCTCTTGCTTGCATGACAATCCACCAGCTGCCCCTGAGAGCTTTGTTTGCCACCTCTCTCCCACGCCAGGTCGTGTCTGGACAGGCGCTGCACAGTCTGTGCCTCGCCAACCGCGCCGCCGGCTGCCCGCGGCTGGCCTGGTGGACGGTCGCGTTCTCGGCCTCCCAGCTGTTGCTCTGCCTGCTGCCTGACATCAACTCACTCCGGCTAGTGACAGCGCTGGGAGCCGCCACCTCGCTTGGCTTCTCGACGCTGGCAACCGTGGGCTCACTGCTACGGGGTGCGAGCTGCCGTTGTGGCTACTTGTGCACACCCTGCCCCTCGAGTGCCCTGTCTCCCTGCATCCGATGCACCCGCCGGGCGCGCGACCTGCCGCCGCAGGGCAGGGCGACGGCGCGAGCCACGCTGTGGAGGGCAGCGCGACCGCGCGCGCCTTTGGCGCGTTCTCCTCCCTGGGAGGCATCTTCCTGCTGTTTGGGCTGACTGTGCTCTTAGAGATCCAGTCCACGCTGGCGCCGGCGCCCACCTCGGCGGTGCCGCCCATGGTGCGGGCCACGGTCGGGGGCTACGCTGCGCTGCTGGCGCTGTTCCTTGCGGTCGCCTGCAGCGGCTACTGGGCGTTCGGGGCCAGCGTGGAGCCCATCGTTCTGGCGTCGGTGGGCCGCCCCACCTGGCTTGTGTCTGCCGGCTACATCTGCATGGTGAGGGTGTGCAGGCGCCGGCTGCGGCCTGCCCTGCAAGGCTGGTCGGAGCACAGGCGAAGAGCACCAACAACTCCTACTGCTGCAGGTGCTCAACGCCATCCCTTCCTACTTGGTGTTTGCCCACTCGCTATTCAACATTGCCGAGTCCAGCATGATGGCGGTGCGGCAGGCGCTCGATCGCGCACTGTGGCAGGCAGCTGGCCCTGGGGCTGCCATGAGCTGGCAAGGCAACATAGCTGGTGGAGCTGCCGCTGACCCGCCCCCCACCCACTCCACCCCACCCCACCCCCACCCGTGCTCGTATGCGCCCAGGGCCACTGGACAGGGCTTGGCTTTCGCGCCGGCCCGCGCCTCCTGCTCAAGCGCCTCGCCCTGCGCTGGGCGTTTGTGGCCGCCACCTGCGGCGCGGCATTGTGCCTGCCATATGTGAATGAGGTGATGGGGCTTGTAGGTGAGCAGGAGTGGGGGGCTGTGGGGGTGGGTGGGTGGGGGTGGGGTGGGGTGGGTGGGGGG